>CM017912.1:6546750-7024389 GCA_008369825.1 Triplophysa tibetana
AGTTTGTGTGTGCACCTCTGTCACGTCTCACGCTGAGCCCTATCTACACGAGCCCACGGCTGGACGTGTCCTGCCCGCTGTTGCAGCAAAACAAACAAGTGGTGAGCAGTCAAACCCTCAAGCATATCTTATGTTTTATGTTATGATGTTCAGGAGCATTTGTACTTGTAATCTGTAGGTGCCAGTTTCCAATTATCACAACCCAGAGCTGGACGTGGCAGCTTTTGACCACCAGGGCAGGAAGTTTGATAACTTTAGCTCTTTGAGTCTCATTTGGGATTCGTCTAAAGTGTCTCTAGCGAGCATCGAACCAACTATGCCTATGCAGTTATACTTACACGAGGACGACGTCAAGCAGAAAAAACTTCACGGTACCTTATGATTAATATTACAGATACACTAACAACATTTCCTGTTTGTTTATTTTATATGCATGTGATCTAATGGGGTTGTGGTAAACTCTCCACAGGACGTCAGACCGTTCTTGTGCATCGTGAATCGGGCATCGCCGCCATCACAGTAACAGCTGTGGGCTATCAAACATCTCATCTGGAGGCAGCAGCTGTTTTGAGAGGGGTGTGTTTCTTTGGAGTGTCAGTTTGATCTCATTAATACTTGTGGTGGTACTCCCTTTGATATTTCACTGCCAAATTATATAAAGTAGCCCAGCAGGTGAATGTAGGAAGAAACGGACCAAAGCGTTTGGCCTTAAGTTCTCGAAGTCTGTGAACCATAATTTTGAAGTGAGCACAAGCTCTAGTTTCATTTCCTCAATGAGGAAATGACTAATAATGTGCAACCACACACGTTTTACCCCACATCATCACTACAACAGAGCAAATAAACACAGGAAACTGAAATTCAGACATTATAAAGCAGTTTTTTACCAACCACTGAATCATTTTAAGAATTTGAGTCGGGTGCCATTGAACGCATAGTGTCGTGGTTACAAGCCTACTTTCTTTGCACCTACTTTTGCCAAAAAGTCCTTTCGTCATTCAGTCACCCTCATGTTATTCCAACCCTGTCTGTGTTTCTGAACAAATAAAATTGACTTTTTATTGTTTTGGGATTTTTTAACAGTTTTTGACATTAGTGTGAATAAATGACATATTTTCTTATTTCTCCCTTTCAACTGGTTTGCACAAATAGTTTCTACTCTCTGATAAGACTTTGAGTTCTTTCATTTTTACCCTTGTTATAAAAGGTCATCACGTTCTAAGAACTGGTTTAGAGTTTGCAAGTTTCTAAAAAACAGACACTGTAGCGTACGTGAAATTATTCAAAGACTAGAGGAGTCCGGAGAAGCTGTCACTCTGTTCAGAGAACTGACATCTTTTCTTGACAAATTTTAGTCCAAATTCTGTATCAGTTTAAGGCACACTGGACACTGTGAAAGAGGACATCAAACAACATTCAGGGATGCGATTAGCACCCGATACTTTTTGGCAATATTAGTGATTTTCAACCGCTTAAACAAATGGCTCGGAAAGTGATCCCGATAATTTATTTCTCCTTATTGTTATTTTTATAGTTGTTGTGGAATGACATTCTGATTCTGCCGTTCAATCAGTCTGAATCTGAAATATGGCTCTGATTTTTGTATTTTAGTTTGATACTCTCAGCCCAGTCTCTGCCACGCTGGATCTTCTGTTAGTGGAGGATGTGAGAGTGACCCCTAACACCATCACCATATACAACCATCCTGATGTCAGGGTAAGATCTCTCACATGTCAGTTTGTGCTGCTCTATAAGAGCCTACATTTGTGCTTCACACATGTTGTTTGTCTTGTGTGCAGGCTGATCTGACTCTGCGAGAAGGCTCAGGTCATTTCTATGTAAATGCAAGTGTCAAGGGAATTGCAGATGTCACGTTTCAGGAGTTCCAGGGGATTGCTCAGGTAATATTTCAAGAAAACTTAAACTAAACTAAAGCTTTTTAGAACTACAATTTGTGCTTACAGAAGAAAAGCCAGAACGGAAGTAACCTGGGTCTGGCCCTTCATGGGTTTAAAAGCAGGAATGTGCTGTTTGGCTTTTTTTTAACCGACATTACACCTGTATTTGGACTTTCAGAGTAAACCATGCATTCTTCTATCCTGAACTCTCCAGTGTCTCATTCAAATCTAATCTTATGTGAAATTCAGGTGGTTCCCTTGCAGGCGGGGGTCTTGCAAGTAATGGTCCATGACCTCTGCTTGACCTTTCCTTCCCCTGCCATTGCTACAGTACACATTGCTGATATTCTGGAGGTTGTCGTGCGTGTCGTCGACAAGGTTAGTGATTTCAAAGACCTTAAAAGGGTCAAATGACATGGCTCAAACGAATATTATCATTTGTTTAAGATGTAATGTGTATACACGTTTTAAGGTTAAAAAACGCTGTATTTTCCACATACCGTGCATGTTTGTATCTCCTCTTTGCCCCGCCAGAAAAAGCTCACAAAGCTCATCGCTCTGAAAAGCGAGGTGTGCTATGATTGGCCAGTTGGTTAGTGTGTAGTGATTGGTCGAATACTAGAGCGGAAATGTAACGCCTCTTACCATATTCGGAACATCAGGTTCCAAAGCAATTGTACTGACAGGTAACAAAATGTCATCGGTACTTCCTTATACCAATTCGAGCCCGAATCTGATACGGAAAATGAAGATGATCTAGCCGATACATCAAATTTGCCAGCGCGACTTGAGCAGGATGTAAAGGATTGGTAAGGTTTTATTAATAAAAAGATCTTAAATAGTTAAAAACTATAGCTTACTGTTTTATCTTTTATATACGAATTTACAAAGACTATAAACAAACAACCATATACATCATACAGAGTTTGTGTGAGATAGAAACAAGCTCGCATTACAGCAGGGAATGGTAACAAAATAAATAACGCGAGTGCATTGGCCCTTTTTGATCCACCAGTGTTACGCCACGTCTCTTCGCAACTCGGCAAAGACAATAAATTCCATTATAAACACGACATTTGTTGCCTCTAGTTGGAACATTATTACTGATTATTAGGACTTATGTTGCCTTTTTTCAAATTGCGCTCATGTCTGCATTTGCAGATCACAAACACACGACAAACTCAACCCGCGTTAGTACGTAGCAAAGTCTTTTACAACGACAATATACTTATAATGACAATATACTTGCATGCTGCGAATCTGAAGCGCCTGTTATGCGAAGTTGGAATGATTGGAATGGCCCAACTTTTTAACCAAAGTTTTCGTGCATTGCCGTTCTTGATATCTTCCAGGTTCCTGAAGCATTCTTCTGTGAAATGCGCTGCACAAACTTGAATATTCGGATTGTACTTCTCTGGAACAGTGTTGTAAAAAAGTCACCATTTGTTTTTAGTTGTCACATCTTTTGGCAGGGCAAACAAAGAGGCTTTTTTTCGCAACGAAACACAATGCGTCCCCGCAAGATGGCTGCGGCAGCGACGATACAATGAGATTTACAAGTATGCCCACCTAACTTGCGTTTACATCTGGGCGGTCTTGGTCAAATCATACCACGAAATGACGTACATTCGTGGGGGTGCGGTTACACTAGGCGTTTCAGGCAGGTCTGGTTGAGCAATCGCTTTTAGATGGAATGCAACTTTTGTTTCAAAACTTTAATTTAATTTTAATTTGCAATTTTACGTGTCTAATACATGCAAAGCCAATAGTCCTGTAGCGACGCGTCGATGACGTCTTCGTCAACATCATATTTTTCCGTCGACGCTTTGCTTGGCTTGAATGGAAGCTAGCTTACGGCAGCAGAACACCGCTATCTATAGTAGCGGACATTAGCTAACGTGAACGTTAGCTACTAACCTAGCACGAACAAACTGCACAGAGAGCTAAGATACGTTGTTTAATTGGTTAGCCTAGCACCACCAAAGTGTACAGCTGCTAGATGGCCATGTTAAAATTCAAATAAACTAATCATAGAATAGCATTACAATGAGGTTAAGAGTAGATTTAAAATACCCCACAGTCATAGCTGTTGTTCTAATATGCATTGATTTTGTGTTTTCTAGAACAAAGCAAAGAACCTTGGTGTCCTCTCTTGAGAAAGAGATGCAATTCATGCAAAATATCCACAAAAACAGGAATTTTATATTGTGTTAAACACTCAGGAATGTTTATACAGTGCACTGCACAGTTTTTTTTTTGCAATACAACTTTAGAATTTTTTAAACAAGAGATTAATTTTGTATAACAGTAAAATTATTTTATTTAGTGTGAAGCAGAATATTTATTGTTGTGCAAAACTTTTTTTAATAAAGTATATAATTAAGATTTCTTTGCTATTTCTTTGAGATACATTATGTTTTTTATTAATCGAGCAGCAGGAAAACAATCGTTAGATTAATCGTCAAATTTGTCGACTAACCGACAAAATAATTGTTAGACTAATCGTTTAATAAATAATCGTTTACCCCCAGCCCTAATGGCCAACTTATAACATACCAAAGACAAAGAAAAACACGTATTCACGCCATATGACCCCTTTAAGGAAAGGAGACTTTCACTAGACGGCACACTAGATGAGATATGAAGAGTGATTCGTCCGATTTCATTTTAGGTAGAGATTGGCAAGTCAGTCAAAGCATATGTTCGGGTTTTGGATGGTAACAGAAAGCCTTTCCAGTCCAAATATTTCTCTGTCATGAATCTCCAGCTGAGACCAGCATCATCTATAATCTCTTTACAGTGAGTAACTATTTGTTAGTCTCTGTCTTCTGAACTTCTATTTTGCTGCCTGTAAGCGCCATTAACTTGGTTGTTTTTCAGAGCTTTGTCAGATTCCTTGGAGGAGGACACAGTTACATTTCTGGTCAAAGGTCTGGTGATCGGACAGACCAGTTTATCCGCTACGGTGACTGATAAAAACGGCAGAAAAATGATTTCTTCCCTCCAGCAAATAGAAGTAAAGCTTCCTGCATAATAGCTTTTCTTGTGATAGCTTGCTTAAAGTTTTGTTGAATTATGTATAATAATATTTACATCAGATTTTTTTTTTTTCTGTAGGTCTTTCCACCTTTCAGGCTGCTGCCCAGAAAGATCACTCTTATAATGGGAGCAATGATGCAGGTAATTCATGCTAATATTGCAACCAAAAGATTATTGATTAAGGGTAAAATATATGTATTAATGTATTAATCATTTTCTAAAAGCCTCGATAGGTCACAGGTCCCACACACGAGACATGCTAAACCGATGAGATTTTAAGTTTTTGACTTGTCACTGTATTTATTTTTCACACGTGACGTGTTTAATAAGGGTGCATCTGTTACTTTGTAGATCACATCAGAGGGCGGACCACAGCCTCAGTCCAACATCCTCTTTTCTTTGTCCCACGAGAACGTCGCCTCCATCAACAGTCTAGGTCACGTCCAGGGCCTGTCAGTGGGCAACATGACCGTAACCGGCGTGGTTCAAGCAGTCGACACAGAAACAGGCAAACTAGTGGTTGTGTCACAGGTGAGGATCTACAGGCAGATGTAGATGTAAGATAAATCAGTACTGTTCAGTGTTATTAAATGAGGTTTTAACAGGATCAAGTGGATGTTGAGGTTGTCCAGCTGATAGCCATTCGAATTAGAGCTCCCATCACCAGAATGAAGACCGAAACCCAGGTGAATACATGAACAAGATGTTTTAGAGCAGTAATTTGGATCTTGAGGCTCATTAAGTTTTCGCCTGAACTCTCACTGTTGTAGATGCCAGTTTATGTGATGGGACTAACCAGCACTCAGACGCCTTTCTCTTTTGGTAATGCTTTACCGGGACTGACCTTCCACTGGTCTGTGACCAAGAGAGACATCCTGGACATCCACACACGCCACACAGAGGTCAGGAATAAAATTTTCTAGAAAGTGTATTTGATTATTCATGTTAGAGGTGGTCCGATTGATCGGTCGCTGAAAATAATCGCCCGATAATCACCTTGGGAAGTATGATCGGCGGTCTCTAAAAGGCCGATACAGAAAAGCCGATCAGATGACGCAAAATTGACGAGACATTTATTTTACGCGCTATGAAAATGGCTTCACCGGTCTAACGATTCTACAAGGTGTGTGAAATAGACAATGCATTATCAATCTGATACGTGTGTACTATGCGAATTCCACGATGCGGGAAGCACCCAAAACATTTTTACACCAGCAACCTCTTTAGACGTTTGAGGGTTAGTCATGTAAAGTAGTGCGAGTAGTTTTCAAAGTTAGCCTCGCGCAGAGTGAGCGGGAAGTTCAGCTGCTCGAGCGACACTCAGATGCAGAGATCGCGTCAACCGAAGATTCATTTTTTCTACCAGTGATAGAAAAATCTGAAGGCAATCTGTCATTTTGACGGACTACAATAAAGGCGACTTGTAATTCCCCTATTCATCATTTCATGTCATTAGAACGTGATCTTGAATGATCGTGATTTTGAGCGGAAGGAGGTAGGCTATCGCGAAGGGACGTGTGTTTCCTATTCATGATCTTACTCTCAAATGTCTGCTCAGTTTTGCTAAACGCGCATGTGGTCAATAGAGACTCGAGCTGCATCTGCATCCATCACTCCCCGCATACACACAGGCGCGCTGTGGTGCCGTCTTTACAGAGTTTTTACCTCATAAAATAGCGTCTTTTTGTATTAATAATAGCTTTCAGTGAGTGGAAAAATATCTCTAACTGCGCTTTCTCTGTTCAGTGAAGCAGCACATATATGTGAACCGGGACAACAAAAGAAGTCTTATGTGTAAATTCTTCGAAATTAAGATTTTTTACATAATTTGAAAGCTGAATAATTAAGCTTTCTATTGATGTATAAGTTGTTATAAGTTGATATGATCATATCTGGTGGAGATATACCCGTTTACAACTCTGGAATCTGAGGGTGCAAAATATTCAAAATATTGAGAAAATTGCCTTTGAAGTTGTTAATAAAAGGCCCTGTTAATAGCCATCCACTCACAAAATAAAGTTTTGATATATTTGGCATATTGTATTTACAAAATATCTTCATGGAACATGATCTTTACTTAATATCCTAATGATTTTTGGCATATTCGATCATTTTGACCCTTACAATGTATTTCTGACTTAAACTAAAAATATTCCCGTGCTACTTAAGACTGCTTTTGTGATCCAGGGTCACATATGACCAACCCACAGCTTTCTTGTGAGTACAAAACACCTTTTACAGGCACCTGTCATTGTTATTGAATGGACATAAGAATATAAACATTTGCTTGTGATTAGATTATTATTTTATGTCCGACAACAGAAACATTGAAAATAAATGAAAAGTCTAAGTCTAGAACAACCTCTCCTCAGCTGTTAGTAACAGATACATTTTTAAAAGCCTCAACACTACTGCAAGGACAGTAAGAAGCATAAAGAAATATCATATTATCAGATAAAATAATGTTATAAATTTGCTTTGATCATGGCCACTTTATATTGTGGAAGACAAAGGGTTTCTGGGACTCATGTCACATGCTGCTATATTTTATGAAAATATGTGGTAACACTTTCCTTGAAACATATATGTTTAATTTATTATAGAAGTAGTTTTCAAGCATTGTAATGCACATTTTAATGCATTGTAATGTCTAATAGATAATTGTTATTACAGTTAATACATTATAACACTAAGCAATTCATTGTAACACAACACATTTTAAATTGGTTATAATTATTTACAACTACATATTATGCATTACAACACACATTATGAATATTAATAATGCATTTTACCCTTTAATAACTCTTTATAATGCATTATACATAAATGCTTCAAGGAAAGTGTTTCCAAATATGTTACTTACTAATATTCATTTGTTAATTCATGACACTTTCTCTTCTGGTACTGAGAAAGCTTCAAATAGCTCCTATGATCGGTGATCGGTATCGGCCGATGCAGCTTTCAGTGATCGAGGATCGGTGATCGGCTCAAAAAACCCTGATCGGAGCACCCCTAATTCATGTGCTCATTTTAACTTAACCAAAATACAACCATCTGTTTTCTGGATCCCTTCTGCAGGCTTCACTCCAGCTCACCGCAGAACACAACTTCGCCATGAGCGTGTTTGGTAGGAGTAAAGGCCGAACAGGTCTGAGAGTGCAGGTGAAGGCCACTGTTCCTCTCGCTGGTCACCTACAAGACAACGCTCTGGAGCTCCACGATGAGATCCAGATTCAGGTTAACTGAATCTCCTTCTGTAGTTCATGACATAAACTTCAACATGAACAGAAAAGCATTTGAAGCATTGTGTAATGCATTGAAATACTGTGTCCCTGAAGGTTTATGATAAACTACAGCTGCTCAACCCTGATGTTCAAGCTGAAGAGATTCTGATGTCCCCAAACTCACTGGTGAAACTGCAAACCAACAGGTAAAATTAGCATACTGTTGTGAAGATAAACACATACAGCTGACATGGACCGTTAGTGGTTTAAACAACATCAGAGCCTAAATGTATAAAGCTGCTTATTACGCAACTTTTCGGAATGCAAGACTCTGATTGGTCAGTTGCAACATTCCACGGTATATTATTTCTAGAAAGTAATACTTACAAGTAGAGCTGCAACAACTTAGCGGTAAACTTGATAATAATCGATAATGAAAATAGTTATCATGAATTTCCTTATCGAGTAGTCTCTCAGTGCAGTGCGAGGTGCGCTGTTTTAAAGTCATACGTGTTTTGCATGCATGTCTTCAAGCTGTGCAGTTTTTAAAATTTATAGGGAATGATGTTTTAAATGACAAAATTAAAGATAATATAAGTGAAACCCAATTTGTGGCGTTTGATTTGGGTATTTATTTAGTTCAGAGGAGGGAAGTAATATTTGCTTGAGTACTGTACTTGCACGTTTTGAGTGTTCGTACTATTTTCAAAAGGCAAGTTCACCCAAATATGAAAATTTACTTTCATTTCTTTGTTCTGATGAACACAGAGAAAGATGTTTAGAAGATTGCTTATAACCAAACGGAGCTGGCACCCCATTCACTCCCATAGTCGCAAAAATTACTTTATAATTGTTTTGTTCTGTTGAACACAAAATAATACATTTTGAAGAATGTAGGACAGCAAAGAGTTCTGGGGCACTTTTGACTTTTTCCCCCTACTATGGGACTGAATGAGTTAATGATGAAAGAATTTTCATTTTGGGTGAACTTTCCCTTGAAGTATTATTTTTGCTGGATACTTTTAACTGTACTTCACTACATGACCAATGTCTCACTTTTCATGCCACAAAAAAAATATTTCCTTGGCCAACCGTCCCCTCCCTCCCATATGACACAACTGAATCAACTCATCAGCCTTGGTGTGTTAAATAGGGAGACATCCACAACATTTTGGGAGAAGGCTAATGAGTTCATTTGTGTTTACTTTTCCCATCTCTGATTTAGTTTTTATATGCAAAGATCAAATTAAACTTAGTATCCGATTAATCGAAAAAATAATCGTTCAACTAATAGATTATCAAAATTATCGTTAGTTGCAGCCCTACTTACAAGTAAATTAAATGTGAATAAAATTACGTTACATGTACAAGATTATATTTAGAAACTAAAGACAATCTGCATTCTGCTATCATGTTCTAGGTGGTAGATGGTCATTATAGTATTCTGTCTGATTCCTAGGCAGTCTTAGCTGTTAACTGTGTGTTGCAGAGGTGTTCTTGGTTGTTACTATGGGATTTTGGCTGTTAACCTGGTGTCGCTAGGGTATTGTAGCTGTTTACTAGGATGTTCTTGTCGCTAGGCATCAATAGGCTTTATAAGCGGAGTTGCTAAGGTGTTTTATGTTGTTACTAGGGTATTTTGGCTGTTAACTAGTAGGGAGAGTCACGAATTTCGAATATTCGATTAGTTTTTTTATTATAGAATTTCGAGTAGTGGGTGTGATCTTAAAAAAATCGCTGTGTTTTCACGCGTAACGTGTTCATGTAACCAAAGTGTGACGCTGCCACTAACGACGCAACCTTAAACCTAAAGGCTGTCAATCAAGAGACAGTAGAGGAAAAATTTTCTCACAACAATTGTTAACGAAGTTACCCACACTGTAGACCCCGTGTGGCATAACGGATACGATAAATTGAGATGGTGTCAAAAATTAGTTCTGTATGGGGGTCCTTTAATAAAATTTATGAGAATAAAGTGCAGTGCAAAGTCTGCAATGCAAAGCTGGCTTATCATGGATCAACAACTACGATGGACAATCATTTGATAAATCTTATGGAGTTTGTACAGCCCGAGTTTACTGTTAGTCTAGAAAAACGATCACTGCCAGACTGGAGAAACTTTTTCATGACAATAGAAATGGAAGCCTTTTGAGCTATTAATTCATGAAATCATTCCGGACTGTTAATATGTTTTAACGCGTTTTAAGTCCGGTCTAAAATCTTTATGGCTTTATTATATTTTCCTTGATCATTCACACTGCTGTTTTTAAGTTTAAATAAATGTGCATGCTCATATTTTACAAGGAAATCTCCTAGCATTATGAGCGGTTGATGCTGATCGATGTACAGTTAATAAGTGCCGTCATTCAGTTGTTATATTAATGTTTCAGCACATTATCTTAATGTATAGCTAGATGTAAGATTGCCTATTCCATGCTAAATAAAGCGTCATGGATTTAAAGCCTAAATTGCCTCTCTCTCTCCATTTATGTTTGTGTAATTCTGTAAATGCGTCCATGTGGGGGAGGGGTGCGAATTTCGAATAATCTTCGAATAGTTCTCATCGATCTTCAAATATTATTTTTGCTTTAAATGCCCATCCCTATTACCTAGGTGTTGCTAGGGTATTCAAGCTGGTTATTGGGATGTTCCATCTTGTTGGTAGGCATTGTTAGGGTCTTTAAGCAGGGCATCAAATTTGGAGTCTCATTGTCTGAACCACTTGCCATTTAATGCTGGGTCACTGACACAGTTTTACAGGTGGAGACTGAACCTGATGAGTAAGACTGCCATATTGTAAATTGATCATAAATGGTGATATTTACAGTCCACATACTGTGTATTCAGTAGAGAACAGTGAGCTCACATTGAACTAAAGCATTGAACTAAAAGGAAAATTCATGTTTCGAACCATCCAATACACTAAATAGTACGTTAAATATATTTGAACCGATTTTTTTATTTTTTCTGTAGAGATGGACTGGGGTCTTTGTCCTATCATGTGCTGGAGTGTCCCGACAGAACTACTCTCATTCAGGTTGATGATAAAGGTCTTCTGACATCGGGGTCTGTTACAGGAACAGCATCACTACAGATAAGTTCGCAGGAAGCCTTTGGAGTCAATCAAACCATCATTATTGCTGTGAAGGTAAAAGCCCACGCAGAGTTACAATATGATGTAGCCTTTAATGAAATTAACTTTTATCACATATGCAAGTAGTATATCGTCAATGTCCTTTTGAAACCTCAAATGTCTAAATGAGCTGTTTTTCAGGAATTGGAAAAAAGTCTTATACTTTTTTCAATGATTTAATACTGTGTTGTCGAAGTTGACAAGCATTTTTTAATAACTTTTATTGGTAAGATATTTGCAAAATCTAGTGCACACGTAAAAGGTGACATAATAATGAAAAATGAAAATCACCAAATATGGAGATACAATGTTTCAGAAGGACAGCACTGATATACAGAAATGCCCATCCCTAGATATAGAGCCCATCCCTAGATATAACCATTTAGATATAGAGACCTACAACTTGTATTGTATTTTGTGTGATAATCCATCTTTAACATTATATATTATAATTTAAGGTGGTTACTGTATCATATCTGCGCGTGAGCACCAGTCCAGTGATGTACACGTCTAACAGAGAGACTCAGTCTGCCATCCCGCTGGGAGCTGTGCTCACCTTTACAGTTCACTTTCACGACAGCACAGGAGAGATATTAAACAGCCACAACACACTGCTCACTTTCTCCACCAACAGGTGATGAAACATTTACTTTCATACATCAGTTTAAATGCAACACCACAAAACTCAATTTTTACGAATTTCAAGGAGAATCATTAAATGGCTTTGAGAAATGCCACCGTGATGGCGATAGAGAGGCCGAAAGTTACAAATTGTAGCTATAAAGCATCACGAAACCTCCCCTTTCAGCTACATTCTACCTCAATCCATTCACAAGGCGCTGTCATGAATAATTAGGAAAAATGTCTTCTCACTGTTCAAGAAAACACAGTCTCACAGGATTTTAAATCCGGAAGGCAAAAATAGTGCTTACGTTTCGTGGCGCTTTAAAGAGGTTCACTTTTGGTGTACAAAAGTAAACAGTTACATTTCTTCTTTGGTCTAGCAACATTGCAAAATGGATGCAAATATACAAACAAGAGTTTGCTCTTTTTTCAGTTTGTTAAGTTTGTATAAGCTGTGTCTCTTGTGTGTAGGGAGGATTTGGTTCAGGTGGGTAAGGGTTCATGTAACAGCACCCTGATTGTGCGCACAGTGAACGTGGGTTTGACTCTGCTAGCAGTCTGGGATTCGGGCCAGACTGGACTCACAGATTATCTCGCTCTGCCCGTCCAACACGCCATCCATCCTGCTGAAGCCCAACAGCTCGTTGTCGGGGATGTGGTCTGTTTTTCGGCTCTGTTGGTTAATAAGGAAGGTAAGAATCACAGATGTGACGTTTTCCTCTCACATACAGAAGGACCTGTGTATTTCTGCACAGGTGTGTCATACTGATTTTGGCTCCTGCAGGTGTGTCGGGTGTTTGGAGTTCGTCGTCCAGTGCTCTGTTGGAGGTTGAATCCAGGTCTGGAGTCGCTATAGCCAGAGACACTGGAACAGTCACTGTGTACTATGAAATAGCGGGTCAGCTTCGCACATTCATGGAGGTGAGCATTTTTCTCAACGCATCTTATTTTAATTTTCAATTTTAAACCACAAGACTTGACAAGGTATCAAATTGATATAATTTACTATATGTTTAATGGAAGATGTGTGTTTGAAATCTGGTGATTTGCAGACAGCATATTGCTCTGTTTTTATTATATTTGGTTTGTGTTTTTTGCTTTGCTTTTTACACTTTGGAAGCCGTATGAAATTATGAATTTGAGATGTACAAGATAAATCTGCAAAATTCTTCACCTCTACAATTAAACATAAGCTAGAAAATTGTGGATACCATTTTGAACAGCCTTTACTTTATTGTAATATTGTGACTTGTAGGTTTTTATTGAAAGTGCATCTCAAACAACCGCGATGCTTCCATCATCTTCAGTGAAGAGAGAGAGAGACGGGAAAGTCCTGATAGCAACCAGGGACAGGCGGAGCAACCTCATTGGTACAAAACCTTCACATTCACAAACAGTGTCATGTGATGCATTTAAAGAGTACATAACTGGGATTTTTAAGGTCCTACTTTGGTTTATGGGGTGTCCAACAACAAGTTTATGTCCATAGAAGGTGTAAAAACACTATTATTTAGTAATAATCAGTAGTTATTTTTGCCTTACTTCTTGACTGACTATCAAATGATTCGTTCTGTGATTTATCTGTCTAATCCCCTCCTTTCCGCTAGTCTAGTCTGCTGTGATTGTTCTACCGCGAACGTGGCTCACAGGCTAAAATGTTTGGGGGAGAAGCGTAAAGTTTTCATGGGTAGTCCTAGCTAGGGATGGGTATTGTTAAGATTTTATCGATATAAATATCGATACTGCTTATTGATACCGGTACTTATCAATACTGTTATGGATTCTATGCTCTTTAATTTGATCCAAAAACACATGATGTGAAAAGATGTTAAACATTTTAAGTTTCTTTATTACAGCTGAGCTTTAGAAGTGCAGTTTACAAATGCTTCTGAGCAAACAGAAAATGCCACTTAACAAAATGTGTGTGTGTTCTTTAGCATACCACTGCATAGGAGCACATCATAATGTAATTCAACATATTTACTTAACACCACTATGGGTATTTGGCTGGTAGACCGTATTTCTTTTTTTCCTTTCTGGTTTTAGGTCTACATAAATGTAAGTAATATTTTTTTATAATCTTACTAGCACATTTAATGGAATTTCCTAAAGTAAGTAAATATACTCCGTGACCGAATTATTAAAAACAATGTTATTACTTGTTCGCAAATAAAGGACTTTTATTGTGATGGGTTACCCCAAATGGGTGTTTGACGGTAGCTTCCTCGTTGTGAAATTAGCCAATTATCACCAGAATACACAAAGAAAAAACAACGCAAGTATTGATAACAGTATTGTTTGTCATAATACTTTGGTATTGACCCAATTATGTACCAGTCCAAAAAAGTACGGTTCTCTGTACCCATCCCTAGTCCTAGCAAAATGTTGGCAGGGACATGTAGTGACATAAACCCGCTCTAGTTCGCGATTCGGACTAGGGATGACCCTTTTGCGTGATTCAGAGTCGACTCCCTTTTTTCCAAGTCAATAACTTGCTTTCAAACACTGCAACATTATACACGTTATGAAATAACATGAGATCCTGAAAATGACATGTAATCTTTAAGATAGTGTTGGGCGATATTCTCTATAGTCAGATCCTTCTAACACCAGCCTGTTGATCGCCGATACACGATAGTATCGAGGGGCAGGGCAATTACGCATTTATCCATGACAAGCTGGATTTGTTGACAACAACAGAAGCTTTCGTGTGTAGAAAATGTTCACGTGTGACTGAAATTAGCCTTTCTATCAGAGTTTAAATTCAGGGCAGTTGGCAAAATTGTTACTTACCATTGCATCCTCTTTAACAAGAGAAAGTAAACTATTGCTGTAAGTCAATATCATTCATCCAAATGCGTCATTGATGCCCGCATGCGTTGTTATTACTTGATTGCCAAACGGAAACAACTCATGCGCTGGTTTTAAACGCCCATAGCACTCCCTGAGGGAAAAAGCACGACCTGCGCGTATCACAAGCCCTCTCTTGCACTGAAAACTCAACATTATAAACTTTCTCGCTTGAGGCAAAGCCCGAGATAAATCTGTCTCTTGCCTTGCTTAATTTACGTATCATTCTGAAGAAAGGAGTGTCTCTGCCACCACTAGAATGACTGAAATGAAACCTTTCAGGATTGAATTGGCAAATATGGTTCTTCTTTAAAACTACCACCTGTGAAAACATTATTTATGCATTACTTATGATTAAATGACATGCAGCAGATTAATACTTAAGGTCTGGAAGCCTTGGCCGTTTTAAGCTTAAGGCCATTTTGACTGATAGGACAGCAATCACATATCGTTTCATGTTGTGAAAATGTCTATGCCATGAACCTTGCAAATTAGTGTTTAGTTGATTGTGATGAATGTTCATTGACACCGAAATAAACATGATGTTTACAATATTATGTTGTTTCTGGGTGTGTTGTTCAAGAACCAGCCAAAAAAGTGTAACGGCTAATGCTAACGCCTTCAGCGTAACAAAGGAAAGGATATCAGAGGCTATTTTTTTAAATAGATGGCAATGGATGATGTTAGCAAATTGTAAGTGTTACAAAGCCTTCTATCTCCCTTCTATAGTATCTCTCTGCTTGACTTTTGGAGCAGGTTTTGACAGAATGCGCAATGTGAGGTCGTCACATGGCGCGTTTTTGGCAAAATGATGCTGAAAATATAGCAAATTGCGAAGAGTTTGTTTGCTTATGCGTAAAATTCTGTGATCGCAAAATCCGGCAGGGACTGATTTGTAGAGGTTTTAGTTTTATGATGGCTTCTTTTAGCAAAACCTGTATTACAAGATCTCAATACTGATATGCTATGTGATTTTCACAGGAAGCTGCTCTTCCTCACAGACAGACAGCATCTCATCGCTCCACCCAGAGTCCTCCATCAGCTGCCACGTCCGCTTCACCAGCAGCGCTGTGGATTTCTCTGCCCGTGATGTCTACCACACGCACACTTCCTTTGACACCAGCACAGGTCTTTCATGCAGTTATTTTTCTGCATCCTATAGATGCCTTGGACTTTTGCAGCCTTTTCCTTTTAACCTGTCCGACACAAATCCTTTTTTCATAAACTGTTATATGCAAGTTCTTTGCCCATTGTTACTGTAGACCGTGATTAAAAAATATTTGTTACAAATGGGTAATTCCATGCAAATGTCAACCTTAGAATTATTTTTTTCTAAAGGCTCACCATTCAAAATTGAGTGGTTTAAATACCCATGTAAACTCTTAAAGGGATAGTTCATCCAAAAATGAAAAATCTGTCACCATTTACTTGTTTCCAACTTCTATAAAATTACTTTATTCCAAATATCGTTCTCTGTGTTCATTGGAACAATGTTAGCAATTTTCAGTTCTGGGACAGCATCCACTACAATAGTAGGAATAAAATTTAGGTATTTCCAAGTTAATTTTTTTTTTCTGTTGAACAAATAATGAGATATTATGAAGAATTTAGGAAAACGACAAGTTCTCAGGCACATTTTACTACCAATTAATTATTAATTATTTCTATTATGGTAGTCAATGATGTCCCAGAACTGAGAATGACTTGCAATCTTCCAAATATCTTTCTTTGTGTTCATTGGATTTTAATTTATACAGGTATGAAATTACATGAGCGTGAGTAAATGATGACAGAATTTTCATGCTTGGATGAACTACCCCTTAACTCCTTCCCCACCAGCCTTTTAAAAAAAAAATTCAAAAAATTTGATGGCTCACAGTACATTTTCTGAAATTAATTTATGGACAAACAGTATTTCAAATGAAAGAACGGAGTCTGCTTTCAAACAAAAGAAACTGTATTCTTCTATCTTCATTTGTTCTTTTTTATCACTCCTTAGATGTGGGTAGGTTTTTTAAAAAATGCCTCACTTTGATTAAACGGCTGAGATAATAAAAAAAAAAATGTTCAAAGACTGCACCCAGATTAGAATCCGAACAATCATTAAAAAGGTTCTAGGTTCTATGCTCTAGGTTCAGAGATTCTGTACTTTTTACAAAGGTGTGTAACCGCACCATCTGCTGTACAACATTACAAACACTGATTGCCGTAAGAACTAGTCTTTGGTGGGGAATGAAAGAAGAAAAAATATTCTGCACAAATAGGCCCATGAGGAAATACTAACA
Organism: Triplophysa tibetana; assembly: GCA_008369825.1. NCBI lineage: Eukaryota > Metazoa > Chordata > Actinopteri > Cypriniformes > Nemacheilidae > Triplophysa > Triplophysa tibetana. The sequence continues at coordinate 6,563,807 of CM017912.1, forward strand.
GTATCTGAAGTAAAATCCACCCTCTGCTCACCAAGTATAAAGTGAAGAAATGCCAAGACACACAGAATATTACTCATTAAGCACCTCAGTTTCCCAACTGTCTAAACCGGTGTTTAGTGATACAAGTTGAGCCTATAAACATTATTTTAATGTGTTTCAAGTAAATTTTAACCCATGTTCTTGTGAACTGCAGGTTTCTACAGCTGTTTGTTGAGCTTAAAGGCCATGAGCGAGCAGCAGGTGAAGGTGTTGAGCATGTCTATGACTGATGTGGAGGTGACTGGTGCTGTGCAGGGGAGTCAATTCAGCGGAGATCACACCAGCGTTCGGCTGCCTGTCAGTCCGGGAATTTATGCTGATCAGACAGAAGTCATCCTGAGTAACCAGCACCCATCTGCTTATCTCACCGTCTATGGGACTGCCGGAGCTCTTCAACAACTAAATGTAACATTTTATTTATTTTGTAAAATAGTTCATCATATGTGACCCTCGACAACAAAATTAAGATTTGTACATAATCTGAAAGCTGAATGAATAAGCTTTCCATTGATTTGTGGTTTGTAAGGATAGGAAAATAGTTGGTTTGTTAGGATAGGACAACATTTGACAGAGACATAACTATTTTAAAATCTGTAATCTGAGGGTGCAATTTTTTTAGAAATTAAGAAAAAAACCTTTAAAGCAGTCCATCAGAGGTGCTGTAGCAGGCCGTTGTTTAGAAGAAAAAAGTTTTTTTACAGTGTGGAGAGTAAATTAACCAGAATGCTGAAATTCTAAGCTTTACATATATACCAAACTTGATTGGGTAGTTCCTAAAGAGCGGGCAGCAGCACCAGCGAGTGAAGTTTGTAGGTGTGTTTCTGGCCATTTTTTTTATGATTTTGCTGCATCCACTCACAAAGATAACGTTTATATACATTTACGGTATAAATTATTTTCTTAGTATCCTCATGATTTTTGGTATAAAAGAAAAATCTAAAAATTTTAACCCATAAAATGTATTGTTGTCCATTTCTACAAATAAACCTATGTGACTTATGATTGGTTTTGTGGTTAGGGGCCGCATATATGTAGACCTGTGAAATGATGTGACCAGTTATTGGTCAGTTTTTGTCTATTCGGTTGTGCACAATTTAATTAATTTGTTTGGAATAAATTAATCTGATCAGGTTGTGTCTCTGGTCAGGTAAAGAGCAGTTCTTCTGCAGTCACTGTACAGGAGAAGGAGTTTTCCCAGAGTTTCCCCAGCTATATAAAATACACTGTTAGTGTGGTAAAGTCACAGGCAGCGCTGACAACATCGCTCTCTATAAGCAGCTCATCTAGCGATCAGCTTCTGCTCATTCCTGTAACAGTCATTCATGTTGGCAGCTCCTCTATGCAAGGTACGTTACTTATTTAATAAAGCAGAATGCTAAGAGAGCTTGTGTATTACAGCGTTGTTCATAACGTGACAATCTATGGTAAAATAGACATTTCGGCACAAGTGACGTTAGTATGACAATAAAGTAAGACATTTTCTTAGCTCTAGACATGTGTTTTAGCCATTTTTAACCAGTTTTCATCCTTTATAAACAATAATTGGTTAACTTAGCGCTGTCCTGGTGAAGGCATTTCCTATACTGGGATTCTGGGTGGCTCAACAGAGCTGCCTGCAGTATTACCTTATTCATTTCTCCTGATGTTAATGCTGTATAAATGAGCTGTTTTGCTGGACAATGATGTACTACATACTCTTGAAGATGACTTTTCAAAATAAAAATGAAATGCTTTTCAAATATCAGTGAATGTTGAACATAGAGTGGCAATAGGGTGCAAAAAGAATGTAAGGTAGGCTATGCGTAAAAAAGCATTAAAGAGTACCTTGCATATGTTTTTTAAGGCCCTACTTTGGTTTATGGAGTGTACAACAACAAGTTTATGTACATACAATGTGTTTAAAAATTATAAAGTCGTAATGATAGGCAGTTATTTGTACCTTACTTCTTGACTGACTCTCAAATGATTCGTTCCGCGATTCATCCGTCTAGGCCCTGCCTACCCGCTAACCTTGTGTCATCTGATTGGTCAGATGGTGTAGTCTGTTGTTATTGGTCAAACGCGTTCATCATTTGTCGAAAATGGAACCCCACTATCATCAATACAGGATTACGGTTTCTTACGATTCTTACGTATCTTACGATTTTACCGTACAAATTTGAGCCCGAGTCTGACGAGGAAGCATCAGAAGACGCTAATCCACAACAAACTCCGCCACGACTGGAGCTGGATGTTTGTCAGTGGCAAGTGACAACTCTTGTCATAAAAACACCCAGTGTGACAACATGCTTTTGCTCATCAATGAAATAAAATATATATTTTTTCTTAAAATACTGTTAATACGTTAGTAATACTATTATTTCATCTTAACTGTGCGTTGTCATGGTACATAGAGCATTTCAGAAAGTCGACTTTATGAAAAATTATTGTAGTATCACCAAAATATATCTATATAGGTGCACTTGGGGCAAATGTGTCAAAATGCAAAGTTAATAGCCAGATAAACAAACTGTAACACCCCAGAAATAACGGTACATGCTAATGTTATCTTTACATGCATTAGCTAAACACAGACATAAGGTACAAAAATATTTCTCGAAGTTAAGACAAAAATAAATAGTCACACTTACAGGTTGTGATTCGGTGGAGCTAACAGGTCCAAATAGAGTTGTTATTGCCCCCTCTTTCAAGAATAGTCGTTTCAAATACCCTGCAGTGAACGCGCCGAGATTATTGAAGCAATCTCCGGTGAAATGACGCGCGCACAGTAAACCCTGGGGTTATACTCCTTTGGTATCGCTTGAAAAATGAATTGTAACCATTTTTCCCTCAGACATTCTTCCTTTGGTAGTTGAAATAAGACAGACTTACTGTCACACCTTAGAACACAGGTTCTAGACATGATACACATGCATCATGAACAAGCGAAGTGTTTGGGGGAGGAGACATACGTTTTCGCGTCAGTCTCAGCAAAACGTAGGCGGGGACTATGTATGTTGACGTAGATATACAGGTGTACTATTCCACGTCTCGTTTGTGTGATTCAGAGTCGACTCCCATTTTTACAAGCAAATAACTTTATTTATACACCTTTGGACTTACAACTTGGCAGACAGCTTACTTTTAATCACGGCAACATAACAGACTGCATGAAATGTGATTTTCATGATCTCATGCAACTTACTCTTTAAAGCGGCGTAACTCAGGGTTTCTGGCAATCTCATATTAATCTTGAGTACCTATAGCGTAGTATTGCATACTTCGTATCTTCGAAGAGTATTAAGTTTGATTACATTTATAAAAGATAGAAGCGCGTGCGGGGGGGGGTGGTAGGCTGAACCGAAGCTCATGCGCACACATTGTCAACAAAACACAGACAAGAGTTTCACTCACCGCATGTGGTTCATGTCCGGCACATATGCTCTCTCTCTCCCTCCTGCTTAGAAGTAAAAGTGACGTCTGTGCATGGCTCCTCCCCCTGCTCTCATGTGGCCGTGCCGTGTGCTTTTCCGGGAGAATTGTCCAATTGCCGCGAAACAGTTTTATGTTCGACAAAAACTTTCCCAAACCTGTACGACCGCTGTGGGAGTGTATCGAGCAGAGAAATACGACGTAATACGCCCAAATTCGTTTTTGCCAAGATGACCATGTTAAGCATGAGAAGACAGCACGTTTAACATTGTAAATAAGTCAGAATGCATCACACATCGTTGCAGGGCTGCTTTAAGCCTAGCCTGCCTAAGATATTTTTTTGTTTAGAAAGTGCATCATCCTGCTGTATGAAGATTACTGACATACAAAGTGACCTTGAACAGTGCATAAATATGAAAATTTGGGATATACCTTTAGTAAGTCCCTGTTTTAGACCACAAGGAAAGCTCTATGCCTGAACACAGCAAATGCTACTGCATTTTGATTGCTTTTTAATATTGACATTTTTATTTACTCCTATAGCGCAAATAATGGATGCAGTAGATGGACCTAGTATTTTTCAGCAGTTTATAGACTCGTATCAAGTGATGTTCTTCACTTTATTTGCTCTTCTGGCTGCCACAGCTGTTGTCATCATTGGTAAACACTTCCACATTCTCCACAAAGCTGCTTGAATATTATCAATGAAAAACATTATTTGAAAGTAGTATGATTATATATGTGTTCTGTTTATCCTTATAGTGTGTCATGCACTGTTTTCACCAAGAGATTCTGTCAGTCATCCTGCATTCATTCAGAAGACCCCGCCTCCTGCAGGTACGTGCATACGAAAATACTCCTTTGAAAACATAAGAACTCATCCTTACCCACTTACAAACCTTAAATGGACGGTTAAGAAAATACAAATTCTGTCATCCTCTAATGACTCTCAGATTGTTCCAAACACGTTTTTTTGTTCTGCTAAACACAAAGATAGATGTAAAATTGTCAGCAATTGAATAGATCTCATCCCCCATTGACTTCCATAATATTTATTTTCCCCACTATAGCAGTAAACGGGGGATGAGAACTGTCAGGTTACTGACAACCAAATATCTTTCGTTATGTTCTGCAGAACAAAGACATTTATACAGGTTTGGAATAACCTGAGGGGGAGTTAATGATGACAGAATTTAAATCTTTGGAAGAACCTTTAACTTGTGAAATATATTGAATTATTTTGATACTTTCATTAGATTTTTTTTAGATTTAACTTTATTGTCATTACACATATACAAGTACAGTGTAACGAAATTTAGTTTAGGTCTAACCAGAAGTGCAATTAGCAAGTGCAGGATATACAGTGTGATTAAATACAGAATAAAATATTAGGAAAATACTATACAATGGGCATGTACTATGAAAATACTTTACAGAAGGAATGTTCTATGACAGTCGGTATGTACTATGAACAATATATACAGAAGGCTAGATACTGTGAACATTAATGTACAGGTGGTTTTGAACAGATAACAATTTAGACTATACAATAGTGCAAGTGACTTAAGTGTGCATTAATTATAGACATTAGCTATTAAAGTTGCAGTGCCATAGATGAGTTAATGCGGTTATTAAAGGTACGGTGCAGTATATGAGTTAATGAGGTTATTAAGGTTACAGTGCAGTAGATTAGTAGATGCAGTTAATAGAGTTACAGTGCAGTAGATAAGTTAGTGGAGTTATTGAAGTTACAATGCAGTAGATGAGTTAATGCAGTTATTAAGGTGACAGTGCAGTAGATGAGTTAATGCAGTTATTAAGGTGACAGTGCAGTAGTTGAGTAGATGCAGTTAATAGTTACAGTGCAGTAGATAAGTTAGTGCAGTTATTAAGTTTACAGTGCAGTAGATGAGTTAATGCAGTTATTGAAGTTACAGTGCATTAGATGAGTTAATGCAGTTATTGAAGTTACAGTGCATTAGATGAGGTAATGCAGCTATGAAAGTAGTCCATTAGTGCAAATGAACATTCAGTATAATATTCCTGGTGTTTCACATCCCTTTTTCAAGAAAAACACCAAGATGAAGAAACAAAGATAATTTATTTTTGTAGGAACTGTCACTTTAGCTCAGTGGTTCCCAAAGTGGGGGTCGCGACCCCCTGGGGGGTCGCGGAGTGGGAGGAGGGGGGTCGCGAGATGATTTACATAAAATTATTTTTTTTTACATGTTAAAAAAGGTTGTAAAAAAATAAATTGGAAATAAAACTTTGTTTGCTCCGATTAATTATGACAGTGTGACGGCGTCAATCACAATTTACAGCACAACAACATGCGCTGGGTAGCTAGATGCGCATTTTGTTGTTTGCTAAACAGCGATCGGTCTAATTTGAGATCTAAACTTGATAAAAAATGAAACCGTGGTTATTATCATCAAAAGAAAACGAGAAGGGAGCAGAGATGCCTTCTGATGAGAGAGCGGGATCAGCAGAAAATACATAGGGCTCTGGAAGGGCAGCCTGCCAAACCCGTGCCCCGCAAACGGACCATCCCTCCTCGAAAGCCAGAAAATACAGAGAGGAATACATAAACTATGGTTTCATGTGCATTGTTATAAATCAGGTATATTGTTATCAATCATCTGGCGTCAGTTCTATCAGCGCATGGAAGATGCGCTGATAGAACTTTCAACCGATAGAATCCTGAGGACGGCATTTGACGGCAAGACGCTGGATGAGTTCTGGGTTTCTGTCGCGCTGGAATATCCACAGTTGTCGAAAGCCGCGTTGGATGTACTCATGCAATTTGGCTCAACGTATTATTGCGAAAAGACATTCTCCGCACTGACTTACATTAAGAATAAACACAGGTCACGGCTCAACGTGGAAGATGATCTGCGGTTGGCGATCTCCAAAATTGAACCTAGAATGGACCTGCTTTGCTCCGCGCACAGCCCCCATCCATCACATTAGGTGTTTTTTCTGAATACAAAGTTATTGTTGTATGCGTGTTACAGGCAGCTTGTTCGTATTCTGGCTGTAAGCATTTCACAGTTATGGGATGTATTTGTTTTTGTCCATAATTAGTTAATAAAATAGCCTGGCTTAGAGATTGTGTTCTTTTTGTTTTAGCTCTGCATATGTAACCATATCGCAAATCCTCACAAGCTGTCGGAGGAAAAGACAGAGAGAAGAGAGGAGGGGGAGGAGGGGGGGGTCGCGGGTCTTCTGCAGTCTAACATTGGGGGTCGTGGTCTGAAAAGTTTGGGAACCCCTGCTTTAGCTCACTTGAATGTGTGACCCGCTATTAAATAAAAATGTAGATCTTCTTATAAATAAATTCTTAATAATGTTGTATTCTTCAGGTGTACCTAAACTGACTGAAAGCCCCTTCAACAACAGTATGCCTTTCGGAACAGAACCGAAGCATAGCCCGAGATTACGCTTGTATTCACCTAACTACAACTCCAGATGAAGACTAAAGAAGTGCCTTTCCAGGGAGTGAATGAGGACACATACTCTTAAATGCTCGTAATGACATAATGGCTTCATAATCCCAATGCATAGAGTTGCATAGCTATTACATAAAGTTTTGTGCTTTTGTTTGAATTGTTTAAGTTGCTTGTTGTGGTCTTAGTTGGTCTTTTTTCTGTCGATACAACATTCATATTGGAGCCATTATGATTTTTTTTTAAATATTGAAAAATCTTTATGAAGTTTTGAATCTCAGGACAAGCCTAATGCAAGACTTTCTGTTTCGGATCACACAGTAGCGTGTTGTGAATGGTTTGACCACTGAATCCGCCCCGAATGTTTGTCGAAACCAATGGCCAGTCGTTTAATTTTGTGAGCCACATGTTCCGTTGATTTTGTGGAACTACTTCAAGGAAATCTTGAGTTGATATAGTGCAGCTTTTTTCAGTTAATAATGTGAAATGACCCATTCAGGCTAAATGCCTCTGATACTGTTTATGAATCTACTGACTGGCCAGTGATCTAAGTAGCTGAACACGGGTTAATGTGTCTATGAAGTATCAGTCCAACAATAGATACTTAATTATGGTACATGTTTAACTGTGAGATCTGATTTAAGATTACCATTTTGACTGAATAAATGTGAGCCCGATTAAGTGACTTATTTTGCTGTAACTTCTGCCTTGATGTACTGTAGAGCTGTAATGTTACCCATAAAACTGCAGGACTAAATATAATATGGAAATTTGTGTTTTTGTTTTAATTTGCTGATATATATACCTCTAATTTGTCAATTGTAATTTGACCCGACATCAACAGTTTATGTTCAGTAAGTTAAAAATAGTTTTTTTGTTGTTGTGCTTTTATTTACATTATGCATTTTGCAGATCATTGTATGATGTTATTTAAAAATAAATAAATGCTTTTTATTAAGTTCAACCTGATTGCAATGTTTTCTCTTTATGACAATTAATTTGCCATTGAACCTTTTTGTTATATATCTTTCGCAGTTCATCATTTTGTTTACCTTAATTTTTCTCTGACGTTTCTCTTAAAATTACTTGGGATAAATAAAAAAGAAATAAAGCAGAGACCACTGTTAAAATACACAAGTTGCATGAAATAAACTTTTGGTAATTTTGTGTTTATATTAAAATATTTAGAGTCGACATTTGATGATGCTGCGTCACATTTGTAAAAAGTGCTTTCCATAGGTCTGAAATATACATTTAGTGGCAGCTGGTGGAAAGGCAGTCATTACCCAGTGAGAAATGGTGTACATGTGACAAACAACAAATAATTTGTGACATTCATTGAATATTTATATTAATTTCATGTGATCTACTTCTCAAATCCAGCTGCCCTGAATCCACTTCACCTTCTCTTTTTGTCAAAGCACTTTATCTTTTTTCAACAAAATGTTTATTTATTTCTTAAATGAGAATCTTCTTTTTGTCCCACAAAACATTTTTCTGTGCTCTGTAAACGGTGCTATATTAAACTTACACAATAATATTTATAAGGAATATTTTTGAATAGGCTAGGCGTAAACATGTAGCAAATTCATAACAGACAGATGGGACTGGTACTGTATTATACCTCTTTCTGTGTTTTGCACATTTGTAAAAGCACTATATAAATGGAATTGAATTAACAGATCTCTAGGGATCAGATTATCAATTGTGTTAGATAGGTTTTGGGTAGCTATGTCGCTCTTCACTTTATATGAGACACACACTTCTGCAGGATCTTTCGTGAATCAGTTAAATGGTTTTCACAATAGGTCAATTACTTAATTAGTTGTATAAAATCCACAACTGCAACATCAGGGCCAGATTTGCCGAAGTGTTCTTAAGAAATAAGTCAAGAAAGTTCTTAAAAATCTTCCTAAAAGCAGAATAGGGTCATATATATTTGCAAATAGGGTCCTATATATTTGCAACAGAAAGGAAAAAAATTGCAAAGAAAACAGAAGTTTTGCAAATAAGAATTGGGTAGTAAGCAAAAAATTGCATCTTCGCAAGTAAAACTTAAGAATCTGCAAAAGAAAAGTAGAGCACAGAGAGAAAAAATCAAGTTTAGAAAAGTAAAAATTCAGCAGCAATAATTTTGCAACACATCTTTTGTGAAAGAGATTGGGGACATTTGATGATGCTGACAGTGCAAATCAGTTTGTAACATAATTGAGATCTACGAAACTCAAACAATTTGTGAGATATCTGGGTCTTTTCAGGAGAAATACCCGAGACGCCAGGAGACCTGAATATTTGCTCAACATTTATTCTTATTGATGTCTTTGAGAAACAATGGAGGTATTAAAGAGATCTCATTTGGGATTTTGCTCTCTTATGGCTTACACCAGTATCCTATGCGGACAGTCTTATAAATTGATTCACATGTGTCAATTTTAGTCGTTAAATAACAAGAATTAGCTTCAGGGAGGTAAAAGATGTTTACGTCCCATCCATCCTGACAGCGACGGGGCAGAACGTCGGGAACCAGTCCACCAATCAAGTGTTTTGTTTATGCATGCGGCGGGTTTATTCGACAGCTCGGTTAATTATAATGGAAGCTGTGTGTTGCGTTGCAGTGTAAACACAGGGTGTTGTAACTGCATCGTGCTGCGTCACATTTGTAAATGCACCAGAAGTTCAAATGCCTTCTTACTCATCAGGAACTTCAGAAGTGAAGCGAAATTTCAAATTTAATGACGCGAATCTACCGCAAGAGACGTCAGTGTTTCTTATGTAAAGTATGGCTGAGCTCAGGACGAGCTTTGCTCTCTTGTATCACAGTGCGTCAAAAAGGAACATATAAAGGTGTCAAAAAGACTATGGACAGACGGCCCGAGAAACCGATGAAAGCAGTCGGCTATCTTAAGGAGCTGACTGAGATCATAGAGACCCAGAAGGCGCTGCTACAGCGGCAAAAGACGCGCATCTTTGAGCTAGAGCAGCATGTATCCGACCTGTGGACGGAAAACAGCCGCCTTCGACACGAGTACCAGCGGCATCTGCTCACCTGCAGGATGCGTCCCATCCAGGACACCCCACAACAACAGTAGGAGTTTTCTTCAACTTCATTGATCGGCGAAACCATTTTACTGTGGTCTTAGGCTATAGGAACTATCATTTAGGTATTTCTGGTTATAACTAAACCACTGATTTAAAATCTAAATTAATCCGCTTGATGTTGATAATCATCATGTCTACGTGCGGATAAGGCATGTCCCCTTATCAATGATCATGATTATGACATGACCACCATTACATCAAAATCAAAGTTTGTTTGGGTCTAAAAATATTTGAAAATATAACTTTTAAAGGGATCACACGTGTGATATTAGATAACAATTTGCACAAAAGATTGTTCTTTGTAATTGCAGTCATACATTTTTATTTATTAGATTTAACATTACAGATTTAACATTACAATACGTTAAAAATGTTTTATTCTTTTCCAAAAGTTTTTACTTAATGTCAAGTAGCCCCTTTTCTTTGTTACATTTACAGTTCATACATCCAAAATAAGCTTAAAACTTTAATTACAGATTAAGAAATTGTATTATTGTTGCATCGTCTAAACCATGATTGACTTTGTATTGTGACATATTTTTTATGAAATGTACTGTATGTAATGTTGAAAAGTAGTGGCAGGGGCTTGTTTTTCCACTGACAATTGATTTTAAGATTTTGATTAAAAAGTTTCGTAATGATTTTTAATAGATTCCTGCATGAAGCAAACGCTATTATAATTCAACAAAATCCCAATACTCTGGGTCAATGCAGACCTTTTTTGCTGAATCGGGTATCCGACTGACTGGTTTGATCTAAATCCGATCATGTGCATAACCCACGGATGTTACAGGTCTTTCCTATGTCATTCGATACCTTTATGTGAGGAACAAACCAAACATCATAATAAAGAAACTCGGACCTCCGCTGGTGCTGTCACCTGTCACATTAACTAAAATACTAAATAGTAAAAGAAAATAGTAGATTTTAATGTACTCAAAGATTGAAAGGTTAAAAAACAACATTTATTTCCAAAATAAAAACACTGATAAAGTACAAATATTTAAAAATGTTCTTGAGAGTAAAATGCTGTAGTATTATCCACCTCTGATAATATAATAAAAAATATGCAATTCTACATTACATTTATCAGGAAAAACATTGTTGGATCATGATCGATATCAGCCAATCCTCAAAATTCAGGTATAGGATCGAAGGCCAAAACAACATTGATACAATTTTGGACTGTGCTTTTAATCAATATTTGGAGAAACACACAATTTTTTGAATAATTGTGAATAGATATCTCACACTGTATTCACACTGTGTTGTGTTTTTTCTTTACAGAAGTCATGCTCATGCATCTCTTCCAGTGGAAATGAAAGGCTGTCCCAGTATCTTTAGATCAGCTGTGTGTCGGAGAACTGTGCCATGTCGACAGTGCAAGTCTGCACCTTTCGGGTACTGTAAACATTTTACATTACACTTTACCTTTGGCTTTGTAACCAGTCGATGTAAAAAGTCCTTTCCATAGGTCTGAAATACACATTTAGTGGCAGCTGGTGGAAAGGCAGTCATTACCCAGTGAGAAATGGTGTACATGTGACAAACAACAAATAATTTGTGACATTCATTGAATATTTATATTAATTTCATGTGATCTACATCTCGAATCCAGCTGCCATGAATCCACTTCACCTTCTCTTTTTGTCAAAGCACTTTATCTTTTTTCGACAAAATGTTTATTTATTTCTTAAATGAGAATCTTCTTTTTGTCCCACAAAACATTTTTCAGTGCTCTGTAAACGGTGCTATATTAAACTTACACAATAATATTTATAAGGAATATTTTTGAATAGGCTAGGCGTAAACATGTAGCAAATTCATAACAGACAGATGGGACTGGTACTGTATTATACCTCTTTCTGTGTTTTGCACATTTGTAAAAGCACTATATAAATGGAATTGAATTAACAGATCTCTAGGGATCAGATTATCAATTGTGTTAGATAGGTTTTGGGTAGCTATGTCGCTCTTCACTTTATATGAGACACACACTTCTGCAGGATCTTTCGTGAATCAGTTAAATGGTTTTCTCTATAGGTCAATTACTTAATTAGTTGTATAAAATCCACAACTGCAACATCAGGGCCAGATTTGCCGAAGTGTTCTTAAGAAATAAGTCAAGAAAGTTCTTAAAAATCTTCCTAAGAGCAGAATAGGGTCATATATATTTGCAAATAGGGTCCTATATATTTGCAACAGAAAGAAAAAAAATTGCAAAGAAAACAGAAGTTTTGCAAATAAGAATTGGGTAGTAAGCAAAAAATTGCATCTTCGCAAGTAAAACTTAAGAATCTGCAAAAGAAAAGTAGAGCACAGAGAGAAAAAATCAAGTTTAGAAAAGTAAAAATTCAGCAGCAATAATTTTGCAACACATCTTTTGTGAAAGAGATTGGGGCGTTCACAAGCAACCTGAACCTGCCTCGCCTTACGTTCAAGTAGTCCCCGCAGCAGACTGCAGCGCGGTGACGTCATGCATTTGGACGTCATGCATGTACAAGTGCGCATGCGCAACATGATGACTACATGCCTTTTTGTTTTCTTCCGTATACGCGAACATGTTCAAACAACACGGGGATGGATTAAATTTCAATGTCACTAAGTGATTGAGCACATTTATTTTTATAACAGTGCTGTCTTTGTCATAGTCACAGAGGATGTCATTAAAAAACGTTAGTTTGTGATACGGGTTTACATTTGAAATGGCACGGTTTCTTTTTAATATTTTTATAAAAGAGCTCTTAAACAAATTAAGGCTTGAAATTTCAGAGCTTTTATTTTTTTTTAAACATTTTTTTAATTATTATTGTTTAGCTGTGCATTCACAACCTGAGTACTGCTGGTTTACATCAACTGCACTTCTATTTCTAATTAATTTTTATATTGTCCATCTCTTTTTCTCACATTTTTAATCAATTTTATTGCCGTTTTATTATTTCTTTAAATCTATATTATTTGTGATCTTAAATAATTTGCATTTTAAAGATACTTCTTATTTCTCTTTGTCAATCATTTTTTGTTAAGCACTTTGAATTGCCCTTGTGTTTTTTAAATGTACTACATAAATAAACTTGCCTTGACTTGCCCTGCCTAAGACGCACTTACTCTAATAACGAATTGATTTAGACAACTAGGATTTCGTGAATTCCCGACCTCAAATCCAGAAGTAAATGTTTTACATCACTAAATGACATGAAATTATTTTTGTTAACTTTTTTAATACATTCAGATCAAATTGTTTTGGCTATCTTTAATATGCACCGACGCCGCTTGATTGACAGGAATGCTTTGTTCTCGGACATAATATCCAAGGTCTGAGTTTACACATTCATGAGATAAATGAATCCAGTAATAAATGAAATCCAGTAACGTTAGCAGGAAGGCTAACACTAGGTCTCTATCCATTTTGCAGCTCGCGTCGCGGAGTGTAAGTCCGTCAGATATTGATTCATGTCCGATCACTCTCTCTCTTTTCCTCTTTTTTTTTTTTAGCTGGCTCTGCCATGGTGATGGTTTGGAGACTTGCATTGAACTATATCGTTTTGTCTTATTGTTAGCTGTTGGCTAACTTCTCCCAGGCTACGAGTAAAAGCTGGGGATAGGCAGGGCTTGTACCTGTCACGTTTGTTGTATGTTTTGTTTGTTTTTTTCCTCCCTTGGTTTATCTTATTATTAGTTAATTAGTTTTCACTTGTGTTTTGTTATTAGTTAATTGTTTCCTTGCCTGTTTTCACTTGTTTCATTATTAGTTCATTGTTTTCAACTGTCCCTCATCTTTGTTAATTAATCCCGCACCTGATTCTGTTTTCCCTGAGTGTCTTCCATTGTATTTAAGCCATGTGTCTCCCTCTGTTTGATGTCGGTTATTGTTTAGGTTTGCTTGTTCCCCGTTGCTATGTTAAATTGAATAAATGTTATCTGTGGATTATGTTCCTTGCCTTACTTCTGCCAGCCTACACGTGACAGTTCCGGCCCATGCACCAAAATTAATTAAGTGTAATTTCAGCCGATAGGAGGCTGCTTAGGTATCCCTTTAAGATAAATAAAAAAACTACAGCTCTTCAGGGTCTTCAAACCTTCTCCTTGAGGACCTTAGTTAGGTGGTTCAGGTGTGTTTTATTAGGGTTGTAGGCTTGCAGATAACCTTGCGAAAATCTCTGTTATTTAACTTGTAATAAAACACTGGTTAATTTTCTTAAGAGGTGTTCTATTTATTATTTTGAAATCTGCATCATGAATATTTTCATTATTTGTTATACTGACAGACTGTTGGTCTTGAAAGCAGCATTTTTTACTCCTCTACTTTTCTACCTCTATCCACAAGTTTCCTACGCCCCCCAGAACGGTTTGCTCGAAAAGATGGGTGAAACTTCCGGTTCAATGTAAACAAACACATTTCTGCCGTATATTAAGTCATTTATTTATAGCAGAATGTGAACTTACACACTGACTGCACTTATAAACTACATCAGCATTCTGTCCACTACTTTATAGAAGAATGAGATCATGATTTTAATACTTGACGGCAGATATCTAGCAACTTTATTGATTCAGTTGTTGTGAGAGTAAACCAAAGTGCAATTTGAAAGGTATGTGAGTACAAAACACCTTTTACAGGCACCTGTCATTGTTATTGAATGGACATAAGAATATAAACATTTGCTTGTGATTAGATTATTATTTTATGTCCGACAACAGAAACATTGAAAATAAATGAAAAGTCTAAGTCTAGAACAACCTCTCCTCAGCTGTTAGTAACAGATACATTTTTAAAAGCCTCAACCCTACTGCAAGGACAGTAAGAAGCATAAAGAAATATCATATTATCAGATAAAATAATGTTATAAATTTGCTTTGATCACGGCCACTTTATATTGTGGAAGACAAAGGGTTTCTGGGACTCGTCACATGCTGCTATGTTTTATGAAAATATGTGGTAACACTTTCCTTGAAACATGTATGTTTAATTTATTATAAAAGTAGTTTTCAAGCATTGTAATGCACATTTTAATGCATTGTAATGTCTAATAGATAATTGTTATTACAGTTAATACATTATAACACTAAGCAATTCATTGTAACACAACACATTTTAAATTGGTTATCATTATTTACAACTACATATAATGCATTACAACACACATTATGAATATTAATAATGCATTTTACCCTTTAATAACTCTTTATAATGCATTATACATAAATGCTTCAAGGAAAGTGTTTCCAAATATGTTACTTACTAATATTCATTTGTTAATTCATGACACTTTCTCTTCTGGTACTGAGAAAGCTTCAAATAGCTCCTATGATCGGTGATCGGTATCGGTATTGGCCGATACAGCTTTCAGTGATCGAGGATCGGGGATCGACTAAAAAAACCCTGATCGGAGCACCCCTAGCGTGCACATATAATAAAGTTGCAGTATCGTCAGCTGGCCTTAATCTGATAAACATTATACTAAAGATCACGTGCAAAAGCTGCCTTTTTACACTTTTAAACATTCTCTCTACATTTTGTTTATAAGACAATAAGTTGAAGAATTACCTACTTTACATCAAGCATATCAGGTGGTAAATGTACTCCACATGATGTGATATATTCCAACAGATGATTGACAGCACGTCGGCAAGTTCATCCTTTTAAAACTGTACAGTCCCTCACAGGAGCAGTCGGTCTTAATTTAAGATCTGTGTGTGAAGCGCTCTTTTTTTTTACGACGTGAAATAAGCTTCGCCTGCTTGTAAGTGCAGCCATGAACAGCAGGTGTTGCTCATCAGTTGCAAAATATTTTTTCAATAGATTACCACATGAAATCGACAGTATACCGATTCAAAATATGAATCAGTCTTATTTTTGTTATCAGAATAAGTTATTCACAGTGCAATACACTTCTCCCGCCGCTTTGCCGGAAGTTGTACCCACATTCATTTTTACAGTAGCGCCCTTCAGTAACTTATGGATAGCCTGAGTTGAGTTTACCTCCATAGCCAATGACAACCCTCCTCTGTACCAACCTCCAAAACACAGAGAACATGATTGACATCCAGAGACTGGTGTTAAATGACGCCATTACACTTCAGGAGGATAAGTTCGAGAGGAATTTCTACAGGTGAAGAGAGAGAGAGATAGAGAGAGAGAGGCAAGAAAAAATTAAGTTAAATAAAAGTTATGTGGGCCTATCTGTTTATTTATTTACATAATTGTAATGAAACACATTTGTGACAGAATTATAATAATAGAACAGAAATGACTACTACAGATTACTTCAGATTTTTTAAATAAATGTATCTTTGTGGCTCTCCTGTTTTTGCCAAGTGGTTCATATCCTTAGGGCAACATCATGTTGCCCCCGGGACAACATTTAAATCAACCAATCAGTTTTCCGAAATAAATGTACAGTTTATTTCACATTTATCTTCCAACCAGGATTAGGTACCTCTAGACCATTGTTTTTCACTTATCATTTCCCTCTGATTTTAGGGGTAAGTTATGGTTAGGGTTGGGGTTTGGTGTGGGTTTAGGTTTTATTTATAAAAATGTTGTCCTTAGGTCGCCAAATTGTGTTGTCCTGATGACATCAACCACTTGGCAAAATCAGGTTGAGCTATATTTGTAAACAAACGCAATGTTTTTTCTTAGCTAAATCATGTTGCTGTTAGATTATTGCGTGAATTCGATCCAGAGTTGCTTGGAGGGTTTGCTATTTAAATCCAATTGGTTTTATACTTCATTTGAACTTGTTAAGGATTTTGTCCATTGGTGAGCTCACATCATTTACAAAAGTGAAGTTAATTTGTTTATTTTTTTGCATATTATGAGGTGATATTGTGGAAAAACTTTTTTTAAATTATTTTAGGTACGTCCAGCCCGTATTTATAAAAGACACATGAATTTCAAAATGTGTTTTACAAGTGCAGAAATGCATGTGTAATGTGTGTTTTTGTAACACTTTTGTGTGAATGCCATGTAAATTCCCACGTGAAATCTGGGATCACATGTAAAAATCCTTGTTGAACATGGGATTCCATGTGTTTTTAAAAGTGATCCTCTGGGTTTTACATGGGAATTCATGTGGGATTTACACAAGCATGTCCCAACAACACACATTTCACGTGTGATCAAATTAGCTTTTTTTACATGTGAATTTCATGTATCTTTTCTGTAAGGGACGACATGATTTACTGTAAATTTCCTACCTCCAAAGAATTTACCCATGAATGAAAACTCTTTCATCATTTACTTGGCCTCATGTCATTTCAATCCTGCATGACTTTCTTTCATCTGTGGAACACAAAATAAAATATTTTGAAGAATGCTGGTAAAACAAAAAGCATTGAACCCCATTGTTGGACACGAAAGCATGAGGGTGATTAAATGATGAAAGAATTTATATTTTTGGGTGAACTGTCTTTTATTTAAATACTCTCATCCCATAAAATTGTAATCACGCAACACGATTTGACTCTAAACCTCTAATGATTTTTTTAGAGTGTGGGAATGAGATTGTGCGCTTGTGTTTTAATGTGCGTCATGTTAGTAAATGTCATGTCAAACTTTGAGCACTTTTCCAGATGGTATTTCTGAGTTTGAGATGGGAAATATCCTTAATCAAAGTTGTTTTAAACACAGCATAAGCCTAGCGTTCATCAGAAAAGAGAGATGCTGAAATAATCAAAGACATGTGAAAAACATTTAACAATCATGCATAAAACCTATTCTAAATCACCCCAAAAAGTGGAAAAGAGTCCAATTAGATGACACAAACATAAATAATAATTACATTTAACAGTACATAACAATCATTAGAAGAATATAGTGAAAATATACTGTATATTATTGTAACATCATTATTTTTTTAATCAAGATTTTTTTGCATTACATTTTAGCATTGGGTTGCCTCAAGCATAATAAGTGTGAGTGTAAGTGTTTTGGCTGCACGGTGACTGATCTGTGATCAGATGTCAAAGCTGATTTGTATTTGATGAAGCTGTTGTTGATTATTCAGTTTCATTTGTCAGAACAGAAACACATTTGGCTGGTGATGTTGACTAGTGCGTGTAACGGCCTCTGTTGGCTACTGCAGTCTTCACCTCTCTCCTCCTGTTTCTATGGAGACCAGGGAGCCAATCGGCTGGCTCGACTGTAGGCCATACTAAAGCCAGCAGATAGAGGATGCACAATGTCTTACACATTTTAGCCAAACATACATGCACAACTCCCTGTTCACACACATACAAGCAGTTTTCCTGTGCACACACACGTACTAATGAGCCTGATGAGCGTTTGTAATTTCCTGTTGTTGTTGTGCATCACATAAATGGATGCGCCCTCCTCCCCCATTCGGGCTGCTTCTGATGCAAGCGTGTGATGTGCATGTGACATCACAAGCCAGGAACAGAGAGCTGCCCATTGTGACGAAGCTGAATGAGTGAGCGTATCACGCTCCGTGTTCACACACGCTTACGGCAAACAAGCACACCAGCAGACCCAAGGCCATGGCACACAGACTCGACATGATGTGAGTACCTGATTTGCAGTAGTTTGTGTGCAGCACGACGCTCACAATGCTTTTATTATATGACGATCCACTTGGGTTAATGCGTTGAGTCATGTTTTATTCACAGATGGTTTGAAGGACTTTGATGGACTGATTTTCAGCATGCGTGTAAAGAGTAATATTACACAGGGAGGTTGTAGTACGGGTCACATTGTTTTGCGGGTCACAAGGGTTGCAATGTTTTGCTTTGCATGAAGGCAAGAGGTGTGTTTCTGGTCGCATTCACTTTGCAATGTTTACATGATATGCTTATGCGGAAGATAAACTCAAAGTAGAGAGCAGTGCACGTTGGCTGGGCTGTCATGGGTTTTATGAAACATGAGTGGGTGACTGCGTGTGTGTTTGTTTGTCTAAAGCTTGATTTGCATTATGACGCAATTTCACAGTCACATGCTAAGAACATAATGTGCAGTTTTGAACTTCCTCTATGTGCCTATAAGTTGATTTAGTTTTCAAAGCATTTTATTTATCTAATATGGTTTACCTCATAGAACACTATACGCAGAATATGAGCTATAATATCTGTAAACCGCTGCAGTGCCTGTTCGATCTGACCCTGTCAAGGTTACTGAGGTCAATGGTGATTGTTGGCAACTTGGTCTTACAGATGTTAGATTTGTCAAAGAGTGCAGTTGAACTTGAATGCATTTTGAAAGAAATATTATGCAATATGCTATGACGAACATGACCTCAACACATAGAATGTTTAATTCAGCAAGTGACATTTACCTTCTATCTATTTGTGCTATTTTTTGTTGTATCATATGTTTACTCTGAAGAGCAAGGCTCTGTGTCTGAGTGTTTGTATGATTTACTAAAAGACACATTAACTGAGCACTTTTCAATGCTTGAAATTTCAATGTGACATGACAAGCTGTTTTCTTGGCAAAATATAGACCATTTCATCAGATGCAGTTAACTGTGTTTGTTTTTTTGATCTGGCTAGTGTTTAATATCATAACTATTTGTTTAATTTAAATAATGTTAATATGAATTTTTATTATTATTTTATTGTATTATAATTGTATTAAATTAATTATTTGTTAATTTTATTATATGAACAATTTGATGAAAGGATCCTGGAGTTTTGATGCATCTAGCTCAACCGCTAGATGTCATCGCAGTCTAAATTTTAAATATTGGAGAGAAAAGTTCAGTCAAAATTATATTCCTGCACGGTTATCAGAAATAACCTACTGGCATTCTATTATTTGTGAATTTGTACCGGAAGTCAAAGGCAGTCCATGCGCATATAAAAATTAAAGGCCTTAGTTTCACTGCCCAAAATGGCAGAAGAAATATTTAAAAATTGTGTCCCAAATGATGTACTATATACTATTGATGGTATACCGTCAAGTGTATACAATTTAGAAAGGTATATTGTCTGAAATGGAGCACTTGGCAAGTTGAACTTGTTACCTACTGAAACTATAAGCGGTTTCTCGCAGACATTGGCCGATGACATAAAACGGATAACACAACTCATGTCAATCAAAATCACGTTGCACGTGATACTTGTTTTGCCCAGCGTCAGACTAAAAGCGTAATCGTCTCTGCAGGTAAACTTTTCTCACATTTAACAAAAGAATACTTACAGCCATTTTGTTTTAAACATGTCTTGAGAAAAAGCTTGTCCGTAGAAAGGAAAGCAAAAGAATACAAAAAACAAAAATCCTCATGCAAACCCCAAACTTGAAAGTAATTAAGGTGACACAAAGACATTATTATTCACTTATAATCTTAAACTTCATCGGACAGTTGTTGTCAAATCTGCTACATGCTTGTATTCAGTGTAAAATATTCCAAAAGGTTTTATTCTGTAGAAATCAGCGACCGGGATGAATGAAGTCTGAGAGCTACAATTCCTATTCTGGTTATGTAATGTTTTGAATAAAACAGATCAAATTGTGGATTTGTGATGAAGTGATGTTTGGTGTTTGGCAGAATTCTGGTATAATGATACAAAATAAAATGGAGAAATAAACTCATTTTCCCCTGTCATTTATTCCAAATATTAAAATGTGCTCATTGAGTGTAATGAAAAACATTGTAACATGTTTTTTTTAAACAACAGACATAAAAAAATCTGAAAAATATTTTGATTTGCGTTTCATTATAAGCTTTAGTGGGATCGAAGTGACCAAGTGACCACAGTAATCAGATCTCATTAAGGTGTGTTTGGAGGAATTAATAGATGGGGCTGAGGGTGATGATGTGTTTGTTTCTCCTTGTGTCACAGGTATGTAAATACTTTACACCAATATTGCTGTCCTGCGCAGTTGCTTTCTAAGCAGCTAGCTGTACCTGTCCCTCTCTCTGAGCGCAGGTAAGAGGCAGTCTAGTTCAAAACTCGCTGTCTAGACTAAAGCACTGTGTAAAGTGAAGTTAAATGTTTGTTTAATATTGGTTTCGTGCAGTAACCGTGATGAATAATTCTGTCTGTTGTGAAGCTTTAAAAATTTCTATCATGATTTTCTAGCATTAGTCTGACATATCAGAGTTTTAGTGTTACACAATTACAGATGGATGTCCTTTAAAGGCTGAAATTCAATATAATTAAGTTTAAAGCTGCAATCCGTAACTTTTTTTTATTAAACTAAACAAAAATCGAGTAAAAAAAATGTTGTTTAAAACCCTCTGCTTACATTATTTTTGCAAAGATAAGTTTAGTAATGATAGTCATGAAGTTTGCGATTTTGAAAGAAATGTCAGTTTTATGTTATTTGACTTTATCTCATGTAAAGTGAGTGTGTAAAGTAACTTGCAATCTTATGTTGTACAGAGATAGAGGCAAAAATTACAGACTGCAGCTTTAAATGTTCTTGTCTGTGAGAGAGGGGGTAGCTCATAAATTTAAATAAAAATATGTGTACACAGACAAACATTTTGATATGTTTGTGACAATTTGATTGTAAATGTATTTTATTGTAATTCCAGTTCATGAGAATATTATAGTGACCGGGGAGGGGACATGCTTGTTTCCCTTAGTTTTGTCATATTATCACTCGGGAGTCCTGGGAACATGATAATATGTTGTGGCCATAAAATATTTATTTGTGGAAATGTGATAGTATGATGAGGTCACGGCATATTAACTTGTGGGTACGTGATATTATGTTCTGGCCAGGAGATTGGCTTGTTGAGGTATTTATTCCTTGCACCAAAAGTGCAATGAACAAGCCTAAACAATTTGCGTTGAATTTTTTCTTTTGACAGTTCATATTTATCTTACATGTAGCATAAACTGGCTGGGCTTAAACATTGATTTAAGGAGAAAAGCGTTCTTATTGCTCTTTGTTGTTCTGTAATTAGCAATAAATATATATATATATTTTTTTATTTAACATTTAAAAAGTAACAATACATACAAAATAATAGAAACCCAAAGGTGGATCTTATGTTCTGTAGGTCTTTATTACTTTAAATTCCGGTGTGCGACCCCATTAGATGCTACACAGACCACAGCACTGACAGCCTGGAACAAACGATGCTCAACAGAATAAATCAGTAGCTTTATTTCATTAGTTGACCCGAGATTAAGCAAATACACTTGTGCTGGAACTTCTCATATTATTAAGGCAATTTTAATTATGCGCAATTGCGTGCTGAAATTCAAGACTGAAAATCATTATAAAATGTAAAAAGTAATCATCTTTAATAAAGACGATTTCAATATCGAGGAGAATAATGTAAAAATTATGATTTTGACATAATCGTGAAACCCTAAAATTCTGCAATTAAACCTATTCATTTATAAGAGTAATAAATAAAAACGAATAAAAGGAAACAAATGTGTATTTTTTAAATTAATAATATTTATATTTAATTAAGATACTAGAATCCTATCTAGGTCGACTAATCTAATGATAATTATTTAGATTAATCTAATAAAGATTTTTTGTAAACCTGTATTAATCCTTCGGCAAACTTTCCAATAAAGTTCTAGTATTTTCTTACATTATAAAGCATAACATACTTTTATCTCCACTATATTTCATAAATAAATGTTGTTGTTTAAACATTTTAATCATTGATTACATTAAAATAACTTTTTTCTTTTAATTAAGTAATTTTAATCTTAAAAGTCGAAAAAGACTTAGATACTAAAGAAAAAAAACATCTAAAAAGCATGATATTTGAACTGTATTCTCATAATGTAGGCTACTTGAGTAAAAGTAAAAATATTACTATCTATCTCTTTTTATTCCACAAAACTGTTACCATATAAAAGACTCCAATGCAGAGTAAAAGTGTCATGCGCATCCTGGCCTCATCATGATTTCATATTCCCACAAATCAATCTCTCATTGCCACAATATATTTTCGCGTTTTCGCTTTGCTATATCGCTTTCGTAGTTGACCTGCGGCCTGGAAAAATCAGAGATGCTCAAATAGCATTATTCAAGTTCAAGTTCAAGTTGAGCTTTATTGTCATTCCACTACATGTGTGGACATATAGCGGGACGAGATGTCGTGCCTCACAGGACCACGGTGCTACAACGTGCCATGCTTATTACATGGCACGTTGTAATGCTTCATTCTAATTGGCCAGTTTTTCACACACATGCACTTTTTTACGTTTGCAGGCTCTTTATTTCCAGATAACCTCTCAAAACGTTTAACACACGGTAACCCGGAGGCAGCAAATCATTTTGCTAAGTTTTTTTTGGACAAATGAAATATAAATATCTCTTTTAATAACATATCTTACATTATATTTACAAATTATTAGGCAAAATTACCTGTTTGTGATATTTTTTTTCATGTTGTTTCCTTCCTTACAACCAAAACATAAGGTCTGCATTCGGTAATAATGAGATAATAAAATATTTCAAATTCTCATTTCATGTCTTTTTTTTAGGCGTGTATTAAGCTTATTTCTGAGATAATAACCGGCCGCCAGTACATTATCCCTTTCCTATCACATGACTACGAGAGTGATATAGCATTTATACAACTGTTGGAAGGTAAAAGTGTGTAGATAAATTAGAAAAAACATCAGAGTGTCTTTAAAACCTACCATTTTTTAAAGGAAATGTGGATCTACTTTCTGCCGCCACAAATTCGAGCCCAGCATAACAGTTAAACAAACCTCTGCTACTAATTCCAAACTGTCACTTTAAAATTAGCGCTGTCTTTTAAATTAGCGCTGTGCTGCTTCAGTGAAGTTATTAGTGAGAAATAATGAGACAGAACGTGTGTGTGAATGAAAGAGAGAGACTGTATAAGGACACTCACCGCGAATGCGTCATTTCCATTGCACTTCAGCAGTTTCCATTGCTTTTTTAATGTTAACATGCACTTGTTTACAGTAGCAAGTTCTCTCTCTCTTTGTTTATATGGTGGGTCGCAACCATCGTCTTCAGGTTCATACTGCCACATACAGTATGTGAGCTACAGCTGTGAATTTCTATAAGATACATTGCCTAATCTGCATGTTTTACTTTAGTTTCATAAATCCAATTTAGCTTAGTGGCGGAGTGATGCAAACGGTGAAGCGGTTTCCATGATGATACTGGGGGAATATCACATGGCTCTCAGCCAATCAGATTTGAGAACCAGAAAGAACTGTCGTATAATGTAACATACGTGAAACACGATTGACAACATTGTTTGGATTAGATGTATGAAGATTTAAGAGATCTGATGTTCTACATTGGTCTGTTGCCTTCCGAGATTAAATTAATGAATTATTCTCATGAACCTGGAACCTAGTGTCTTTGTTTTCATTTTAAAAAATTGTGCAGCGCTCTGTGTTCATACTTTGCAAGCGTGTTTAAACACCCTCGAGCAAGACCTTAGATGTTGTTTATGTGTATGCTGTACGATGTTCTTATAGTGTGCTTCTCTGACAGGGATGATAGTGTTCTCCATCAGTTCTGTTGTCCACCATCTGGAAGTAGCCATCCTTCAAGATAAAAGGAACAATATCGTCAGCCCAGCCAAGGATCATCCTCCATCATCTCTGAGTTATTTGTCTCTCTAGTAGTTATTTAAATGTTCAGTTAATGGATGCTGGATGAACTGTAGTGCTGGAAACATTTGCATCATGTAGCTTTAATGCAATTGTGCGAGACTTGTAAATTGAGGAAGAAATAATCCTGATCTTTAACTTGGATTAAGAGTGATGCATGGCATATCTATTCAAATAGATAAGAGTTACTTATTAAAAGCTTTATATTTCCATTGCTTTATGTTGGGGGGAATTGTTTTTATAAGGACATCAGCAGCCAAGGTTTGCCTTACTCATGAGTGATGTGAAATAATAAATAAAAAATAAAGATTCACAGTTGGTGATAGAAGAGGATAAAGCACGAATCATATTCTATATTAATATTTTAATTATTCAGATCACCATGGTAATCCATTTGAATAAATATGGTACTTGTTCTATTAAAGGGCAATTTCACTGACAAATCAAAAATTACCCATGTTTTACTCGCCCTCAAGGTATCCTAACTGAATATGGTTTTCTTCTAAAAGAATTATAGAGGTCGAAATTACAACACCACGTATCATTTTACTTCCAAGCGGTGGAATGGGAGTGAATGTGCTTCGACTTTTTGAATCTCCAAAAAGTGCATCCATCGATCAAAGAACTGCTAGACAAGGCTCCATGGTCTTCTGAAAAACGAATCAATGCGTTTTTTTAAGAGATACTGTATATCCACATTGACGCTATTAACATTGAATAATAATGCAGAACTGACGCCACGGCCGTTTTCGTTTCGCTCAAATAGGATACCATCATCTTTACGCAGGAGCTTTCGACTGCGTCATCTGCCGGTAAAACAAGCCGCAGGTTCAGGTATAGCCGCAGGAAGCTAGACATCAACATTAATAGCGCTATCAATATAGATTTTTCTCTCAAACAAACGCAGTGATTCGCTTCAGAAAACCTTTGTTAAGACGACTGAGCCATGTCTTTCAAGTTCTTTGAAAGTTCTCAAAAAGTCTACGCCCATTCACTCCCATTCTACCGCTTGAAAGTGAAAGGATACGTGGTATCATACCTTCGACAGCATTATTCTTCAAGAAGAAAACCATATTCAGTTAGGATGCCTTGATATTGAGTAAATTATGGGGAAATTTTGATTTGCTGGTGAAATAGCCCTTTAAGTTGTATTTTAAAAATACTGTTGTGTGACTTTTAAATGTTTTGATTTCGATGAATTCTTTATAACTTCGTAACAGAACAGTAATTTTAGTTTAACCAATGTTGTTACAAGTACAAATTTTACAAATATTTTTGTATATACAGTATTAAAGCACTAAGCCCCATAAATTCTTGGCCTGTGTCCATAATCGGCTACATCTATACTATATAGTAGGCGAAAATCGGTATCAGTCACGAACAATATGTCTGAAACCTCAGTATGCAAAAATCAGTAGCTGAGAAATATCTAGATGATCTACTGTTGTAGCTAAGATTTGTGAGTGTGCATTGGATGGACACTCCCCGTTTTTTTAGTAAGCTTGGCAATGTAAAAACTGACATGTGCTCAGTAGACCTCGGCTGTGTCCATATAGCCCCCATACGCTCATATAGTGCCATATTCAAGGGCAAAGCCATTTTTGGTGTCTAAATTCATATCGGTCATTATGACACATTAAATCCCATGATGCATTGTAATGAGTGCACAACTAGCCACTTTCAATTCATAGAAAGGCTTTCGTTGAATGAATGCTCACGCTTGGCACTAGATGGAGCCCGCAGCGCTTCACTGAAATGAATTCACTCATTCATTTACAGTCACTCCTTCAGATGGACCACATTAATGAACTACTGTAGGTAAAAGTGAATAAAGACTAAGCTCTTGACCTACTTCATACGTGTGCATTTACTAGTAATCAAGAGTTTGTCACCCAGTAAAAATGATGCATACAACAGCCCTGTGGTATAAATGTGAATATTTCTATATCTGTATTTAAGGTTTAGTAACTATCTAGTAAAAATGATGCATGCAACAGCCCTGTGGTATAAATGTGAATATTTGTACATCTGTTTGTAAGGTTAAATAACTTTCATAAAAAAAATAAAAGAAAGATTAAAATTAAAAAATTAAAAAATTCCTTTAAATTGTTAAATAGCTAGATTGCAGAATAATGTTCATTTAATTTTGAATAGAAGAGTCTCCTCATACAGTACGGCGGTATGACCATTAAGTTCAATGTGAACTTGTTTCTAGTCTCCTATGTTCTAATGTGTATGAATGGAAGTTTATGAAGTGCAAAAAGTGTCATGTGACCTGTTTTATCAGACGCTTGGTTTGTGGGATCCCAAACAGTATTGTTTCCACACCTGTCAAGAACAACAAAGATAACATACAGTTATAAAACTGGGCTGCCAAAACTGATGTCATGACAGTCATGATGTAAAGCATGAACTCTGAGTTGCTTAAACAAATGTTTCTTACTGAGCAGTTTGAAGTTTGTTTTATCAAGCCTCAGTTTATGCACAATCATTCATAAACTAAAGGGTTATTACACATTACTCAATGGACAGATTCTCCACATGTTTGTTTAATTTCATAGTTCCTGAACCATAATTCACTCCTAAGAATGACATAAAAACAAAACGATCTGTCGCTGATTGTTTTACATCTTATCCAGTTGCTCTCTTAAGTGGGTGGTCCTTGGTCATAAGAAGTACAAATTGAACCTGATTTTATGCTGATGGTCTGACACTATGATACCACCCTTTCTTGATTTCTGGTTTCATGTTCATTCATATATTAATCTGTATAGTCCCATGAAAACTGTGAATAGTAGTAAAACATGTTGATAAGCATTTAAACATATTTCTCTGGTAAAAAAAAACATGAGAAGATCTACAGTTAGTCAAATTTATTAATAACAATGTCCGTTGAAGCATGCAGGACAGATTCAATAAACACTTGCTTCAGTCCTTAAATGTCTTCAAAAAACGACATGCTTGAAGGGGCCTGTGACTACACAAGTTTAGCTGAATTACCCATAATGCCTATGCTGTCTATGCTATTCAAATGAAACGAATTACCAGGACTTAAAGTACATTGTTTTTTATTTAAATTACATCATAGTGTTTCGAAATGAGGAGGTCCCACCCATACGACGGCGAAAAACACTAGGGTATTGCCTGCAAACCATTGCAAGTTCAGTAGTGATGTTGTTGCCAGGCAACCAGCATTCGGCATATATAGGTGGAGATCTCTTCATGGATGCAACGGGTGAAGTACACTTGAAGGGGAAAATCCACTAGCAGGAATCACCTGTACTCTGGAAATTCAACCAGATTAAATGCATTCGAACCTTTTTTGGGTTGAAGTGCATGCAAGAGACTTCCGTGTGTGCTGGTTGTATATATTATATAAAGATACTGGAGCTTACGCAGTGAGGGTGGATGTGTAACTGACCTGGTTTCTGTATGATGGCAGCTGAATACAGTAGACATCTTCTCCTGGAAACACGGCTCTAGAGGACGTGTCATTGAGCGTTTAAGGATGTTTAATCTGAAATCTGGACTGTTGGACTTTTTACGTGTGTTCAGCCAATCAGACTTAATGGAACATTGGATGAATGCATTCAGCATATAAAGTGCATGAATCTTTGGCTTATGTATCTCAGGTGAAATTGGAGGTTGATCTTTTTGCGATGTGATTGTTCTAAAGATGTCGAGATTCAGAGCTCTGTGTTTAGATTACTGGCAGTTTCTATGTCTGCAACCTAACAGCGCATTTTTCAAAAGGTAAGTTTGAGTCTACAACACACACATACTCTGCTTGAGAAGAATGTTTCCTGACTTAACTGGGCATTGCTCAACATTTTTTAATTGACAACAGTTTAAAGTCAATCAAATTTACCATATGTGCCGCATTTCATTATTTCCCAGTGTACAGGTTATAGGGCGACTATAAACCTATTGACAAGGAATAAGAAGAAGAGAACAGAAATGTTAGGGGCTTAACATAGCCATTTAAGTCAAAATGTGTCTTATTTTTGCCTGTAAGTCAATACACACACAAAAAAAATCTTTGTAATCTTTAATCGAAATTAGAAAATATGCTTTGGAGCTCTGGAGTGACAATCCTTCTATGATGACATCAGTTTGATTCCCATGAGCTGCATTTTTTTAATGAAGACCTACTTTTCTAGATCCAGTCAATTCAATAAATTGGATGGATGAAACAAGCCACACTTATTATGTGATAAAAATGGAACGTTTATAACTTCTTTTGGTTTATGGAGACTTTAATAGCAACGCCTCTTAACAAAGTCATGGACAACCCTTGAATATCCAGTTTCAATTGGAAAAATGCCTGTTACAGAAATTGGCCTTTTTTTGAGTGTTAGGGCGTACTCACATTCAGCCCGGTTGCTCGCAACTGTGCCTGAGCGAGATTGTCCCCACTCCCCCGCTGGCCTGCGCTCACATTGCTCTTTACCATCCCCACCCGGCCACGCTTTCATCATCATGATGCGACTGCTTCGAATCAAACATAAAAAAATCGATCCCTATCAGCAAAACGGAATCCATCACAATGTTCAGTTTGGGGCTTATTAGAGCTGTTTAACTTCATGGGTGCACTGCACAGACCGATCTGCTTAAATGATGTCATTGTCATACGAGAGCGATACGAATTACGAGTCGTACTTAATTATCGTAAAGCCTGTCATTACACACCTTGGATTATGTTTGACAAACCTGGAGTACTTTTGGCTGTGATGAACCACGCCTGCACGTGTAAGTGTGCTGTTTATCATTTTTTTACGGTGCAGCTTAACCTCAGGGAGGAAATTAAAGAGTTGCATAATTCACGTCAGGCTTTCAGTTCTGCGCTCAGGCGCGATTTGCGCTCACACTACATGTGTACCACGCCCACCCGCACCGTGCTCTGGCCCACCTCTTCCAAGCGAGCCAGGGACCGTTAAACAACCTTGCTTGGGCGCGATACGGAGCGATCACACTAGTCAAATGAACTGGGCTTTGCCGGTCAAACGCTCTCAAGCACAGTTCAGACTGCCTACTGAGAGTACACCCTTAGTTTATTTTGACAGAGATATCTGCCACTCGCAGTTCCAGATGAAACTGATTTTGAACCAAGTTTAACTATATTTCTGATGCCATAAAGTCTCTCTGGCTTCAGTGGTGATCTGTGACATGATAATTTGTGTCTGAACAGAAGCTGTTTTTTACTGAGTTCCAGATTGTGTAGTTCATACATTGAACATTGAGTGCTGCCAATTCATTTCAGAGCTCTCCTTGGGCTCTAACACATTCTGAGATGTAGCCTACTCTCCATATGTTGAGCTGTCAGGCACTCAGTCATTTTCTAGTTTATGTGAAACTTAAAGTAATGTCAGTGTAAGTATGCAGAAAATGAATGGTGACACAGTAGAGTACAGTAAATAAACTGTATGGATCTGTAAATTACAACCACATTCCTAATACTAAACACAATACATTTACTGTATTTTTGTGTATAGTAATGCATCACACTGAAATAATAAATATTTCCCATCTGTTTACAGCAGGTGGCATACAGAAGCCATCATTTCAGAATTGAGGCGGTAAGAAATGTCACGTGAGCACCCATGCCCAATAACGTGAGGTTGACGCGTGTACATTTTATTAAAAGTTAGGGAGACATGTCCCTTGTACATTTAATGAGCTATGATTGAAAGTAATTTCTGTCTAGATCACTCTTTTCTGCAGACTGTAAGGAGTTTGACATATTATGGAGAAGTCGATGACAGAAGAGATCTTATTTTCTTCTGCCTGCATTCATGGCTAAAGTAATGGTACTGTGAAGGTGGAGTTAGAAGATGCACCATGTTTACTGATTATTCCTGTTGTACACATTGTAAGGCGGCTTTAAAAACCTATAGTAGTGTAATCTATTTTTAACTTCAAACAGATTGTTTTTGTGTGTTTTGTACGTGATGTGTCATATCTGGTCTGGTAATGTCACAGTAAGATGACAGAGCCCTTAACATGGGGGAACCTGGTGTGGCTGCTGTAATACATGTAAGCATTTGGCCATCAATGAATCGCGATGTCAGCTAAAATTAATGACTGAATAAATTCCTGCTTTCCTCGGTTGAGAGACACATGTCAATATTTGCCTACACTTTTTTTTGAGGGTGGACTCTTGACTGAGTTTTTGGGTTGATGGTTGTAGAAGTGAGTGAGGAAGTGTTTAACATGACACCGGAGAGCTCAGATAACATGATCCAGTCATGTGGCACAGCAGACAGCATTACTTATTTACTGAGCGTACAGTATCAACCTGCAACATTACACATTCAGTATGACACAGCTAACAGCTCATCTGCTTCTGGACTTCTGAATACTCATGTCTCCATCTGAAAACTTCAGCAGACCTCTGTGAGCTCTTGTGTGCTGCTAGTGATGTGAGTGACGCTCATTTAACATCTTTTTTATAGCTCTTTTCTTGAGATGTGTGAAGAAAATTTGAACAGATTTATCAGATTTTTGGATTATTGTTTGACTCTGTGTAGACTGTGTATTTAAGGAAATTCACTCACAATAGAAGTGGGTTTTAGTAATGTTATTTTGCCAACTTTTGGGGAAATCCATCACAGCTTAAGTTCTTTCGATTTCACATTTACACAATGACACAATCATGTTGATATTTGGGAAAATGTCACTCTTGCTTATGTAATGTTGTTCAACTATATTTTATGTAAAAATATTAAAAAAATATTTCTCATAAAGAGCATTTTACCCCTTAACCATGTTCATTTCCAACTCTGTCACTAAGGACAATTCCAATGTTAACAACCTTGTTACTGATAATTACAGAAACTATAAATAATAACTTATGAGTCACAATACCATCTTTTATCACCTCATGTGAACTCACATAATAAGATCAATGTGCTGGATATAACACGTTTGTCCATTCACTCAGATAAAACTGTGCTCAGTTTTTAATAATTTTTTTAATTTAACTAATAAGCCCCAGGATATCCGGGTTTAAAAGGGAGAAGGAGTACTGCATTCATTCACCTTTAGTTCCGAGGAGCCTGAGAGCCTCTCACGACTACTGCAGCGGTTGGCACGTGTTTGAGGCAAGAAGGACACAACGTATCGTTCCCTCCATCAGGGAACTGAGGTTACATTCGTAACCAAGATGTTCCCTTTCTGACGGTCTCTCAACGTTGTGTCGAACCGACAGATGGTGTTCCTTTTAAAATCCGCCACAACGCTGTGCCGTATCACAATCTCATCGAAGCGACGGTGACTGGCCTTGGCTTGTCAGATGTGAGCACTTTTATGAAATTTGTAATCCTCCAGTGGAAAGGTAGGCAGAGGGTTCCAGAGCTTTGGGGTGGGAAGCCTCTAACTTCGGTCCTCACTGGCGGCAGGCTTAGCTTCTTTAACAGCGAGGAGCCGCCCGGTGCCCTTCCACCCCCCCGACACTGGGTGCCCGTTGCACACTACACTCCAACCCTGCAGGGAGTCGTCGGTCATCACCACGACACGCCTTGCAACATGCCCAAGAAGGACCCCTGTTTGTAAGAAGGTCATTGAAGACCAGGGGGTTAGGGTGCGTCGGCCGAGAGGAGTTATGACTATACTCTTGCTGCTGGTGTGCCACGCTCTCCAGGGAACTCAACTCTGTAGCCAGTGTTGGAGCGGTCTCATGTGCATCAACCCAAGGGGTATCACTCCCGTCGAGGATGCCATGTGTCCCAGAAGCCTCTGAAATCGTTTGGAGGGCAGCTTGGCCCTCAGCAGTGTAAGCTCGACACCAGAGATGCCGAAACAGACACAATTTGGACGGGAGTCTAGATCGAGCCCCCCAGGTGGCAGCCGTCTGCGGTGCACCGAGACGGCTCGTTCCACCTGGGGGACATCGAGCTGCCCCACGATCGAGGAATGAAAGGGTTGCAGAACTAGTTCGACGTGCAGGCGCCGAACAAGGGGGCGTTTCCAGGTCTTACTAAGATCCTCATGCACTTCGGGGAAACATGGCACCGGGGTTCATGCGCAGCTTCGAGCCGCGCTCAACCCTGAGGCACCATGTATCTGGCCGCGAGCACTGGGATAGGCAGTGCTGGAAACCCAACACTTGAGGCAGCCATCATGTCTGTCCCCACTCCTCGATGAGTGTATTGTACCCATGAGAACAGCGGGACATGCAACATTTGAGAAATTTGCTCTTATAGAGAAAAAACTCGAACACTTCTAGAACCTCCGAGACACCCAGGCGAAGAGCAGCAGGAAGGGACAGTCTGCTGCATCACGTCGTGAGAATCCAGCAGTAATTCGGCATAGAGTTGAAGTCTTGAAGTCGATCATGTGTGAAGGCTCCGAAGAACAAAAGATGAATGAATGCAGCACGCCTTCTCCCTTTTATGCCCGGATATCCGGGTGCTGGATTCTTTGCTGATTGCTTTGGAAGATGGAAATGAAATAAAAGAGAAAATAAAATAAAATTAAAATTAAACGTTACATTTTAATTTTAATTGTGTCACAGTATTCTTGCGTGAGCCAGATTAGCCAAATTAAAACCTTTGTAAAAAAGTTTTTGCAATTTTTCTTCATATTTGCCTTTTCTTTTCCATATTGGCAGTCTTGCCTCGGGTTTTTAGTGAAAATCAAATGTCAAATCACAAATTGCATTTTCTTTTTCGATTTGACCGGCCATTGTCAGTGAGAAAATTTACATGAAAATAAAATATTTTTATTATATATTTAATTTTGGCACATATTGTGCACGCAGTTGTGAGTAATTGAAATTGAAATTCTGAATCTGGTTTCATTTTCATCGTTTTTTTTTTATTTAAATATGGCAGGATTTGCCTTTCACAGGGGAGGGTGGGCTTTGAGAGCAGAAGAGGCAGGGCTTTGTGATTACCTCATGCTGCAGCACTGCAGTGCATGTAGGCCTGTATATGTGTATGCTGTGCATTTCATCTTTGCAGTATATATAGTCTATAATCTGGGTTACACAGTCGTGTGCATAAATGTAGAGCTGCAGTCAGCATGGTTCAGTCAGACTGAAAAGACCTATGTGTATGTGTTGGAGAGATAGTTTATTGATGTTATTAACAGATCACATGTTCTGAACATCTCTAAACATAGGAGCAGAAACATTTGACCTGCTTTATTATGGTTCTAAAAGCTTCACCATTGTAATTGTAGACCCTGACAAATTGCCTTTATTTGGAAATTATCGAAACTATAGTCAAGCTTTTTTGATTCCTTGAAGCTGAGCTTAAACTAATTCAGAATAAACATTCAATGAAATAACACTGAATTCATGGTCTAGAGCAGGGGTTCTCAACCATTTTGACTCTAAGGCTCAAAAGTACTGCCCAACGAAATTTTAGAGCTTAACATTAACTGGAAAATGCTTATTAATTATAAAATGTCCAAATAATAAGATTTAATTTTTTGTGTGTATTTGAATGCTCATTTTGTCTAATTTTAAAATATTGGTCATCTTGAGGCCCCCTTGGAAGTCAGCTAGGCTACCCTGTTGAGAAACACTGGTTTAAAGGATGCATAACATAAATCGTATTAAAATGTAATGTACTGATACAAATCTACAAATGAAGAGTTCCAAAATGAGATGACTCAGTTTAAAAAAAACATTTGGTATCATGATTTAATGTGTTTTATTGTGTTAGTTGGCTGTATTTTTGCTGGTGGAGTTATTATGGCTTAAATCAAAACAAACCAACTGCAGTTCGATTGATATTCATTTAAATGCACAGTTTAAAAAATATATATAAATTATACTATATATATATATATATATATATATTATACAGCCACAGAAAAAGTTAAGACACCATTCAAAATTTTCATTTCAAATAGACATTTTAGATGTAGTGTGGCCATTCCAGTCCAGTGGTTGTTGAATAACAACAAAACAAAACCCCAGCAATGTGAAAGACTGACAGCATGACAGGACACATAAAAAGTGTAATGAAAATCCAGGTTATCACATTAAAATTCTTTTTTGAAAATAATCCTTAATACAAATATTACTGTTGTACTGCTTAAAAGTGAATATGAATTTGTTTTCATAGCAGTGTTATTCAATTTCTTCTGTTATTTTTACCTGTTTCTCCAGTTTTCATGTTCTGCAAATAAATGCAAATAGAAACAATATTTTTATTTTAGATTTGAGAGAAACACTGTTAGTAGTTTACCGAATAAACAAAAATATAATTTTCCTTAAACACTTACTATAAATAGTACATTTCTAAAACGGTTTCACACGAACACACACACACATTTCTAAATGTTTAAAATGAAGGATTTTATTACTAAATGTTTTTTATTTCTATTGTGAACAAAATGGTCAGTTCCTGGTGAGTGCAATTCACTGGGGTACAGCTCAATCACGATGTGATTGCTCCCTCTGCTGGCTGGAAAACTATAAACGAATATGATAAAATGATGATAGTGAAGAGACAAGATGTTTTTGTGCTGAAGGTTTGGATAAGTGTGTGTGGGGTTTTGTCAAATGGAGTATTTGGATAATCTTATGAATAACTTTCTGTATGAATCTACAACAGTGTCCTTTAAACCTGCAACAAACTAGACGATTTTCAAATCATAATCTAAAACCTCAGACATGGACAGTGAAAACGTCTTGGTTGCGGATGTAACCTCAGATCCCTGATGGAGGGAACGAGACGTTGTGTCGAACCGACAGATCGGGTTCGCCCTTGAGAACCTATCACTTCGACTGGTTTTGAAAGAGGCCAATGAAATCGGCGAATGAAATTTGCATGCCGGACCCCGCCACCGGATATCTGGGTATAAAAGGGAGACAGCATTCATTCACCTTTAGTTCTGAGGCGCCTGAGAGCCTCTCATGACTACTGCAGCGGTTTTTGTGCCAAGAAGGACACAACGTCTCATTCCCTCCATCAGGGAACTGAGGTTACATCCGTAACTAAGACGTTCCCTTTCTGTCGGTCTCTCGACGTTGTGTCGGACCAACAGATGGGGTTCCTATGAAAACCTGCCACAACGCTGTGCCGTATCACAATCTCAACGAAGCGAAGGTGACTGGCCTGGGCATGTCAGACGTGAGCGCTTTCGTGAAATTTGTAATCTTACAGTGGATAGGAAGGCAGAGGGTTCCAGAGCTTTAAGAAAAGGTGGGAAGCCTTTACCTTCGGTGCCGTAAGGTAACTGGGTTAGTGTACTCCTCGAATGGGGAGGCACTACAGAACCCACTTCCTACCATCGGGAGGAGTTCTAGTGGAGACACCCGCAAGGTCTCACCGTCAGGGGTTAGGTGAGGAAGAGCTGCGTCTCTGAGGGGCTCGAGGACCACGTCAAGGTGCCAAGAGGGTATGGAGCACGGGCGAGGCAGATTCCGCCTTCTCGCGCCCCTTAGAAACCTGATGATCAGGTCATGCAGTCCCAGAGACTTTCCAGCAACTGAGTCGTTATAAGCAGCAATTGCGCCAACATACACTTTCAGTGTGGAAGGGGAGAGGTTAACCTCAAGTCTCTCTTGTGGAAAGGACAACACGTTCCTGATCGAGCAACTCCATGGGTCTTCTCTGCAAGTAGAGCACCAGGATGAGAAGAAGCACCTCTTATAGTCCAGGGGCCAGAAATGGAGTTTCCAGAGAACTGGGCTGGGATGCCACAACGTGCCCTTCCCCTGAGAAAGCAGGTCCTTTGTCAGGGGAATCTGCCAGGGGGGAGTTTTCGTCAGAAGCATTAGCTCTGAGAACCAAGTCTTGTTGGGCCAGTGTGGCGCAGCTAGTAGCACTTGATGCTTCTCTTTCCTGACCTTGCACAGAGTCTGTGCGATGAGGCTCACTGGGGGGGAAGGCTTACTTCCACGGCAAGCTGTGCACTAGTGAGCGTATGCCACCCTGATGATTGATGTACGCTACGGCAGCTGTGATGACCGACCGGAACAACAACTCTAGGCAATTGATATGCCAGCGCAGGTGGGGGCCCGCCCACTGCCTCAACACTGCGTGCCCGTTCCACACTGCACCCCAACCCTGCAGGGAGGCGTCAATTGTCACCACGACACACCTTGTAGCCTGCCCAAGTGGGATCCCTGTCCGTAAGAAGGTCATTGAAGACCACTGAAGACCAGCGCTTAACTGTATTAACCGCTGATTTTTTCATTTCTTTGAAAGTCCATGAAATGTCATTTTGGTCTGACAGTGAAGAAACAGCATTTCCTCGACATAAATCACTTACTCAGCTGTTGTTTGTGGGTGGACCAAAGCAGTCAGTAGGCAGGTATTATGCAAATATGTGACGTTTGGTTAATTTTCAGGTGGTTTGGTTGACCATTTTACTTTGACTGGGGGTGTGTTTCTGTGGTGCTCAGATGATCTGTTGCATAAGTGTCCTTGGATCCTTATTACGACAAAAAGAGTAACTGTTTAAAAGGGGAAATAGTGTGATATGTAATATGTCAGATATATCAGTATCACATCAATGCATATATAAAACATGCGTGACAGGTGACACAAGTTGTCTGGTCAGTTGCTATGAATACATATGAGCAGGACTAAGCATCACACGCTCCCGGCCATCTGCTGTCATTCTTCTCTTTGTAACTGCTGACTTGCGCATGTTTGTACCTCTGAACTTGTGTGGAGTTTCAAGTTTGAGATGCAGCAAACTGAAGGAAGCTGTAATTTTCACCACAGGGAGAAAAGATGTCCTGCTGGTCACCTTTTTCTAGCAGTGCAGACGCACTGTGTCCTTGTAAAGGAAATGGCTGACCATCTGGAAGTATACTTATATTCCTTTATTTACCTCAAATGCCAGCTATTACCTCATCAAAGTGTCATGAAAGTATTATGTGAAACTTGCATGCATTCGATATGTGGGAACTTTTATGCATGCTTATTGGATTAGTTGCTGTGGTTTGATTGGATAATTATATTCCTCACAACAATGAGGACATTCACCCACGAATGATAAGTATAAAGACTTTTAGGTTTTTAAAAGCCTTCTAAGTTTACCCTCATAATCTTTAATCAAAATCAGTCTCCTCCTCCTTCTTTTCATGACATATATCTCAGTATATTGTTGACACTCATCAATACAGTCAATTCCCGAATAACAAAATTAAGTCCCGCCCACATTTTTTGTTGCACTTATGATACACACTAAGAGCAAGTTTGATAAAAAAATATAAATGAAGTAAACTGAACATCCAAACTCTTGGAAATGAATAATCAGTGTTTACAAGCAGACAGTTAAAGGAATATAATACAGAACAAATTAAATTTTGGTAACAGTAATGCTGCATGGCTACTTTATATACTATCAATAAGGATATTGTCCCTGTATTATATTTACGCATTTGGCAGATGCTCATTTTATTCATTTAGTCTACATATTGTTTATGAGTATGTGTGTTTCCTGGGTTTCCTTTGCTTTGCTAATGCAGTGCTCAACTAATCAAGGTACAGAATTACATAGAGTTGAAATACAGCCAGAGTAGGGGGTTAGTTCATCATTTACCAGAGACCCTCTGGTCATTCCTCAGTCAGTGACAAATTAAACACAATAGACATTTCTCAAAATAGATTCAGTCCCACAGAATAATTGTTATATTTGGATGAACTATCCCTTAAGATGAAAGGTAAATGAGACTTCATACTGAATTCCTAATTTCAGGTCACTAAAACAATTTCCGGAGATCCTCTCTGAAAAAATCAACGTGAGTGCTAAAGCCAACCCGATACCCCCACCCACCCAAAAAGAGCTCTATTAATAGGTGCTTCCTCTTTCCCCACTCGCATTCCTCTGCCGCCATGTGAATGTTCACTCGATGTCTCAACTCTTCTTTGTGACATGTAAGGAGGCCGTGTTTCATCGATCAGCATCAGATCTGTGGGTGAAATCACTCTGTGTGGATACGAAACACAGACTCCGCCCCCTCACAGTCAGAGTTGTGCCTGTGACAGCAGTTATGGAGTCTGTACTGTTGTTACTGTGTTCTTCTCAGAACCGTGGAGTGTTTCGATCTCGTGATGGTTGACTTGTGGACGCAGGCTTTTCAGCAGATATGTGGTGTTTACAGTGTAACTCCGAAAAAACACAGTCTCTACCTGAGCTGGAGCGGGACAGCTGGTAAGACCTGACTATAACCCATCTAAAGCAATGCTTTACAGTAGCTCGTCAATTTATTTCAAATACTTGGCCTTTTTCACTTTGCTGATAGCACGTCTGAGAGGAAAAAAACATTAAAGGTAATGTTCCTAAAATGGCCTTTGGGTAAAATGACCTTCATCATTGGTCTTGCTGTAGAATAGGATATTTTATGTTTGTTGAATTTCTATTTGAGCTCATTGATGACCTTTGGAGCAGATTTGATTCATTTAAGTCTTCAGTGCTGGCTGGATTGTGGTCTATATCTGTTAGATGATCACATTAATGAAGGTGTATTTTTAACTGTCCAACTAAGGAAAGCTGTGACACGTGACAGCCAGTTTGTCGTTGTTATAACACTTAACTACCACCCAAGCTGTATACATTTATTGGATATGTCATGAGAGAGAGAGAGAGACAGAGAGGGAGAGAAAGATGTATGCACTACATACATCCCACTTTTTTATTTTATTTTATTTTATGAGTATAATTATCTTTCTTTTCGTTAATATACATACTTGCACAATCTGTATGCAGCCCAGCTGGAAATGCTTTGGCAATACGAATGTACATTTTGTTATGCCAATAAAGCACACTTAAATTGAAAAAATTGAAATTGAGAGAGAGATCTTTAAATGTTCAGTGTTGTTTTGGGAAGGTCTTTACTTAGCCGTTTTTTCAACCTGTTTTGGATTCCCACTGTTTGTCTAGTATTCCTGGAGCTCTATTGATAGAGTATTGAGTTTGCAGCACAAAGGTCATGGGTTTGATTCTTGGGGAACACATCCTGATGATCAGAGCTCGTAAAGCACTTTAAGTTGGAATACCAAAAACATAAATTAAATGAAATGTTGTTAATGTACTAAAGTCCCATTGCGGTCCATAATTGTACCGCTTAAAACACATCATTGAGCACCAAAATAGCATATGTAAAAGATTTTCCCCGGGACCCTAATTTCTTCCAAAAACCCATGTTACCTCATTTAGCATATGTGGATTTATATGCGAATTAGTCCCTGCTTCCACTCATTCGCACTAGCAAGGACCATTGATATACAAGTACATACGTAGATGGCACATGCGTCAGTTCCAGATGCTGCTGGAGCTGGTTTCTCAATGCACAGATGAATTCCGTGATAGCAACAGAGATGTTTTCTGTCGGTGGTGTTAACAGGTTAGAGCATTTACAATGCATATGTAAGCAGCGCATCCTCGCATAATAGCAGTGCCGTTTCAGCGCTGAATCTATGTGCCATGCGTCCCAACACATCTATGGCTTGAACTGCTGATACACACTATCAAATGTATTGATGTGATTAGTTACAGGTTTATGACATTGAAAACCGGGGCAATGTTTTATGTAAATGTAAACTACAGTTTCTTGGAGAAAATACTCAAGGATTTAAAATGATTCATTTGGACATAGCATATTAAAATCCCTAAAACTTGCTTTTTGACCACAGGGGTTGAATCAGTAGGCTACCTCTTTGAGTGCGAGTTGTTTTATTATTTCAGTATTGTGTTTTTTTTTATTGTGGAGTATTGCGGACATGGTGGTCTAGTGGGTTAAACCACTGAACTGGTAAATCAAAAGGTGGCTGGTTCGATCCCAGCAGCCACCACCAGTGTGTCCTTGAGCAAGACACTTTACTCCATGTTGCTTCAGGGGGATTGTCCCTGTAATAAGTGCACTGTAAGTCGCTTTGGATAAAAGCGTCTGCCAAATGACTAAATGTAATGTGTACTATGTTACATTTCAGCACAGCTGAGTTTGATAAGAGAATAACATAGAGAAAGATCAGCAGGAACAGCTGTTTCCTGTCCTGGAGGACACATAACAAGCGCCTCATATCCTGTGCCAACAGGCCTACAGTTAGCACTCACTGGACATTACTACAGCAGTATTTTGATGGATGCATTATTGATGAGATGTGTGATCAATTGGTTGTCAATGATAACGTTTACATTTATGCATCTGGCAGGTTCAATCTACATAATTTCTCTGTATTTTAGTTCCCTGGGCTCAAACACATGACCTTTGCATTGCTAAACACAACACTTCACCAACTAAGCAGAAACATGATAATATGTTGATGTAGTGAATGTGAGATGTATGCTCTGATTTACGGTTACAAAATACCTCAGTGCAACAAGAATTTACACATAAAAATGTCAAAAGTACAAGAGTAAAGGGCATCTTCTAACAAATAATTTCTTCTCACTTTTCTGAGACTTTTTTACAAGGACATGTCGTGGGGACTTTTAGTTGGATACCACTTTAAAACTAACATATTTTTTTGTAAAATGTGAAATACCGTGTTGCATGTGACCCGTAAGTGTACATACGTACATTAGATAATTAATGAAGCTTCCACATAATGTAGGTTATCTTGTTTTTGCTGTGGTTCAGTCTACTTGAGACCACTGACACACAGGGCTGAAGTCTGCTCTTCATTAACATGCTGGTCTCCCCAATCTCCTATAGGTGTTTCCTGACACTCTTTTCATCCGTCTAGTCAACTGGAATGTTGGAATTTCACAACATTCCCCAAACACATATGCACGCACCAAACACACAAACACAAACACACACAGGCTCCATTTGTCACAGACTACATACGGACAGTCTGACAGAAGTCCAATTCTCCTGCACACACGCACACATTAGCTCCCTTAAAATGAATCTCTTACTATACATTCCTGTGACGGGATTCAGTGTTTTTCTGGGCTCAGCAGTGACTCACAGAGAACATGATTTGAATATAAACCAGTTAAACATTTGCAACACCCACTTGTTATAATTTCATATTTTTGGTCATCATTGTAGTAAAAAACTTCCAAATAATAGTAAAATGTTGTACTCTGAAATAGCACAGGTATTGATGAACAAGAAAATGTTTAATTAAATGGAAGAGCAAGAGCAAATGATGACAGAACTGTTGAAGGAACTATACCTTTCATAATTTTTACACAGACATACTGCACAGATAACATGGGGGTGAGGATCCAAATGCAGTCTTTTTCTGAATCGTAAATTCAGAATACAGCCAAAAAACTTAAAGGTACAATTAAGCGTGTTAATGAAACAAAACGTAACTGTTCTCCCAAGGGGAAGCAATAGGTCCTTAAGGTACAACTATGTACGTAAAAAGTACAACATTTTTTACTTTGTATATACCTGCAGAGGTACAAAAAGTTGAGTTTTAAATTTACTCTAAATTGAAACCGACTGCTCTTGCAGTGCAGTCTGTAATTAGGACCGGATGAGGAAATGATGTGTTATCGTTTTTGCTTTCAATCACACAACAGCTGTTCCCAGTTAGAGTGACTTATGATGGAGAAACAACTTTATTAGAGAAGTGCAAGTCAATCACTTTCAGTGCACACACGGTTTTCAAACCACTAGTTATCTCATTTCCATAGGCAAACATACCATAACGTTAATAGAAGTACCAACGACTTATTTCAAGAATGTTACACAACGTTATTGAAAATTATTCAAATATGGAAAGCATAAAATGGCGAACATGATGCTATCTGGAATTGAATGTGGATTTGTTTCATATTTTATGTCATTAAACATGATGGCTCTTTTCCTTTTGCACATCATATTTGGCTTTATTAAACCCCATCTACTGTTTTTCTACAGTTAATGTTATGCATAGCTCAATTACTTGTTTATTAATGATAAAATGTATATTGTGTTTGCAGTTTGGTTTGTGAACTGTGTGCTGGCATGTTTGTTTAAGGGAGCATCACCACCCGTGAGAGAGCAGCGCGTCACCGTTTGCCAGGACAGATGGTGGACGAGATGCATCTCTAGATATGTTATGCAATACGTGTGAATTTCACTGTATTGTGTTTGTTGTGTGGCGGACATAGTCTTCGTATCACTGATATGTTTTTAATA
The DNA here is from genome assembly GCA_008369825.1 of Triplophysa tibetana. Classification (NCBI taxonomy): domain Eukaryota; kingdom Metazoa; phylum Chordata; class Actinopteri; order Cypriniformes; family Nemacheilidae; genus Triplophysa; species Triplophysa tibetana. Next base: position 6,606,386 of record CM017912.1, read on the forward strand.
TCCTGACATTATAGTCAGGAACTAAGAACATTTCTGAACTTGATATGGGTTGTATTAGCTGTCAGTATCAGTTTGGGGTATTTTGTTAGACTGTACCAAACAGTGATGCAATTTTGCATCAGTCGACAGGACCCTGAGTACGGTGTAAAAGGATGAACATAAATGAATCTGTAAACTGATTAGGTAGGCGAATCAAGACGGAAAAGCAAAAGCATACTGTAGTGTAGTAGGCGGGGTGAGACCGTGGTTCGAGACCGATCTCGTATCACGTAGGAGATTGGGAGCATATAAGCGAACGAGCGACCGGATCGTCGAGGAGAGAGGACCGGGCCCGGACATGTTTTACGTTTGTGTTTGTATTTGTATTCATATTTGTATTCATATTCATAGGTTTTGTTCGCCGGCGGTCGCCGTGAGGGGCCGCCGGCTGTTATTATTTATATTAAAACTTTCTTTACGTGTCTTCCGGTTCCCGCCTCCTTCCTTCCTTGTCTTTGAACTTTCTACACATACACTATGAAGATGTGGTAAAAATAAAGGTTATTTGTTGTGCTGTATGGTTCCACAAAAAACCTTACACGTATACAGAACCTTTGGGTTGCACAAAAAGTTATTGGTAGGCGGAAAAGATTCTAGTAAAATGTAATAACGTCTTTTTGGAACGGTTGACTGAAGGGCTCTTTTGGGAACCAAAAACAGCTCTTCTATGGAATCACTGCATGGAACCTGTAACAATATGTCGAAGGAAAGATGCCACACAGAGAGCTGAGGTGATAGGTGATATTTTAATGAAACTAGTTCAACTGGGTATTGTTCAGGTATTAAGCATCCAAGGGAACAAAAGACAATCCAACAGGTATAATCCACTTAGTAACATCCAAAGGATAATATGGTGCCAGAAACCACCAAGAGAGTCCAAGTAGAATAAAGACAAGACAATATACAACTAGACTGGACAACTAAAAAGACACTGGATATAAATAGAGTCCATGGGATGGGGTTGAGGTGAAGTAAATAATGAGTTTCAGGTGCCAAGGGTAATCAATGATGTCAGAGGGGTGCAGTGGCTGATGGGAAATGTAGTTCAGGGGTTTAAAGTCCGGTGATTGAGAACAAGTGTAGCGGGAAGATGGCTCTGGTGCGGGTTGAATGGTCGACGAAGACGGAGCAGATGTTACAGAACCATAGTAGCACTTATATTGTTAAGATTGAAGTATGTGTTTGTATGTGTTCCTGCTAACGGCATTTGAATGAGTTGCAACAGGCTACAGTAATATACTGTATTATAATGTTACATAAACCAACAGAATTTTGATTAGTTGCATAAAGGTGTGCTTGGTTTACATTCCAAGTCATAGTAAAACGTTCTGTTTGTGCAGTCTAAAGTACAGCACAGACCTCTGACTAGAGATATGGCTGTGTGTTATGAAGACTTGTAAGAGAAAGTTATTAAAGGCAGTTTATCTTCTCAATATGCGATTATTTGAGCATTACAATCGACATCCAGAGGAGTTTGTGGCAATAAGCGTGCATTATTTGGTTGTTTGTAAATCATTGGTTTTATCAGTGTAGACTTTGGCTCTGTGTGGGAAACTACATTGCACTTTGATCTTGTGACTCTTAATGGCAGATAACCTGAAGAAACGGGACTTCTTTGGGAGCAGAAAATCTTTTTTTGGACAGCTGTCTTGCGCAAAGTCTGTGAAGAGTAAGCATGAGTGAGTAATGTCTCTCATTAAGAAACACTATCGGCTCACATAGATTGGTGTAAAGGTCTTGTGTATCTAGGTTGTGTAAGCTTAATATACGCTGGAAAAGAGGTTTATGGTTTGGTTTTTTACAAACGTGCAAACGTATGGTTTATGGTTGAATTTATTTTCATTTTTAGGGCACTGCATTCAAAAGCTTAATAAGAGAATCTTACTGTACCTAGCCATTGCATTGCTTCTGTAAATATACTTGTTTATTCAGGTTTGTTGTCAGAAGCAGCTCATTGTTCTGTTTTATCTTCTGGACTGTGTGTGCATTCTACTTTTTGATTTGTTTTATTATATTTTATACCACCAAAGCATTTTACATTTTGTGAAAGTGTTGTTTGTTTAATTCAATTTAATTTTCTATTCTATTCTTTTTCTAAAAGAGCTTTTTATATTTCTTATTTTATCTTTCTACTTTTATATGTAAATATTTTTCCTACCAAACCAGAGAGACTTGTACGGTATGGATATTTTATCAATGAAAATAACTCCAAAAAGATCTAAAGAATCAAGCACTCAGTGTTGTCAAGTGGGACAAAGACTTTAACAAACAAAATCTCATTGCAGTTCGTAGCTGTTTTACTATTTTTAAGGTGACAAATTTGTATGGTGATTTTTAGTGTGTTCTGCTGTAACCTCAGTGACATTAGGTTTTGTGGTGGAGTTAAGAGTGGGGCTTCATTCTTCTATCTAATAATTTGACTTTTTTATGATTTACATTGTACAAATTCATTTGAAATCACCACCTCATAAAGTTAACGCTTCCGTAAGTTTAGGTTTGTATGTTTGTGGAACAGCTGTTCTTCCCGCAACTACTGTTTTCGGTGTCCCCCCTTGCGTCTCTCTTACACCGTATCTACACCGAATGTGGCGCAGCATGACATAACAAAAGACCACAGAACTAATTGGAACCCATTATAATTTAAATGTTTGTCCACACTGGATGTTTTACGACACGACAAACCAATTAAAAACAAGCTGGTTGTCATGTCGCATCACGGAGGTTAAATCCGGTTCGGACACTTTGATAATTAGATGCCGCTTGGCTTATCATTTGATAAGCCAAGTGGATCTGACTGAATTATTGTGTAAATGTTAAGGCATAACCTGTATAAGGATTCGAAAGACATTGTTAAATGCAAATAAGCCATGAATCTTTTGCTCTTTTGTCCTGTCCAGTGTGGAGGGGGACGTTCAAAGCAGTGAGCCTGGTCCCGCCTTGGACAGCAGAGCAGGATGTGGCCGTGGCCCCATGTCACACAGTTCTTCCCTCAGTCCGGACCAGTTTGATAGTTTGGTGTACGGCCACGGCATCCAGCCAGCATCACAACGCCCTCAGCGGCCCAAACTACAACACTCCCAGTCGATCCTTCGCAAACAGGCAGAGGAGGAGGCCATCAAACGCTCACGGTCTCTCTCTGAAAGCTATGAGCTCTCCACAGATCTTCAGGACAAGAAGGTACGATGCTTAAGATCAGAAGAACTGACTTTTACTCCTGTTTGTAAATTATCATCTCAATCATATGCATCAAAATGAATATTCTAAGACGTTCAAAGTTATCTCTGCTGTACTCCCTAATGAGTCCATGATGGGGTTATTATGTTACCCCTAACTGTGTGTATCTTTGTTCTCTAAGGTGGAAATGCTTGAGCGGAAATATGGAGGCCGTTTCATAACCCGCCACGCTGCTCGCACGATTCAGACAGCGTTCCGCCAATATCAAATGAACAAGAACTTTGAACGTCTCAGAAGTTCCATGTCAGAGAATCGCATGTCCCGCAGGATGCTTTTGTCCAACATGAGGATGCAATTTTCCTTTGATGGACATGAGAAATCCCACAGCTCCTTTTTCGAAGGAAGGCAAATGTCTCTCATGGATGATACAAGCCATTTAGGATCCGTGTTGCAAACTGGTGAGAAGATTCCTGCCATTTTGGAAGTCCCGGAATGTCGAAACGATTTAACAGACACAATCACAGAGCTAGAGGACACATTTTCGAGGCAGGTGAAGTCATTGGCAGACTCCATAGATGATGCATTAAACTGCCGTGGTCTGCATGAAGAGGAGATCCAGCCTGAGCTGGCAGTTTGTCAGGAGGACGATAAGGTCCCTCACTGTGATGACCGATACAAGTTGAATGAGATCTGCAATGTGACGCTTTTCATTGATGAAGAGGAGATTTCTCCACCTGTTCAGAGCTCTGTAGAGCATCCATCCAAAATTGAATCTGAGCAACTCACCCAATCCATCAACTCTTCGCAAAAGCACTGGTCCATGGACACTAAAGACGACAAGCTGGACACGGACACTAGCTCCAGAAGTTCTCCATCCCTCAGATGCCAGGAGCCGCAGCTCTGCATGAACCACTTACCGCTGCTGACCATCGAGCCACCCAGCGACACTTCAGCGGAAACGAGCGATCGTTCAGAATGCAGCTCAGTTAAGCATCAGGATATTGAGGAACGGACAGTAGCAGAACCACGGGCCACTCCCAAGAGAATCACACATGGACATTCTCGAGATCCGGAGCCCCTCAGACATCGGCAGTTGGAGAGCCATTTGGCCACCAATGGCAGCCGTCAGATCAAGTCAGAATCAGACTTCTCTGATGGAGACAATGACAGTATCAACAGCAACTCAAACTCTAATGACACAATAAACTCATCCAGAGACAGTCTGAGAGATCAGAGTCTGAACAAACAGACATACCACAAAGACACCCGAAACAGCTGGGACTCTCCAGCATTCAGCAGCGACTTCACTCGCAAGAGACAATACCGCATTGGGCTCAACCTTTTTAATAGGTATGTATTTCAGTTATTTTACTATATGCACTTTATCACCAGAAGCATATGCTAAAATGTTTAGGTCTACTAGGCAGATTTTTTGTGTGTGTCAATGACTTTACAGGCCAAATATATGACATTTTTATTTGATCATTTGTTAAAGCTATTTGACCACATGTTTTGGCCATACAATGGCATTTAACATTAAACAAAACAGTAAGACTTAGGGATCCCACAATACTCAATCGGTCCGACCTCCACGGTTCAATACGTGAAAGTGAATTGCGGGTTTTGCGGAAAAAAAATTCTGTGCGCTTGATTACACCGTGAACTGGCTTTGTCCGTGTTTGTCTCTATGCTGAGATAGACAAAACACATGTAGTCAGCCCCTGAGTCGCTGCTTCTGCCAGGTTACTAAGTCGTGTCCTAGGAAATGCCGTGGAACTATAGGACTTCCAGGAAAACTGCAACTCTGCTACTAAATCAGGAAGGATTGCTAACCCCTCTGATTTATTATGCTGAAGGCCTCTATCGAACACTGAGGTTGATGTTGAGGCAGCCTGGGGAGGCAGCTTTGCCCGCACAGCTGCTAGGGCAATCACTGCTTTGGCTGAAGGGTCCAGTGCTACTCCGTCTGAGGCCTGAGAAGCGTACTCACCCATGTCAGACTCAGAGATGTCCTCTCTTCCAAATCTGCCAGACGTACCACTGATAGATCATCAGGTTGGCGGCACGGCCATTTTGGTTTTGGCAACACCAAGCCACAAGGTTTTGTAGCCCCTTGCTGAGCCTCCACCAAGGATTTTAGGGTCTCTTGCATACCTCGCAATTGCTTCTGCAGGTGACCAAGGTGCCCTTGTATATGCTTACGTTTGTAAGCTTGTTTACGTCGGACCCCGTCATCCTGGATATCCTGTCCCGACTGGAGTGTCTCCATGTCTGCAGGCATTGCATGGGTTGAATCCAACTGCACCTCTTGCATCCTAACAAGGAATGTCAAACCCAGAAGAAGGCTTTTGTTTCCAGAAACAAAGAAACAGACGGCTCTCCTGACAGCGCATCCTTAGCTAGGCTTACCCATAATGAGCCGTGTTGACTTAAATTGAAATAGATCTTAATATGAACTGGTTTTGTTTTTGTGGTTATTCTGTTTAAAAAAAGCAGATCGCCTTTTCTGTTGCTTGACCCGTTTCTTGCAGCTACTGTGTGTGGAAAAGGCCCACCCAGGATATCTGCTAGCCCACCCTGGCAGGAACCGGGCCCGTTAATCACGTTTAAAGGAGTCATATGACATGGCTAAAACGAATATTATCGGTAGCTTTAGATGCAATAAACTGTGTAGCCCACACATGATTTAAGGTTAAAAAACGCTGTTATTCCCCATATCGTGCATGTTTGTATCTCCTCTTTACCCCGCCTCTATGAAACGCGCAGATTTTTAACAAAGCTCATCGCTCTGAAAAGCGAGATGTGCTATGATTGGCCAGTTAACCAGTGCATAGTTATTGGTCGAATACTTCGTGTGAAGGGAATGTAGCGCTTCTTACCGTATTTGGAACATCAGGCTCCAAACCAATTGTACTGTCCACATTGCTTGGGTATACCCACAAACTGACCTAGATTTATGGGGGTGTGGTTACACAAGACGTTTCAGGCAAGTCTGGGTGAGCACTCGCTTTTAGATAGAATCCATTTTTTCCGAACCTTTCATTTTTGCAATTTTATGCATGGGCAACTTATAACACACCAAAGACACAGAAAAACATGTGTTCACACCATATGACCCCTTTAAAGCGCTCATACAGTGACTGACTTGTTTGGCAGCTCTGTACAGACAGCCACTGTTGAGTTTGACGCATCCCCTCCGGGTCTCGCTCCAAGGAATTGCATAAGTTTTTGTACTGTATTTGTTTATATGGATCTCTTTTATGGATTATCAAAATTTTTAGGACATTTATAGCATGTAATGTGGTCAAATTACTGTGATGCAAATGATTATGTGAATGATGCTTGTAGGCCTTTATTTTATGTATTTATTTACTGTGTGCTTGTTGGGGGCCCCCCAAAGCTTTGAAACAATAAGAACACTCAACATATTAGTAATTGATAAAAGTGCACATGGCAGATTTTCTGAGGGTACATTTTAAGACTTAAATAGTCTTGTTAGAAATAAATTTGTATGAAAAGGCAATTCTACACATTTTTATTTTCTCTCAAAGAAAATTAAACTGCCTTTGGTGGACTGAAATATATTTTCATAACTAAGTTAATGTATTGTAGTAATATTATATACACACACCATACATTAGAATGAGATGGTACCTCTTTCTTTGAATTTTTTTCCATCACCTTTAGATTTGGACTCTTCACTGTGATGTCGCAAAGGTACAATTTTGTTTTTTTAGTTGGGTAAGAGATAACCTTAACTGACAATCCTTTTCAGAAAGCCAGAGAAGGGCATACAGTACCTGACAGAGAGAGGCTTTGTTCCCGACACACCTGTGGGTGTGGCCCATTTTCTGCTGCAGAGGAAAGGCTTGAGTCGACAGATGATTGGTGAATTTCTCGGAAACAGACAGAAACAATTCAACAGGGATGTTCTGGAGTGAGTCATTTTTTTGTGTTATTGTTTTGTTAAAACACTGCTAATGTTTCATTTCTGGGTGAACTATCCCTTTAATTCATATTTCCCTGACAAACGGCAAAAATTGACACTTTGAATAAGAAAATTGGGTAACAGTTTAAATTAAGGTCCCCCTACTACAAATTTAACAAAATTGTACTTACACACCCCTTGCAGAATCTTGAAAAAGCTGAAACTTTCTGAAAAATACGAGGATTTTTGAAAATTAAGGTTTATTATTAATTTAGTCCTGCCCTGAGAAAGTTATTTCACTAAAGAAATGTTAACATAAAGTTCACACTAAAGAATAATATCAGAATTTCTAAAAATTGCCCAGAGCAAAAGTTTACATGCTGATTCTTAATACAGTTTGATGTTACCTAAACAAGCAACCTAAACAAACCGTTTTTATGTTTAATCATTGTTGTTTAAGGGTTTCTTGTTCCTCATGAGTCATAAGACTGTCCACTGATCTTCAAAACAATCACCTTGGTCCTCTACAATCTTTGCTTTTTCAGCATTTCTGGATATTTTCCTCATGTCCAGAAGTAACTGTATGATGTTGAGATTCCTCTTTTTAAATTGAGGACAATTAAGAGACTCATACACAACTATTACAAAAGATAGAAACATTCAGTGCTGCATGAAAAATGGTTTTGGTGTAAATTGTTATTGTTTCATTTATACATCTTATTTTTTAATGTCCTTCAGAATTTTTTTTCAGGAAATTAAATGTATATTTTTTACACCAAAACCTTTTTCAGAGGTTTACACCCAGCGGATTTTAAATGAATTGTGTTGACTTTGGCAGAACTAAATATAATAAAATATATTAAATATAAATATAATAAAAACGAACCTTAATTTTTAAAAATCTTTAAAAAGAACCTGATTCTGCAAGGGGTGTGTAAACTTTTGAGCACAACTGTAACATACAAATAGTAGTAAAGTGGTTTTAGTAAAGTGTCTTCTGTTTGTCTGTTGTAGCTGTGTGGTGGATGAACTAGACTTCGCAGGGATGGAGCTGGATGAAGCTTTGCGCAAATTCCAGGCCCAAATCCGGGTTCAGGGGGAGGCGCAAAAGGTGGAGCGTCTAATCGAGGCGTTTAGGTGCCCACCCACCCATCAATTCAATTTTGTTTATATATCGCTTTTCACAATGTGGATTGTTCTGAAAAAAACTGAAACACACAGAAATGTAAAACACAGCACAGTGCAAAGTGTTTATAGAACAAGCAAAGTCATTCTAAGAAATAATATCTAATAAAAGCAGAGTCCCGGAGAGCAAGCCAGCCAACAATGCTCCTCTGACATGTCACAGCTGCACTCAGTGATTTGATTAAAAGTTACTAAGTAAATGTTTATGAAGAATAGGGAGAGTTTATTAGTTATTGTGATTTAGGAAGTTTCATTTGTTGAAACGGTTTGGGTCTAATCTGGTCTTATTTTTATTTGTTTTTTATCAATATCAGGCAACAGAGGAAGGGAAAATAATAATGGCATAATGTTACTGAATGCAGCCATAACTTTAAACTCTCACGTGATGCTATTGGTTGGTGATGGAATCGCCTGAGATTGAGCTGTCAGTCCGCAGGCTCTTGCAGGAGGATGGCACAGGTCCTTCAGCTGGAGCTGGTGTAAACTCTAGTTAGGGATGGGCATATGAAGTTCATTTGGTCCTAACTTAATCTCTCCACACCTCAGTATGGGCATCCTGAGGGGGGGAGGAAGGCAAAAAGAACATAATTAGCGTAGATGCTGTTTATTATTTTAGCATATGATGCATTTAGTGAATGCTTGGCTGAAAAGATGTCTTTAATCTAGATTACCTCTAGGTAACAAAAGGGGCGGGTTCAACACGGACTTCGGACACATGTCGAGCTGTCACAACTAAGCCATGTGCCCGACACGACACAAACTGGACCTTGGATTGTATTTGTTAGTTTTCATGAGGATTCAGAGGTGCTCAGCCTTTGCTTCTTTTAGTGCCTTTTTATAACATTATACACTCTTTCCACGCAATTTTAAAGACCTCTAATTGGGTTTGCTTCCATTTGCTCCCCAGTTTACGGGTTTCTCTTTTAAGGGCACGAGTGTTGCTATTGTACCATGGTGCTATGTTTTTCTCATTATTATTTTTTTAAAGGGGTAAAACTGAACAGAACAGACATCATGAGCACACACCCTTGTTATACTTTATCTGCAAATGTGTGTTTCTAATTGTATTCTTTTTGACTGATGTACAAATGCTTAAACGTTTACGGCCACTTTCACTTTTAAAATGATGTTCGTAACCATTATGAAGCTTTATATCTAAAGAACTGCAAATAACTTTTATTCATTACACTAGATGTTCATCAGAGGTTATTATCTTCATCTCCTGTGTGTTTGTTCTCATCTAGCCAGCGCTACTGCATCTGTAACTCTGACGTGGTCCGTCAGTTTCGAAACCCTGATACAATTTTCATTCTGGCGTTTGCCATCATCCTTCTCAACACAGACATGTACAGCCCCAACGTCAAGCCGGAGCGCAAGATGAAGCTGGAAGACTTCATCAAGAATCTACGAGGTTTTATTCTTCTTTAATAATACAATTAAAACTGAAGCAGTTAAATGTCAATTAATTTTATATATTTAAAATAATGAGACATAAAGTATCCTGGAAATGAAACGAAATGTCATGGGTGTGTTACAGGGGTTGATGATGGAGAGGACATCCCTCGGGAAATGCTGGTTGGGATTTATGAACGGATTCAAAAGAAAGAGCTTAAGACCAATGAGGACCATGTGTCTCAGGTGCAGAAGGTGGAGAAACTCATTGTGAGCAAGAAAACAGTAAGTTCAATATAGTCACACGCTATTTTTCTCATAATGGTACTCTCATTGCATTTGGGTAACTTTACAATAAGGATCCATTTGTGGATGTTATTTAAATAATTGTAAATGTTAGTTAGTTTTTTAAGTAACCCTATAGTTCATGATAATTTCAACATTTACCAATACATATTTGAAATTAAACACTGTTTCTGTTAACATTTGTGAACATAAATTAACAGAGATATTAACTGACTTTAGATAAATAAATGCTCTATATACTGTATTGTTCATTATACGCAAATTGCTTATTATTTTTAGATCATGTATTTAATTAGAGGCAAGAGAACCTTATTGCAAGTGTTACCAATTTGACTTTGACATTTCCACAATTGACTGATTCCATCTGTTGTCAAGATTTCCTTAATCTGCCGAAGTCACAAAGTCAACATATGAAAAGTAACATTCAAACATTTATATATCTCATCTCCACTTGCAGATGGGATCGCTTCACCATGGCCTTGGATGTGTAAGTTTTTCTTTTGAAATATAATATTTCAGTGAATTTTGTTTAGTTATATTAGACAGGAGCAATACTTCTGCATCACACTCTTGTCAAGGATAATGGAGATTTATATATCATCTGGAAGCTTTCCATTGAAGGTTATAGGATAGGACAATATTTGGCCAAGATAGTTAAAACTCTGGAATCTGAGAGTGCACAAAAATCAAAATATTGATAAAATGGCCTTTAAAGTTGTTAATCAGAGGTTAGTAGGCAGTTGCTAATAAGAAACAAGTTTAACGCTCTCTGTGTTTTTTCCGCTGAAATGATGTTGTGGAGGTGAACATGAAAGCTGAAATTCTAAGCTTTACATAGATATCCAAACTTGTTCAAGATGTTGCTGCATCCACTCACAAAATAAAGAATTGATAAATTCACTGCAGGAAATTTACAAAATGTCTTCATGCAACATTATCTTTTCTTAATATCCTGTCGGAGCCGATGGTCGAGCGGTCCGTGCTCCATATATGGCACTGGTGCGTCCCAGGCAATCCGAGTTCGAATCCTGACTCGTGGTCCTTTCCCTGACCGCACCCCCTCTCCCTCATCCACTTCGCTTCCTGTCCTCTCCATAAAATCACTGTCCGTCCAATAAACGCAAAAAAATAAATATCATTATCTTTTCTTAATATCCTAATGATTTTGGGCATAAAAGAAAAATCTATACATTTATGACTGGTTTTGTGGTCTAGGGTCACTTAAAAAAAAAAAGACTTATTAATTAATAATTACTTTCTATAGCCTATCAAACTGCTTATTAACTAAATAAATAATTACTAGGTAAATTATTCTTATTAACTGACCAAAGTATACAAATGTAAGAAGGATACATTAAAGCGTTTGTTTTAAGGTTAGACTTATCATTTTTATGTAATTTCCACTATTGAATATATTACACACTATTTAGTTCAATTAAATCAGTTGTAACTGATTATTACCGAAAAAATAAGAGTAATACCTTACTTTACTTTTTATCAAGGGGAAAATAATTAATAATAATAAAAACAGTACCAAAGTAACTAATTACAACCAACACTGACTCTATCCCGGTCTTCAGCTCCTTCCATTAAAAACATTGAACCTTGCACATTGTCGTTCCAACTACCACGACAAAAGCTTACAGTATAGTCAACAAAATATATAGTTCCTCTTTGGAGAGAAAATGTCAGAAATGGGTTTTGAATCCAGTTGCTTACAGAATTCGCACAAAAAGTTCAATCTATGGAAAAGTTGTAGCAGCATTTGATTGATATTTTGTATCTAATGCAATTGCAAGATAAACTTTTCAAATATTAGGATGTTTGTTTCATCAGCTGTTTCACAGTCTGAAAACATGAGTTTGTGTGTGCGGTGTGTGGTACAGGTGCTGTCTCAGGCTCATCGGAGGCTGGTGTGTTACTGCAGACTCTTTGAAGTTCCAGATCCAAACAGGCTGCAAAAACTCGGGCAGCACCAGCGGGAAATCTTCCTGTTCAATGACCTCCTAGTGGTGAGACATTTCAAAACCCACTTTGTTTTGGCAACAAGCCAACAAACATTAATTATCATGTGATGTCCTCACATGATGTGTTTTATGATCTGCACCACTTCAACAGAGACTGATCTGAAGTACTCACTCATTGGCACTCATTTGCTCAAAAGTCATAAATGTCTTTAAATACTCTAGTCATATGGCACGGCTAAAACGAATATTATCGTTTGTTTTAGATGTAATGAAATGTGTATACACGATTTATTCTAATACATGCATGGGCAACTTATAACACACCAAAGAAATAGAAAAACACATATGACCAATTCAATCCATTTCAATAATCAGTGAACAATTGCAATTTCACAGCAGATTTATATTTTCAGATTTAATTAAAGATTGAGCGCACATTTAAAAAAAGAGTTAATACCATTTTATATGCACGTATATAACAGAGGTAAAAGGATAGTATACCCAAAAATGAAAAGTTTATCTTTACTTTATTTTAAAACTCTCCACCAAAACAATCTTCAGAACACTCAAAATATACAGCATTAGTGTGGCCACCTTGTGATCATTGTATCTTGATTTATTTCTGACAGGTTACCAAGATCTTCCAGAAGAAGAAAAACTCAGTGACTTACAGTTTTAGACAGTCTTTCTCTCTTCACGGGATGCAAGTGATGCTCTTTGAAAACCAGTGTAAGAAATATAAACACCGCAACATATATATATGTGTTTACCGCAACATATATCTTTCTGAATCAATTTGAACTGATAACTGATTCCACAATTCTTCTGAATTATGTATTCTAGAGCCGTGTTGTCATTTCGATGCATTCCAAGTTGTGTTTGTAAAGTTTATAAACGTTTCATATGTCATTTCATGTATTCGTCCAATCAGTTATAAACCACATAAACTAAATATGCTGGAGGCAAACATATTGCATAATGTAAATGTTTGCCAGGATGTAAATGTTTTATAACATTTCCTTATACATGTTCCCAAATTAGTTATGTATTCTCATTTTCTCAGTCTATCCACACGGTGTCCGGCTCACTTCAGCTATTCCAGGAGCTGACATTAAAGTCCTGATAAATTTCAACGCTCCCAACTCTCAGGACCGCAAGAAATTCACCAGTGACCTGCGAGAGTCCATCGCTGAGGTCCAGGAAATGGAGAAATACCGGATAGAGTGTAAATAGTCTATTATTCTTCCTCCCTTTATTTCATCAATTTTCATGAGCTCAATGTGTTAGTTTGTAATTAATGGGATAGTTCACCCATAAATACAAATTCTGACATCTTTTACTCACCTTCGAGTTGTTCCAAATCTGTATAAATTTATACAAGATCCAAGATATTTGGATGAATGCTTGCAACCAAACAGTACTTGGACCCCATTGACTACAATAGTAGGAAAAATAACGTTACTTTTTTATTGTTCTGTTGAACACAAAATACGTTATTTTGAAGAATGTAGGAAAGCAAACAGTTATGGGTTACTTTTGACAATAACTGTCATTTTTCCTACTATGGTAATCAATGGGGTCCAAGAACTGTTTGGATACAAGCATTTTTCCAAATATCTTTTTCTGTGTTCAATCGAACCAAGAAATGTATGCAGGTTTACTAGATAGTGAATAATTCATGAAATAATTTAGTTTATTGGGTGAACTATCCCTTTAACCCTCATTTGAAATTCGCTTGGGAGTAAAGTTGATGTAAATGTTAATGTTACATTAAATGTTAATGTAATTTACCTTATGTCCAGGTCTTAATCTGTGTCGGAACAAACCGGATCCGGCACCTCCTAAATACTGCATTAACGGGCACTTCAGAATAAAAAAACTCATAATTTATGGTCAATCAAATATGACTATGAATACGTCATTAGATACTGCAAAGTTAGCTAATTTAAGTTGTGTACACACTTGCACTAACATTGTGCTTTTGCAAAATAAAGAAAACTTAAAGGCATGCTCTGTCACCTCCTCTCCGCTAACTTATTTATGGAGCGCTGCGCCTCACAAACGGAACCAAACTCAGCAGCATATTGTCACTGTTCCCTTCATTTTGTTAATCTATTAACTGTCATATATTCCTCGTATATTTATTCGCGTCACATATTTTGCATTTTGCTTTGCATTTGAAATAAGAAAAAAACTCGAGAAAAAATCTGTGTCCAGCACGTTTAAATTCTTTGATAATTCTGAGATTATTTTATCTTGTCCGTTTCCATTAAGGCTTTTTTATGTGCATTTCCAAACCATCGAAATTGATAGAAAACCCCACAGAGATTGCACATTCCTTTACTTCTCCCCACCCACTAACTTGCCGGATCTGCCATGCCCCCTTGTTCAGGCACCTCAGAATTTACAAATTAAGTCTTTTATCTCAATAAAATATAAATAATTTCCTCATCTTTGCTTTACTGCATTTACGTGTTAGTCCCCAAACTATCTTTCCAGCTTTTTATAAGGTGTCGGACTAACTTTCCATTTCTTTCCATTTCTGTGTTTGGTGCATGCAGGCCAATAACTTATGGCTTTAAATTTAATAACAACTAGCAACATTGATGCATCGAAGCCAACAAGATTTTAATCTTACACCATCTCTACACCGGACGTGGCCTGATATGACGCAACAAAAGACAATAGAACGCATTAGAACCCATTATAATTAAAAAATTATCCACACTGTCCACACTGTATGCGCCGTGGTGCGACAATCTCATAAGAACATGCCATGTGTCGCGCCGCATCCGGAGTAGACAAGGTGTTATAGTTAAAAAGCCTCAATTTAATTAGTATTTCAAGAAATAAAGTGTGGAAAATGGTCATGATAAACTAAGATAAGCTTGGAAATCTGTAGATTTGGTCTTTTGCAAATCTTTGCTTTATGCATGTTTGTTGACGGAGTGTGTTTGAATATGTTTAGCTGAACTGGAAAAGCAAAAGGGGCTGGTCAGACCCAGCATGTCTCAGAGCATGTCTGGCTTGAAGAAAGAGGCAGGAAATGGGACCATGAGCCGCACTAGTCTGGACGACACCTATGCCATGGGGGAGGGGCTAAAGCGGAGCACGCTCAGTAGCTCCCTGCGTGACCTCTCTGAAGCAGGTAAGTTACTGTATACCAGCGTCAGGTGCTGACAGACACAATGATCTGACTTCCTGTCCAGCAACAGCACCTTTGAATTGAGGCTTTGTATTTTTGTTTGATTCCCTATGTAGAAGGATATTCTTGTGAAGAATATAAAGAATATTCTTGCCAACTGTAAAAATGAATTGCGTCAATAAACTGACCAAATTCCCATTTAGAAGTTCTAACCCTTCAAAACTGACAGTCCAAAAAATCTAGAAATTCCATGACATCACGCTATATGTCAGCCTCTTGTCAAAGTTCTCATCCAATCAAATCCGCTTTAGAATCGGAAGAGTGTTGTTTTATCTTAAGAATAAATCGAAGAGATCAGACATCGTAGCCTTGATGATTAAAAAGGAACACAAACGCCAGTGTCACTCATCAGCGTTAATAACGATCTTAAAATGACACATCACTGGTATCAATGATGTTTCCTAATCTTTTTAATAGACTACTTACACCACTGTGGCTATCACGCTATTAAATGGAGTTTGCCAGGCTGACTGTGTAATGTAAACAAACCACTATTGGTCATTTAAAAATAGGGTGGAGCCACTCAATATGTCTCGTGCTCTATGCGTTTTTCAGTTGAGATCACATCTCCACACTTCAAATAATGCTGTGCGTTTCAAGGCATTGCATTGGGGCTTTAATAGACGTTTCATCAGATGCTGTCATGAATCTGACAGGAGGCAAGAACTCGGATGCAGACACCAGGCAGCAACAAAAGACTTCAATAAACACAAAACCCACGATTGGGGAAAATGGTAAATAAACAGTGTAACGAGGTTCATTAAAAGGAAGGAAGGAGACGGGAACCGGCAGACATTTAAATAAAGTTTTAATAAAGTAAACAAACCAAAATCACGGAAGTAAAATGCCGGCAGCCCCTCACGGACGACTGCCGGCGAAATAACATAAATACAAATACAAACTTAAAACATGTTCGGGCCCGGTCCTCTCTCATCGACGGTCCGGTCGCTCGTTTCTTTATATGCTCCCAATCTCCTACGTGATACGAGGCCGGTGCGCACACAACTGGCGCTAATTAACAATTACTCACCGGCCTCGGACCACAGTCTCGCCCCGCCTACTCCACTACAAACAGGAACTCAAAACAAATTCTTCCCACGAAGGGGAAAACAAACGAAGTCCAAATGAAACGAATTAAGTCCACGAAAACTTGACAAGGCAAGACTGGAACAGAGAACAAGATGCATGAGAATTACTTCACACAAACTAGGTACAAACTCTGCAAACATACAGAGTGAACCGGCAAGAGACAGAGAACACAGGGGCCTTAAGTGGGGAATCTAACAAGGGAATAATCACACAGGGCAGTGAGGGGAATTAAACATTAAGGGCGAGAACACGGGAAACAAGGGGGCGGGCCAAGGCACAGGACAGAAGAACAAAATGCATCAAGTCACAACAAAGGCCACGTGTCTCCACACAGAACACAACAAGCACAAAAGACATGATACTGTCACGACCCTGTCCACAGGACTAGAAAACTACTGAGAAGAAGGACAGGATCATGACAGTCGCACGTGCCTGGCCCGAAGTTTACTTTCATCCTGTGTATGGCTAGTAGCTAATAATATAACTATTTATTTTTTATTACATACAATATAAAATTTGTATTAAAAATGAACAATTAGCTGTATTTTAACCGTTCCAGTCCGTAATTCTGATTGGACGACAGCTGTGCTTTATTCTAGTTAAAACAAAGCAATGACCACTTCAATTAACAATTCAATTAATATCACTACGTACCCTTAGCAACCACCACAAAACATTCTGTTGCCGTTTACAGTCGACGAGGGACTTTTTCCAGCAAAAGGAAGGCTTCAAGGGATTTAACTTCATGAAGTTGCAGTGATACATATTTTTTTATTATTTGTATTGATTGGTAACCGTTTTATAAAATCAATAAGGTGCTCAAGGCTAATGCTTTATTGTGAATACATCACATCCCTTCATCTGTGATTTACGCTGCCTTCATGTGCTCTCAGAATTTCGATAATTCCCACTTCAACCTGGAAATAATTTATGGAACGGTGCTCTATTAATGTTATCAGATAATATGTATTGTTCTAATGATACTAAATCATTAGTAACATTAATGGTTTAACGTTACTAAATTCTAACGTTACTTCCAGGTTGAAGTGGGAATTATAGAATTTCAGAGAGTAGGTGAAGGCAGCATTATTCAAAATAAAGCACAGCCGCTCGTACTTTAATGCTTACTTATTTCCTTTATTTGTTAAGATCAAATGTATAGCAAACGTACGCAAAGAAAACATTTGTACTCCTAATTATCATATGTGAAATCTATAAATTGCCATAAAAATGATCTTGAAACTGTCCGCAGCTGAGCAGTTTCAGATCTCCGCCTTTTAACAATGTCCAACTAATGTCATTGATATATAAAAAAGCACCTGTCAACGTCCAAATCCTTTACCAACTGCAAGAAGCACTTAGACAAGCAAAGGTGTGCATGTCTGCTCAGACCCTGATGTGGCATTTTTCCACGTCAAAGACCACTTTTATGAATGTGAACATTCCTGTGGAATTTCGCGTATGCACACTCACACAATCAAATCCATGCGTTCACACACTTTATGAATGAGACCACTGAACACACTGAGCAAATAATTATTTAGTTCTTAACAGTGGGTGTAGAAAGTTTCTGAGCACAGCAACCGAGAACTTAATGGACTTAAAGGGGTCTTATGGCACTTTGGTGAGTAATAAGTTGCCCATGCATGTATTAGACACACGTGAAATTGAAAACATGTAACTGTCGGATCAAAAGATGAAATCCATCTAAAAGCGAATGCTCACCCAGACCTGCCTGAAACGCCTTGTGTAACCACATCCCCACAAAGCTACGTCAGTTTGTGGTATTATTTGACAAAGTCCACCCAAATCGATATGTAAGAAAGGTAGCCGTATTTATCAGCACAATTACTCTGGAACCTGATGTTCCTAATATAGTAAGAGGCGTCACACACTTGCAGTGTTCGACCAATCACTACTAAAATCAACTTTTTTTATACAGGGCTTTTTACAATTTTCATTGTTACAAAGCAGCTGCATATGAGACATATTGACTATAAGCAAATCAATTTAAGTTATATACATGATACCAAATATATACATACACCAAACGCTCCACACACACAATATGGACAAGACACTGGTTAACTGGCCAATCATAGCACATCTCACTTTTTAGAGCGTTTCAGAGTGGCGGGGCAAAGAGAAGATACAAACATGCACGGTATGTGGAAAATACTGCGTTTCTGAACCTAAATTGTGTATACACATTGCATTACATCTAAAACAAACAAAAATATTTGTTTTAGCCGTGTCATGTAACCCCTTTAATTGGAACCTCTACAAGTCAGACTTTTCTAGTGACTCGTTGTACTCAGTAGAGTTCTGTTAATTTAAGAAAACCTGTTGGAAGGTTGTCTCAAGTGTTGCATTTATAGAACCTCAACCAAGCCAATTGAAAAAAATTAACGCAACCAGCCATAAAAAGGTTTATTTGAGGTCTGAATGTTTTTTTTGACAGTGAAAGATGTACTCATATCCATTGAGTCACTGTGTGCTATGTGTTTACATCGAGTGTAAAGTACATCTCTAATCTCTGCTGCTGCATGTCTCGGGCAGGCGAGCGCGGGTGCCGCACAAGTGCAGGATCTCTAGACAGCAATATGGAAGTAAGTTTGAGGCGGTGGATGTCAGCTAATGGATTTGATAACATGCAATGCAAATTCTTCGCACCGTCTGTGCTGCATAGGTCAACTGATGCATTCCTTTTGTTGATTTATTCTTTATCAATACCTAACCCATCTGCCTGCTCACATGCGTGCATGGAATGCTTGTTTTCTCAAACTGAGATTTGTCTGCAAATGCAGGTGGTCAAGAAATAAACGCAAGCATGTTACTTTCTAACCTCGGCCATCTGACGTTGGCTGCTGTCACTTGTGTCTGTAAGGCGGTGATGGTGATGTTACTCACTCTCAACAGACACAGAGTGAAGTTCCTCTGTTTGAAACCCCAAATTTGTTCTTGGGTCAATGCCTGGTATATTGCTGAGAAGCGGCTTAAGTTTCATACGCCTCATGCTTAACAATGCCATGATTGCCTGGCTGACTGAAATGAGACTTTGTGTTGTTGAGGTTGACAGGTTGGATTGAAACGTTGGATCTTTTGCAGGGTTGTTGCTCATTACCTATTCAAAATATCTGGCATTGGGAATCAAACAATATATTATCTTTATAAGGAATAAGCGTGGTTGACAGTTGAAGTAGTAGTTAACACAAAGACTTTAGTTCAAAACAATGAACAAATAAAACACCCACGATAGGGGAAAACTAAACTTAGGCAGGGTACAAAAACCGAGACTTCCCACAAGGGGGCTAAAACAATATAGAACAGGGAATCTACAACTTACACGACAAGGCATGACAAAAATCAAAGACATCCAAGGGGCAGGGCAAGGTAATCCATAGACAAGGTAGGGTAATCCAAAACAAGGCATGAAAGCACAAAGACACGGGTATACATGCACAGTAAGAACATACAACTCACGAGCACAGGACAATAGACAAGAGGATATTATGAAGGAAGACAGACAAAGTATAATTAACAAGGGCCAGGTGTGGGTAATGAAACACTCAGGGAAAGCCGGGAGTGTCATCATTTCTCTCTCACATAAAACATAAGACTTCGTCATGAATCCGCCCCGTCATGATCAAATATGAGCTATTTAGTTGTTATCTTCAAACGGTTGTTATTTAAATTTCCTGTATCCATACAGTTTCGTAATAAACAGTTATATAACTTGATGTATACGAGGTTGTATTAAATATGTGTGAATTTCTATCATTGTGTTTTAACTTTGACTTTTTATGAAAAGTTGGCAATAAAAACATCACGATCAATTGAGTTAAAGTTAATGTTTAATTTAAAATAATATAATGTAAACATAATCACTGGACGCAGAATGATGCTGGCTTTCTCAGGCTGAGAGTGTAGCCAAGCATCTCCAGCAATTGAAGTTTAAATATTCTCGTTTCAAAACATTTATTCAACAAAAGGTTATATATTTAACGTTTTTTGATAACATATTATTATTTGATATAGATTGTAACACTATGAGAAGCATAAATTAAAATTCATTTTCAAATGCAGTCGGCGCACCGAGCAAACTTGAAATATTGTTGAAACAAATGTCGGGAGAGTCTATGTCTTGGTCGGGTGTGAAAGAAAGAGAGGATAACATAGATATATAGTTTATGTATGACACTGAAATATTAATTCAGCTATCAGCAATAAGAGGTCATTTGTACGGAACATCATTTTGTACGGAACACAGTTACTCTACGTTACTTGTAAATGCTGTGGGTTCGTTTGTTTACTTTTTGAACTCCGACTGTACGACTGTTTTAAACACTTGCAACTGTGTAACATTATGCTACCAAATCAATTGACAAAGTCCAATATCACTCGCGGGCTAACGTAGCATTACATTACATGTTTCTTGCAAGCTAATTCATTACGATGGCATAAAATAAAATAAATTCATTACCTCGTCTGTGATCATGATGGCCGATTTCAATACGCGTCTGGACGGTGAAAACGACATGTCCCATAATTCCACTCTTTTACATAACGTCATTTAGCTTCTCCTTTTTTTGTTGTTTCGATAGTGCGCAATTTAGTGGTCCAAATATTCCATATTGTGGCTTTAACCTGTATTCTTGGTTGTTACGTATGGCGCTTTTCGGTCCAGAAAGTAATAAAAAGTTGTTACTCATCCAGTTTTTTTATATCGAGTATGCATGTTATTATTCAAAGGAACTGGTGTGTTTTATGAGGCTTCGAGGAAATATAAAGTTGAGTATCATCAGCATAACAGTGAAAGCTAACTCTGTGTCGCTTTAGTATATCTCCTAGAGGCAGCATGTATAATGTGAAGAGCAGAGGCCCGATAGACTGAGCCCTGTGATACACCGTACTGTACTTGCGTATTGCGTGACACCTCATTGTTTATTTCTACAAATTGAAAACGGTTGGTTAAATATGGTTAAATTTCAATGCTATTCCCTTAATGCCGACGTTATTTTGGAGTCTATGTAGAAGTGTGCTGTGGTCAATGGTGTCGAATGCAGCACTAAGGTCTAGAAGGTCTGCAATCTCGGTCAGACGCCAAAAGCAGATCATTTTCAACATTGATCAAAGCAGTCCAGACTGGAATTCTTCATTGATTTCATTCCTAATCAAATCCCTTTTATTGTCACAGCACAAGTGCCTTTGTGTGTGAAATTCTTGAGAGCGTGCTCCAGAAAGTGCAGAATTAATTTACATATAGACAGTACTATTAACATACGTACAGACTAATACAGATGACAGTGTGCAATAAACATATACATATACTCAGTACACACAGTGTACTATTAGACATACTTACAGTTATCAATACACATTTTACCACATATGTACACATTCTTCATTATGTACAAACAATAAAATGCGAAGGTGCAGCAGATTATACAAAAATTGGATATGTGAATGTCATGGATGTGCATT
This sequence comes from Triplophysa tibetana, assembly GCA_008369825.1. Taxonomy (NCBI): domain Eukaryota; kingdom Metazoa; phylum Chordata; class Actinopteri; order Cypriniformes; family Nemacheilidae; genus Triplophysa; species Triplophysa tibetana. The sequence continues at coordinate 6,628,155 of CM017912.1, forward strand.
GGATGGTATTCAGTGGTAGCAGATAGATTGTTGTATTAGTGTAGTGTGTACGTGTAGTCCAGTTTGAACTGCGTTGGAGGAAGGAGCATAGTTTAAATGAAACTACGTTTTCCAGAACTTTAGATATGAAAGGTAGATTCGATATAGGCCTTTAGTTCCCTTGTTCACTAGGGTCAAGTTGACAAGGGGCCTTATTACAGCCACCTTATATGCTTTAGGCACAAGTCCTAATGTCAGAGATGAGTTAATAATACTAAGAAGAGGATCTATAATTTCTTGGAGCATCTCTTTCAGTAGTTTAGGTATAGGGTCTGGCATGCATGTTGTTGATTTAGATGATCTAATGATTTTAGAAAGTTCATTGTGATCTATGGTGGAAAAGAATTGCAATTTCTCCTTAGGGGCGCTGTGGTTAGTTTGTTCAGCGGGTTTCACTTCTGGTTGCATTGTTATACTTTTTTCTCTAATATCTAATAAATTCATCACTTTTATGCCGATACCCAGAATCTGAAGTTGCTGACAATAATATTTTTGTTAATTAAACCACTGTATTAAATAAAAACCTAGGGTTGTGCTCAGTTTCTTCTATTAGTGATAAAAAGTAGGTGGATCTTGAAGTTTTTAGGGCTTTCCTGTATTTTCGAGTACAATCCTTCCATGCTGTACAAAATACCTCAAATTTAGTTTTCTTAAAGTTGCGCTCCATTTTTCGGGCCGCTTTCTTTAGAGCCAGAGTGTGTTCACTATACCACGGTGTTGTGCTGCCATTTTTTGTCTTCTTTAAACGCAGAGGAGCAACTGTGTCTAGTGTTTCCGAGAAGGTGGAGTTCAAATTTTCAAATGTATTGTCAAGATCTTCAACGATATTATCATAAAGTTATTAATGTAAATATCATGCTAGATATTTGGATAATTCAGGCAGATTATTGAGAAACGCATCTTTGGTAGTTGAAGTAAACGTTCTACCATATTTGTAAAAAGGAGTTTGATTTGCAGCCGTAGGCAAACTGCAAGCAGACAGTTGGTTAAGCCATTTGTTGGGAATTGGCACGTAACAGTATAATTAAAAAAATGCAATGAGGTAATGTTAACGTGTGCTCAAGCTCTAGTTCCGACCCCCTGCCTGACTCCAGCAGCTTGGGTTTTTCCGAAAATCATTGTACAGCTGTATCTCTCTTTCATAAATGTGGCCAAACTATATACTCTTCGAAGAATTGATGTATAGGTTCTCAAGATTAATATGAGATTGGCAGAAACTTAGTGTGTAACCCCATCTTTAAGAAAGCTGTTCACACCAGACATCCTACAAATGTGTCTCAGATGAAGCAGTTTTGTGAGGAGGAATGGTGAAGAATGGTTTCAAATGTTGCGCCGGTCTGATCCCGAGCTACCAAAAGTGCTTGCTTGAAGTCGTTGTTGCCACAGGAATTGGAATTGTTTGTGTGATATCAGCTTAACCACATTGTTTGTTTATTGTTGTAACTTATATGAGGATCAGATTACATTTTATACTAATTGACTTTGGAAAAACAATGATTCGAAACAAATGAATGTGAAAAGTACTTCTGGAACCAAACCAAATAGAAGAAGTAGCCGGTCACTCTTCCGAAGGGGGAATCACTTAGAATGAATTGTGCCCACTAATAGCATTGTGTATTTTTATTTTGCATTGTTCAGACTAACTTAGTAGGCAGTGAGAGAATGCAGAAGTCACCCATCACATGCTATAGTGACACAGAATTCCTCTCAGACAGAGTGTTAAATCATGAAAGAGTTCCTGTTTGCTAATATTTCATTAACTCTCTGCTCACAGGACTTCATCATTAGCAGTCCTACCCTGGACCAGAGAGAACCCCTCGCCCAGGATCACCTATTTCCTGACACACACAGCGCTTCAAACTCCACTTTCCTCATCGGGTCACCTTTCAGCAACAGACAGTTCAAGGATTCGCTCCTGGGCTGTACTCCAACGCTTCCTCGAGACCCCAGCCCCCCCACCCTCATCTTCCAAACACCACACCCATTTAACCTGCACCACACTGCCCACCACTCGCATCTGGGTCAGTTTCCCCAGAACCCTCCACCATCCTGCCACTATCCTCCAGCACTCAACTCACGCGGCCTGCATCTCTTTAGACGGCGATCTAATGCACCACACAACCCCCGCTGGCCCCAGCACACAGTCCAGAACAGACATCTGCATGCGACCGGCAGACACTGCGGCATCACCACGCTGGTGTGAGCTCATTTCTCACTTGACAGACATGACGGGCTGAACTGAGCCAGAAGCCCACCCAACACCCAGCCAATGCCCAGAGGAGCCACGCATAAAAAACGCATCTCTCTTTTATTTACTCTATGGCTACAGGCAAGGGCGTAGATTTGGTTTGAACATTGGGGGGGTTGAACGTCCCAGATAGCACACGAACATCACGGAGACGTCTATTTGATGTGTGTGTTTACATCTTGAAGACGTATTTTTTAGAGTGTTTGCTCATCTGCAATACGTCTATAGGACGTTTCCTGTTAGAAGCTGTCTTTAAGATGTAATGATTTAGAATGTATGTTAAACTGACATCTTATAGATGTCTATCAGATGTTAGTAAACAGCAGATGCTTTCCAGATGAAGTGATCTTTAACAGACATCTTGCAGACGTATGTGCTATCTGGGGTTGTATGCTGCCTGTTATTTTATTTTTTTTTTTAATGTGTATTGTTATTGGAAAATTTGACTTTTCTACCCTGCTGCTATATTTACCTCAAATCTGTTAAAAAAAACTTGTTAAGAGATTATACACCTCATAACGTTATGAAATTCGTGTATAATCCTCATTCATAAAATTCTAACATAGAAGAGATATAAAAAGAAAGAAATTAAGTATTGAAAGCGCCAGTAGGCGGCAGCGATTCACTGTTTTAATGAGTGAGCTACTTAAATTATTCATTCATCCAATTCGTTCGAAAGTCAGATTATTTTAGGAAGAAAACAAAAATCAATGTGAATACTTTTGTCATTGATAATTACAGAAACTATTGAAAAATGAACTAACAAAACAGATGGCTGCTTTGGTAACTTGTTATACTGATAGTTATAGCTAAATACATTGCAATGGATTAGCTAGCTAACATATATCGTGTGTACTTAGCTATTATTACACAATATTCTCATACCTCATTCTCAGTACATGCTTTATTTTGTTTGGCATCCCTCTCGGACCAGCAGTTAAATATAGTCCGCTGTGCAGCGCTTCTCTTCATTTTGCGCGTACGTTAAATTACCCGCGTGCTCTCCCATTCAAACACCACTCGCGTTGTTTTGGTGAAAGTGCGAATCTTTGGTTGGACGTTACCAATCGGTTCAATGGAGGGGGAGTATTTTTTGTCTAATTTATTATGACAAACTCATTTGATTAGGAACACAATTATCATCACAAAAAAAGTAATTCTACTTATTTTTCATTTGATCTACTGTGATTTTCATGTTGAAATATTGGAGGGGTTGTAACTGATGGATTTGAATATTGGGGGGGTTACCTCCCCCCCATCCCCCCCACAAACTACGCCCCTGGCTACAGGTAAATGTCCTGTACACCTCTCTGCTTCATATTTCATCCCAAAAATTTCCTCATAATTGCCCAGAAATTAAAACTCCACCCTTAACATCCATCATTTTAGTCCTTTCTGTCACAGAACACAAGAGATGCTGATGCTGTTCACTATGTGTTTTTTAAGAGGAGGAAAATGTTCTGTTCTATTTTATTTGTATAGTATTTTTGTTACAAAGAAAAATTCATGTGAAGAAAAGGGTTGATATGATCTGCATTTTCAGATCTTCATATTATCTGGAGATTCAACGCTGTCTGGACATTTTTACAAACACACTATCTGTATCTATAAATAAATGTACTTAACGTCATTGCCTCTGTGGACAAAATACTTGGCACTGCTGTAAATTTCAACACAACATATTTAGAGAAACGGCAGAAATTAGCATTGATAAGAAACTTAGTCCAGTGGGAAAAGACACAAAATCATTCCCATATTATCACTCAGGCACTTTAATGAACAATGAACAAAAAAACAATAAAGAAAACAATATGTGCTCGGTTTTTAAAGGTGGAAAGGTTTTTAAAAGGCCTCCTTTAATTCTCATTACTTCCAAATTTTCTTTAAAATGAAAATTCTCAAAAATTCGGAAAACTCACCCTATTATCATTTCTAACCTGTATGAATTTCTTTCTTCTGCAGAAAACAAAATAAGATATTTTGAAAATTTGGTAACAGAACAGCAAAGCCCCGCATTCACTTCTATTGTAAGCAATGCAAGTGAATGGGGGGCTGTTAACAACATTCTTCAAAATATCTTGTTTTGTGTTCTGTGGAAGAAAGAAAGTCAGACGCTTTGAAATGACAAGTGAGTAAATTATGACAGAATTTTCATTTTGAAGGGGAACTACTCCTTTTAAAGTGATCATAACTATTTTTGATAATTTCTTCATGCTGCTAACAAATACATCAAACTACACGTTTTACAAATCTAAATAATATTGTTTTCTTTGCATTACTATATTGAGAAAAAATTGCTTTTTTGTTTCAAAAGTTTTTTGGCATCACAACATTATCAGTGTAACAATACGTTTCTATGCAAAATACAATGACTTTTGATTTTTGGACTTTGGGGTGAAATATGAGCAGGGCATATTGCTGACATGCTTCTTATCCCTACCCAGATCACATTTAGCTCAAATCAACCACAACAAAACTAGGGTTTTTTTTTGTAGTAGAACATGCTTGTGGAGTAAATGTGTTTTAAAGCGAAGTCTTAGAAATCATTAATGAACGTGCCAATGATCATATCATATATACCCATCAGCTCTATGCTCTGTGTGTAGTATATTAGTACAGTAGTGTTATTGTATCCATTTTAGGCTAGAAGCGATATTAGAGAACACTGTAAAAATGATTCAGAGAGTTTAAGAACAAAACCTTGGTCAGTGAAAGTCAAGGTCAGATGTGAAGAAGAATGTTACTAGAAATGTTGATCCTGAAGCACACTTACCTGCTGGAACATGTACAGTGTAAGGTCATTTGAAAATGCTACATATCACAGTTTTAACCAGGAAACACTTAGTTCAAGGACGTGAGATGTTAAAAATATACTTGCATGCCTTCAATTGGAACTTTTTCAGTGAAAACGATAAAGTCATATTTGAATTTATTTATACTTTTCAGTCTTTTTCTTTGGAGTTATGCACAAAACTAAAGAGGGCCAGTGACTGAATTATTTTTTTTATGTATTTAAGTATTCTTTTCCATCTAAAGTGCAATATGTTTGTCATGATACCATTATTTCATCGTAGTGGCTAATGGGTCCTCATTGTTCCATTGGACCTCAAATTGATTTAGGCTTTAACTGTGATTATCGATGTTTTTGGTGTTAATTTATTATTGGAAATAAAGCAGTATGATCATGGCAATGGAGTGCAATCATGTACAAAAAAAACCTTTGAAAAGATTTTCAGAGTTTCAGGTAAATATTCTGTCATATTATGCAGGTATCTTCACTCTTGGAAAAAAGGTGCTTCAAAAGGTTTTTTTTCGATGCCATAGAATAACCTTTTGGTTCCATGAATAATCTGTAACATCTGAAGAACCTTTCTGTTTCACAAAGGTTCTTTGAGGCGAGAAAAAGTTCTTCAGATTATAGAAAAGGAAGAAAGAGATGGTTCTTTAAAGACCTTTGACTGAATGGTTCTTTGTGGAACTGAAAATGGTTATTCTAAGGCATCGCTTAGAAGAACCTTTTAAGCACCTTTATTTTTAAGATTGTGTATGTTTAGAGGAATGTATATTTTTAGCAAACTGTGACAGTTGACAATGATCATTACAAAGTCACATCCTGAACACATACGGTGTATAAGCTCAAAAGACAGAACAATAATATCGAATTGAAACTTTTGTATCATAAATCTTATCTTATTATAATACAGATCATTTGTTGTTTGGTCAACAGCCATTTTTTGGTTCGCAAAGCACAGCCACAATAAGCTATTAGTATTGCAGTATCATTAGTAACAGAACCCATTGGGTATTTTTGGCAGGGACTAAAACTTTGAACTGAAGGATGACATTTAAACAATTGACATCACCAAACACTCTTTCTTTTATGGCTCATATGTTCAACCTGTCCCCTGCAACCACCTTCCATATCGAAATCATTTTTACCATCCAATCAGTCCCTGATGGATAAAAATAGCTGGTTTCATTCAGTCATATATCTTGTAGAAGTCAAAAGGGTTGCGAACAATTTAAGAAGAAAATGCGAGTCATTTCAGTCTGATGTACTGATGGGAGATAATCCCCAACAATGCACTGAAGGTTCAGATGTATCTTTTGTCTTTGAGATTTTCACACTCGTCTCGTCTTTTTCTGTGTCTTTCTCAGCAACGTTATATGTAGTTCCGTATTGCGTTGTGTGTTATTGGAGTGCTGCATGCCGAATATTCCACTCATCCTTGTGAAATATGGAAGGATTGTGTAGTGGACATCTGTTCACAGGTTAATAAAACCAGGGCTTGTAAAGACACAATTAAGCAGTTATAAACCAACCGGGGGACCAAGTGGGGATTACATTCATTGTGTATACAGTGTCCTTACTGCATAATGTATAATGAGAGATGTTCTGCCTGTCCAGCAATGAAATAGACTTCTGAATCATGTGTGTATAAATATGTTTGTCTCCTCACTGGCTGCTATACTTCTGTTCAACTGAATGCATCAAGATATCAAAGAATATTTTAGGACAGGGAATTATTTATTTGGACAGAAAACAGAATGCTTTTCATTTGTAATGTTTTGTTTGTAATGGATCTCAATGTCGATGTACAGTCAATGTAAAACTCCAAATGTGATGTTCAAAACACTCAATAAAATGTATATGACTACTTTACTTTGCATTCTTACATTTTCAAATGAAACCATCACCAGCAAAATATGTTCAAATTGTTCTGCCTTGATTATATTTAAACCATTGCATTCCATTGCAATATTTTTGTTTTGCGTTTCAGCAGCTAATAAATAATGTAATACAATAACATTAATGATAATGGGAATGATTAAATATCTCAATAATTTGTGTTGGGGAGAAATATCTTTGGTGACAAATAGCAAATGTGGCTCAGTTAATAAACTCAAACAAAAAACTTAACAAACATCAGTCTGTTTACATTATGACCTTTCTCTTGCACGTTGCACTTTATATAGTTTCCTTTTTTGAAGCTCAACTCAACCACTTCAGGGTTAAATGTGCAGCTCTGTAAGTACGCAGGACATTTATCATAATCTTATCTGGTGCTCACAGAAGTGATGATCACGTGACACATCAGCAGCTCTCGTTGGATGAAACAAACTGTTCGACTGAAGGGAAATTGCAAAGCTGAATTTTTATGGACTACATCTAGGATCAGAATGGATATTGGATATTGGATCTATTTTTGTAGATCACATATTAAAAGGTAAGTGTAAGTATTAAAAGTGGTGTATTCACAGGATGTGTAAATCTTCAGGGCCAAGCCCATGTAGTTAAAGTTACAAATGATTGGAAAAATCTTTGGTAACACTTGTCTTTATGAATAATACATTATAAAGGGTTTAAAGAGTATTATACATTATAATGGTTTATAATGTGTGTAGTAATACATTAAATGTTGTTTTCAAGAATTACAACCAAAATAAAATGAAAAATTGTGACAATAAATTGATAAGCAAGTTATGATGTATTAACTGTAGTTACAATTATTCATGAGACATTAGAATTGGCATTATAAGGTGCATTACAGTGCATAATTTATACATAAAAACTACTTATATGATGCATAATACATGTAGTATGCTTTAAGTAATCTTTATTTGTCAATCTGTCGTGGTATGCATAATTTTCATTTCACTGCAACAATACCTATACTACAACATTGTTACACAGCTATGTATATAGAAACTTAAACCATATCAACACCACATTTCTTTGAAAAGAATCCACCTTAATAAAAAAATATAGATAAAACTTGGTATCCAAAGATTAAGCATGTTTTTATAGTATTCATAGTTTTATTTATAGTAAAACTATGGTTATCCAAATATTAATAAATTAATACATTTGACTTGATACAACTATAATAAAACCATGGTTCATTTTTATACTACACCGTGGTCTATTTAAATACTCGATTCTGATTGGATGGAAAGCGTGCATTGAAACCGTTTACTGTACGTGTTGCACGACTATAATATATTTTACTCTACTACTCTTTAAAATGTGTATACACATCACTGTTTTTCCACACATAGATGCAGTTTGCTGGTGGTTTAACAGCTCTTGTTTGGTGCTCAGTCTTTGCACACATCCGCTGCGACTCCTGCAGATACGTGACCTTACACTCTGCAGGTCTGAGGGTGAACTGCAGCTCACAAGGCTTTAGGACCATCCCTCAACTGCCTGCCACTGTCACAGAGCTCCTGCTGCAACACAACCTCCTGACCACAGTGACTCCGGGCCATTTTGACGCGCTCCATAACTTACAGCTGGTCAACTTATCCGAGAACCCGTTCAACTGTGACTGCAGCATCCGCTACCTAAGTCACTGGCTGAAAAGAAATCAAGCCATGTCTGGGATGGCCGTGTGTGCCAGTCCTGCTGTGCTCGCCCACAGGCCCATTGATAGGCTCGCGGATGCCGATTTCCCCTTCTGTTTCTCTGCTGAGTGCTCTGGATGGGTATATAACGGCATTTTATGCTTTGTACTTTGCTTTCTCATTGGCTTGCTGTTGTGGTGCCTGCAACTCGCCAGGAACTCGACATTTACTCTGGGAATCGATGAGAGACACTCTGGATTGGAGGCGGAATCTCTTCGATCGCTCAAGCCTAAACACAGAGCTAGGATGAGACGCAGTATCGGAAATGATGACATGGAGAGCCCTTTACTGAACTTGGAACTTCTTCCTCAGATACTGGATGTCCTGCACAAGCAGCACAACATCAAGATTAAAGTACCATGATGAGACAAACCCCATTTTGACAGTGGTCGTTTTCTCTTCATTACAAATTATGTCACTCTGCACATTTAACAGTTCATACGCTTGTTTTTCCTAAAACGACTTACAAAATATGCTTTCACTGGTGCTCCTTTTGAGAACCCCAGAACATGGCATAACAGAGCCATGAACAGTTGAGCTACAGGAATGTCCTGAAATAAAACCTTTACATTTCATGTAACATGGACAAAGATATTATTCAAATGTAAACCTTTTATGTGCTATGTTAGATGGACTTGAGTTTAGAAAGATTCAATGTGGCGTAAAGGCTCATTCCCACCAAGAGCATTAAATACAGTACAATAACTATACTACCATACATTCCATACATACAAAAGTCCACTGGGGGCGGTAAAGAGAAGCAGTGTTTTGGTCTGCAGATGGTTGAGAGCATAGTGCATAAGTGTATAGTGCAAGCATAGTATGTCATTTGGGACACAACTTGGGTTTTCCAATTTTATCAGTCACGTCTTTCAAAATGACAAAATAATTTTGTGGCTTTTTAGTTGTCAAATGAAAAGTTGAGGTCCAAGGAATAACATTTGCAAAAGTATTTACTACCATTCAAAAGTAGTGTGACCTACTCACTCACAACTAATGTAAATGAGGGAATGTGGTGGTAAAGAAAATTTGCAGGAGATGTTATTTTCACCCTGATATGCTTTTTACACTTTACAATGCTGAAGTTCCCACCTATTCTTATTGGCGGTTATGTCTTTCACATCTTACATAACTTGCTATTTCTGTTTATGTCTTTATGTTCTTTTCTTAATAAGCCATCCTGTAAAAATGTTTAAAAAATGAATGACATAGATGATGACAGTGAAGTATATTTCTCAGTTAAAGTGAAAATCAGCTAAAGCATCTTGTTGCCATAGTCAATAAGCTTTATGTTGTTGGTGTTACACTGAGTGATCCTCTTAAATGTATCACCATTTATGTATTGCAATGAAGGGGTGATATAGTGGGGATTATCACTCATACTTCATAGTGGTTTCTTGGTATGAGTAATTTTCGGGACGTATTGAGGTGATCCGTCCAGGTGGGATGCAGTAGAAGCCCTGCCGGTGATATAACTCAGATGTCACAGTACCATGAATGATGTGAAAATGAATGAAACTAAAAATAAAGTACATTTGTTTCTGACCAGAAGTTTGCTTGATATCCAGGAACACGACAAAAGTGCGATTCATGATGAGTATGACTACTCTCTTGCTTTTTATTCATCACAATTCATGCTATACACATGCCCTCTCTGGCCTATGTTTCATTCTGTGCAGTTCCATCAACCCACACTCTTAAAAATAAAGGTGCTTAAAAGGTTCTTCACAGCGATAATGTAGAAAACTAATATTGGTTCCACAAAGAACCATTCAGTCAAAGGTTCTTTAAAGAACAATCTCTTTCTTACTTTTTTATAATCTAAAGAACCTTTTTTCGCCAGAATAAACCATTTGTGAAACAAAACATTTATTCCGATTATAAAGGTTCTTTATGGAACCATTTAGACAAAATAGGTTCATCTAAGGCATTGAAGAACCTTTTGAATAACCTTTCTTTTTTCAGAGTGGAGCCCAAAATCCTCGTCTTTGTAGCCAAACAACCAGTGGCAGACATGTTCCACTGCTATATCTTACAATGCAGGAAGTTTGTAAATTCCAGAAATCTTATAATATCTTCTGACTTATTTTTAAGTTGTAGTTTTCTAAATCTTAATTCTCTTCCTCTTTCTCTTGTGTCTCATCTGCTGGTATTTGTTATCGCGTGTGACGCAACCCAGGCTTACAAATCTTCAAAGAATAACAGTCTAGGAGAGGATCGTGATCCATTGATGGAGGCTCTGAGCCACAAGTAAAATATTTAAACCAGTTTTTAAGCCATTTTCCACTGAGTTTGGTTTTATTGAATTATCCTGTCTGAGAGTTCTCTCTGCTGTTCAGAATAAGATACTGCAGCACAAGAACAACAAGATAAGGAGGAGACTGAGAGCAAATGTATAAGTGAGTTATTATCAAGAGGCTGCAAATCTCACCTAAAGCATACAGTTTGCACAAGTTTACCTACAATTAAATATTTAAGTTATTTTAAAATAGGATATTTCATCGACACATTGATTATGCAATAATAGATATATATTCATTCATTGATATTCAAATATTCATTGAGTCTCCTATAAGGTTATGTGTGATCAAATATTTCTCTTACAGAATGCAGAGGGAGTGCAGAATATTTATGAAAACGATTCAGACAATGAAACACTTTATTCCCACTCAGGACAGTTTTGTTGATAGAATAAAGCTAAATTGATACCTTATTGTAGTGGAGTAGGCGGGGCGAGACCGTGGTTCGAGACCGGTGAGTAATTGTTAATGAGCGCCAGCTGTGGGCGGACAGGTCTCGAATCAAGTAGGAGATAGGGAGCATATAAGAGAACAAGCGACCGGACCGTCGAATAGAGAGGACCGGGTCCGGACATGTTTTATGGTTGTCTGTATGTTTTTGTTTTGTGATTTTTTTTGTTTTCCGCAGCAAACATGTCATCGAGGCAGAAGCGTGGTTATTTTTCACTAGAAAAGACGCCAATGCGGTCATTTGCAACAACTGTAAAAGTTTAATTTCGGCAAAGGGAGGAATTACCTCCAATATGCAGAAACATTTGGCCACACAGCACGCAATTCATTTGCAGGACTGTCGCGTGTTTGATACACTACTAGCGACAAGGCAACAAAAAGTGAGTCAAGCAGCAGTGGAGCTAACGAGACGTCATCTGCTATTAATGCCGAAGGTAACTTCTCTATTTAGTTAATGTGAGCGCCATTTCATTGTGTAAACTTTTACTATATGAATAATAATCTCCATTGTCATTGTCAATGCCTAAGTTGATAGTTGTGGTCTTTACAGAAGACTTCTTTTTATTTTGTATGTCAGTTGAGTTGAATTTTGTGTCAGGTAGAATATTCCCAAAGGCACAAGCTCTTCCTCGACTGTTTAGTCTGTGTTTTTATTTTTTTGTCTGGACCAATGATGAATGTGAAAAATTCTATAGGTCCCGGGACTTTACTCTCTAGCCTACTTTTAGGTTTGTTCTGAGGTTGCTACACAAAATGTGTGTATACTCTGAGTATGTGCTGTGTTCTTATCAGATTTTAAAGCGAGTTAATTCAAACAAACAAATTTGTACTTATTCCCTCACCCAATGAGAATCGATAAGAGAATCGATAAGGAATCGGATCGATAAGCAATATCGATAATGGAATCGGAATCGTTAAATTCTTATCAATTCCCATCCCTACCCACGTAGCATTGAACTTTTGACCGTATACTCCCATATTCGTAGGGTCAGCCTATTTGATGGCATTTTGCCGGGGCACATGTTTGGGCATGTGACACGTATCTTATTCCCCAATGAAAATATGTATTTTAAAGGAGATGATGATATCTCCGGTGATAAACGATCGCTGCTTAAGTAAACACTGTTTAAAAATAATAATGTATATGACAACAAGAAAAAAAAAACAGGTTTAAATAAATGTTCAAGTGATTAAATAAATAAATAAAGCATTCAATATATGTGTATATATATATATATATATATATATATATATATATATATATCAATATATATGAATAAAAACAGGATGTGATAAAAACATACGTTTTCCGGAAAGGCGAAGACAGCATTCCTGGAGTGAAACTGAGAGATTCCTGAGAGAGTGATCCGACTCATAAATTGTTGTGACAGCGAGCGCCGATATCCGGCTGTATTTCAACTTAGTTTTTTGTCCAGTCGTGTGACAGCGTAAGACGTTTTAATCCTCTATGAGATGTTTTACATCGACAGCGTGAAATTGACCGAGGTGTGATCGGTTATTTGAGTAGCTGCACGTGTGAATACGCTACTAAATGTTATCTTGACACAGCGAAGACTTGTTTAGGACCAACTTTTGGGACCAGGTTCCCCAACCAGGTTCCCCAACCAGGTACCCCAGCCAGGGTTCCCCAACCAGGTTCCCCAACCAGGTTCCCCAGCCAGGTTCCCCAACCAGGTTCCCCAACCTGTCTTTAGTAGATCACATAAAACAATGCGTGACAAATTGACCTGTGGCTACAAGCATTCTATGAGACAAACTCTCATCTTAAAATCACGCTATATCTCTAAATAAACTATTTATACTTAATTTCACTAACATTCTAAACATATTTGCGTGTAAAACGAAATACAAAAACACACTATATCCATCATTATCTGTTTGTTTTTAAATCTCAAACCATTCTCACAAGCGACTTCAGCAGATCCCCTTATGCGTGGCTAATTGTATGGGGCCTCCATGAAAATGACTTGGCCAAATAAATGTTTGTATGCATGCGCGTGTGTTGACCAAGTGTGGTTACCTTCCAGCATTCAGGTTTCTGAAAAAATGTATAATCTGAGTATCCATTCTTAAAACTGTGTCTACAACGCTGTATAATTAAAGCACACGCCAACAAGTTTTCCTAACTACATGAAGCAGTGTCTTTCAATGGGATGCATGCTGTTGCTCCTATCCTGACTGTTTCCTTCTGTCTGAGAAGATGCCTGTCCATCCACCAACCAAGGGTTAAAAAACTTTTTTTGCTAGTGTTCATAGCATCACAGCATGCAGTTGGGTGATTCCCTAAAAAACATAAAGCAGATTTTGGTTAAACAGCAAGAAAAACAGTACACAATCCTAAAATTGAATGTACGTAATGTTTATGTAAATTCATCAATATTTTTTATATCGTGCCTCCAGGTTGTATCATAAAATAAGTCTGCATTAGGTTTTCAAAATAAAAATGTTACATTAAAAATAAAAGTGATTCTATCGAAAGTATGTTATTTAACATAATTGTTTATATGATTCTAAACTGATATTCTTTAAAACATTTAGAATAGTCAAAATCTGAATGAGTTCTCTTTCCACATCTGTTTTAGTTTATAGAGCTCTCTGGTGCAACACCTAGACACTATTCACATATTTACTAGAGAGACTGACATATACAGCAGACTCTAGGTTCTTTTCAGCCTCAAACCTCTTTATTATTTCGTGTTGGACATCTGATTGTGTAGCAAGGAAACTCAAGAAGTAGACATTCCATCCCACAGTAAGTGTTTTCTGTTTACTTTTAGTTTAAACAAGGTTTACATTTTTGTTGTTAAACAGTTTGCTTTAGATCCAAACTTTACATGTACAAAGTATAGGTTGAATCACCTTTTCTTCATTTTATTCTCACCATTTTCTTATGGTTTATTTTTGAATGTCTATTCAATATACTTGGCTATATTTTCGGACACAAAGCAACTGAGCAATAGAGGTCTTCTCTGCAAGGATATAAAGTAGCTAGATATTTTTGTAAATAGCTTTATATATTTTTTCATACACAGATTGGACAGGTTGCATGCTGGATTGTGTACTACAGGTGAATGATAAAATGTACTTAAATTTAGCAAACATAATATATAAAAAATATATCCTTAAAATAAACTTAAAAAGTGGCTGCGGCATGAAAGAAAATGGTCCACTTTTGGTGCTGCTAAATGTAATTAAGTTACAGGAATTATATCATGGCGTGTGATTACCTTTGCTGTGAAACTATTAATATGTATTGTTCTGTATTATTAACATGCAGGACCTGTTTTTGTAAAACTTTGGCTATTGCATTGGCATATCAAAAATAAATAACAATTTTTAGAAAAAATAAGTATACACTACTTTATCTGTTTAAGTAGTATGTTCATTTAAGTTTTACCGTTAAGCTTCATACTTATAAAAAAACATATAGTTTTATTAAGTTTTATAAAAGATGTATAATTATAAAGGTAAATTCATTAGGCTTAATTTAGACTAATACATTCTCTCTTATCATATAGGCCTAAATCAGCACCTTCACATAAAAGTATTGCCAAGTAAGTAGAGTCAAATTTTTTTATTAGATTTGACAGTTTCTAGAAATTATCCAAATGGTTTTCAGTGGTAAGTTGTAGTGTTAATTAAATTAACATTGTATACTTCTCGCATACTAGAGGGGTTCCTCTCAAGTTTTCAACTTTCAATTTCAACTCAATTGTAAAAGTAGACTTTGTGCGGGCTGGGAGAATCCGATAAAAAAACAAAAAAACAATTTTTACAGAACACATAACATTCAGCGGTTTATTTAACGGTAGACATAGGCACACTTTTCATCTGTTTTAATGCTTTCACCAAACCCACATTTACTGCCAGAATACTCTTTTTCAGTTTCAATTGACCATACAATCCAAGTGTGTATATAGCAACTGAATGTGCTGGGGATTTTTACATACATTTGTCCTAGCCATGATAAAGCTGCTGTTTGATATTTTCTGGCTTCTCCACCCAAGATTCAAATAATTTGTGTTTTTTTAAACTGTGGTGGGCTAAATGAGACCAGTTTTACTGCATTTATGCTTTTTGTTGTCCTTATGTCTTTATCATGGCTGTGTGTGTGTGTGTGTTCGTTTCCTACACACTCACTATATTGCGGCATTGACTGGTTACTG
Source organism: Triplophysa tibetana (assembly GCA_008369825.1). Taxonomy (NCBI): domain Eukaryota; kingdom Metazoa; phylum Chordata; class Actinopteri; order Cypriniformes; family Nemacheilidae; genus Triplophysa; species Triplophysa tibetana. The sequence goes on from CM017912.1 coordinate 6,643,784, forward strand.
TGAGTTAAGTGTTGTCAGTGAGTTATATGAAAGCTTTATTAAAGAGATGAGTTTTTAGTCTAGTTTTAAACTAATTGAGTGTGTCTGAATCCCTAACCTGGCTGGGGAGGCTATTCCAAAGTTAAGGAGCCAAGTATGAAAAGGATCGACCACATTTAGAAGATTTGATAAAGGAACTATAAACAGACCAGAGTTTTGCGATCGCAGTGTGCGCAATGGATTGTAATCTGACAATAGGTAACAGTTAATAGTTAATAGAGATACTGAGGCGCTAGACCATTCAATGCTTTATAAATTATTAGCAGGATTTTGAAGTCAATTCAGAACTTAATAGGCAGCCCTTGCAATGTTAACACAAATGGGCTTATAAGGTAACATTTCTAGTTTTATGGTGAACGGAGAAGGGGATTGCTTTCGGGTCTGTTCTTTGGCCAAAGAACGCTTGGAATAATTGCACTATTGTATAATATACAAACTGTTTAGTTTGGGGGCAGGGTTGGGTTACATGCTCAAATACGTCTAAAATTGTCTTATTCATGCATTTGTGACCTCAAGACTTGACTACTGTAATGTGATTTTTTCACTTTTTCAATCGGAGTCGCCCTCACAGCTTCATGCTATTGTTTTTAGTATTAAATCCTCCTATGATGTTTTGCCTTCACTTTATTTTTAAAGAGGTTTTCTCACCAAAGGCACTTTAATTTTTTAAGAACCTGTTTTAATTGCAATATTCTTGATAAAACCAACCATGTATCCTAAAACCAGTTTTTAGAGGGTGACTGGTAGGACAGTTGTTTGATATTAGAATATAGGTTTTGGTACAGAGATATTAAAACAGCAATTAAAAGAAAATTTCAAGTAAAATTATCACAATGGATCAAAACCATGGAGACCTATGTAAAGATATAATCACCCTCAATTAAAACAAATAATACAGATATGTTTTTAAGGAAGATTTGAAAATGGAAACAGAAGGGGAAGATCTAATATTGAGAAGAAAACTGTTCCAAAGTCTGAGAGTAGCCACCGAGAAAGTGAACGAGGAACAAAAAGAAGAAGTTGATTAGAAGAGCGTAGAGATCTTGAAACATTGTACAGAACAGAAAGATCACTGATATACTGAGGGGCAAGCCCATGTGAAGCTTTATAAACAAATGCAAGATTACATAATCAAACTAAGGACCTGACCTGTAACTAATGGAGAGAAGCAAGAGCATGATTAATGTGCTGATACTTTTAAGTTCCAGTCAAAAACCTTGCTGCTGCGTTTTGAACCATCTGCAATGATTTACAGTTGAATTAGGTAGCCCAGGTATAAGGAATTACAATAGTCTAACTTTGAGGTGATAAATGCATGAATGTATTCAAGGTGTTTCTTAGAAAGCATCATCTTGATTTTGGCATTAAACCTTAGCTGAAAAAAACTGCGTTTAGGACCGAGAATGGAACCATGGGGAACACCATAATGTATTGGAACATGGGTAGAAAAACAATTCCCTACTGTCACAGAAAACGTTCACCCTTTGAGGTAGGAGGCAAACCACTTCGGCACAGGGCCATGAAACCCACCTACATGTTCTAGTCTGTGTATAAGGATATCATGATCAACAGTGTCGAACGCTGCACTTAAATAAAGTAAGACTAAAATACAGCCAGAACCTGCATCCCGAGTAAGTAAAATATAATTTAAAACCTTCAACAACACAGATTCAGCACTATGTAGCGCCATGAAACCAGACTGAAATTTGTTAAAATATAAAAAAGTACTCTGGTATGACGAGATCTGATGGTATTTAAGGCAGTTTAGAAATCAGCCTGTAATTATTTAAGTCATTCTGATCTAAGTAAGATTTTTCAACAAAGGCTGCATGTTTGAATTTAGTAGTTACCACCCCATTGACCAATGCACTATTGACAATGGCAGTCTCAGCTGGACATTCACATTTTTGAAATTCACTTTTAAATTCGACATTTCAAAATACATAAATATATTTTTTAAATAACTTTAAAATAAGACCTTTAATTATGTTGATTCACCCTATACACAGTATCGTTTAGATCTACAGTCAATTGTTCTGTTCTTATACAGTTGTTACTTGTGAAATGTGAAGTATGTGACAGCCGGGTAAAAAAAGAAGCAAGATGTAAGAGAGGCATCTTGACCTTTGGCATTTGGCATTGACTCTTTAAATGGACACATCACATTCAACTCTGTCAGAAATAAATCATGTACCTTTAGCCTTTCACTATGGCAAAACCCTCGGAAGATAAATCCACTGTACCTACCCCAAAGAAGAAATATAATTGATTTATGTATATTTCCTTAAGTGAATATGTTGAAAATTGTTCTGTTTTGTTCGATTGTGAATCAATGCTGAGAATAATTTACTTGATCCATAGGAACAGTCAGTCAAATCTAGTGGCATCTAGCGCTGAGGTTGCAAATTGCAACCAACAGGCTGACTCCACCCCTCCATAGATATTAGATTACATTTCTGTCAATAGATCCTTTGGCAAATTACACACTGGTCCATTAATTAATAATAACTTAACAAATGTTGTAAAAATACGGAGAATTTTGTACAGTAATATACAGATGAATACTGTACATAATACTGTACATAACGTTAAAATTGCTGAGCAAAATAGTTACAGCAAGCTACTGTTTAGTCTAACAGAATAATACAATTTTTGGTTTAATCAGACATGACAAAATGAGCCTGCTCATTTCTTCTCTGTGGAAAGTCACGACGAAGCAACATCAACAGTCAATTGTTTTAACATTACAGATATTTTATTTCATTACGTGAGAAGGACTAATAAGAAGCTGGATTTGACACTGTCAACTCAAAGAGGGCAATGCATTCACGTGGATACAGGATTTCCTCCTCGTTTATTTATTAAGGTAAGTGCAAACTGCTCAAAGTTATTGTTATTAGTATAATTTATAGAATTATGATTTATTGGGTTTTTATATCCACATGTCTGTAGGATAAACGAAATCAGCAAACTTCACAACATTAACGCCAGCTAGGTTGTTCATTTCCATTTACCTTTGTTAACTTGCAATCTAATCGATTGAGGCATGTGTGATCCATTCATTTATTATAAAATATTTTATAATTTAGTTGAAGGATTATTGCAACGTGCCCTATATTTAGGAGGCTAACAGTTAGCCTACTTCACTGGTCTTGTGATGGGCTCATTATTAATTATTAGATTTTTTTAAATATTGTCTGTGTTTTACTTTGTAAGATCTTCAGCCGTTTGTCTGTGTATTGTAGTTTGAAAAACATAACTTGCTTCATATTGTGCAACAACATATATGCATGTCAGGCACATGCATTCTTGCACTTACAGTTTTTTTCGTAATGCATCTTTTGAATGTGGTTCTGTCTGAATTTATAGTTTTCAGCCTCAATATGAAACGAATAGGCATAGAATAGAAATATAATACTGTCTACTCTAATAAAAGGCTGATACGGGACAGCACAATGAACTTTGTCTTATCAAAGTGCAATTCATTTTTTACTTCCTTATTGTACATTGCAGAACACTGAGAGGGGAATACATTTGCCACCCTGGTGAAGGTGTCCAAGAAGACATGGAAAGTTGTATTCATAAAAGCAGAAACTTTGAATCCCATTGTGGCCACCAGTAAAAAACACTCATGGATTTGAATTGGGATTTATTAAGTCATAATAAATTTATTCATTACAAATGAATTTGTTTTCTGCATTCATATGTTAATGTGACTCATAACATTGTGTTCTATATATTATTTATTTATGCATTTGGTATTTGATTTTTCCCAAAGCGATTTATATTGCATTATACTATACATTTGTTTCGGAGTATGTGCAATCCCTGGGATTGAACCCATGATCTTGGCATTGCTAGCATCATGCTCTAACCACTGAGGTACATAAATGTTCTGCACTACGATATTTTTGTGACATCACAGCATTATGCTTTGTTTAGCACAATCCTACAGGTGATGCAGAACTGTACTGGCGATGCATAATGTACTGTCATTTAATAAATGCTTTTTTTAATACAAGTGTAATATTTTTACAGTCTTTTCTTGCTCGACCTATTTATTTGCAAGCAGTTTTGGTAATCTGAAAATGTGTGTTTTGTATGGATCAGGGTTATTCAACACAGTTTTGCTTTGAATAACTGTTCAAAGGTAAAACAGATTGATCCTAGCAAAACCATGTGGGACCATGCGATCAATGAAATCTGATCGGATTTTGGCTTTAGATCGATCAAATCGTGAACATCTATTTTTCAAAAGATAAATATATTTAATATAAAGAATTTAACAAATTTAGATAAGATCATGAAAATCCAGTTCAGGTTTAGATCTGGATCAGGTTGTACATTTGTGTTATTAAAAGCTATTTAGTAAGACTCTGATAAATTTGTCCTAAACAAAAGAAGATTCCAATCCCAGCAGAAGGGAAGATTTAAGTAACCGAAATGAAATAAGTCAATTCATAAATACACAATTTATTTTATGTATTATGTACACAAATTGATATTTCACATTTTATGAATCTACCAGTTTTAAAAGATACAGAAGACTACCAATTAAACCCCCTTGTCAATTAAGGTCAGTAAAACACATTCCAATGTATTTGTGTATGATATTTGTTCATATTTTATTGTTGTTGTTGTGGCTGAGACGATAATTTTTTGTATCTCTTCATGTGAATGATTAGTGACCCCACAGTGACCATACTACCTGTTTAAATCTAGCCAACATTGTAAAATGTGTTCTCATTTAGAGCACAATTTAGACTTTGTAACAATCAGCACAAAACTAAACCGGATTACCTGATCCTGCAGAGCAATACATTGTTTCGATGTCATTCTAATTCAAATCCAAAAGACATTATAACCAGCTAGACATTTGATTTAGTGACAGATGTATGTGCTTCAACATTTTGAGACCTGTACAAATAGATGTGACTGCATGTTAATATAAATACGATTTGTGGTTAGGGTGGGTTAATGGTGAAATTATTTATCTGTGAAGGCATGAGGATGAATAGGATAAGGTTACCCCAAAATGAAAATAATCTAAACAAACCGCTACAATACTGCTAAACTTGATTTGTTATTACAATGCAAGTCTAAACTCATTGTTAAAATAAATGTCCCACATGCATATCTGCAATCATCTTAAAAATACTCCAGGAATTATTCTAGAGCATATGATCCTCAATATACAATCAGCCAAGATGTTTACCGAGCATTCAATTCCTGTAAACATTTACTAAACGAGTTGAAATCCTGATGGTAAATGCAGACAGACTCCCCTTCCTCCTCCAGCTTTATTGATAGTTTAAAATTACATTTCTATGTTCAAGGACTTACATTGCATTTTCCTTCAGACTTAAAAACCGAGTACAAGCAAATGATATTTTTACAGTAGTCCAAGTGAAATTGTACAAAAATAATATTTCTGTGAAAACATTCTTTTTGCAAATTGTTGCTAAATCCACAACTCTTTCTATTATTCTGATAATTTAGGGTAGAAAGGACTAAAATTACTCTAACATTACCAAGCAATGTTTACTGAACTTTGCCAGCCTGACTTTTTCTAAAAAAAGTCAAACTATATAAAATGAAAAAAGAATTAAAGGCAAAACAAAGGTTCTCAAATTGAAATTAATCTAGAATAGCGTTATAACATTTCGTAATTTCCAAACACTTTTCTTTGAACTGCTTGTGAGCACCAGAATTCTGGTGGTGATACTGCTTAAGAGGGTCCTTCACACACCCTTAAGTCATCTTACAATTTTCTCCTCATAACAGAAAGTTAAACAACACCAAAATTCCCTCTTACATCGATTACATTTTATCTGAGATTCACAGCTGTGAGCTCAGGTCTCGCTTGGCACGTGACATCCCAGTAAAGGATCTTTTCACCAGCGGCTTGGAAGGGGTCCTTCGACAAAGCATTATACATTTCACCTCAACCTAAATAAAACTTTTTTTGTTTTGAATGCATTATGATTATTTACCCCTTTATTAATAAGGAAAAACAAAACTCAAAGCAGCCCACCGGCCTGGGAAAAGCCTCTGTATGCCAGCCTTTGGCCAATGAAGAGGGTTTAGAGAAAGGAAACTACCATCAATCCGGAAAGGAGGGACAACAGAGGAAACGGTTATGCGGACGCCTCAATGGTGCATTCTCTAGCCAGATGACCGGTCTTGCCACAGTTGTAGCAGTTCACCTCGGTCGCTTTGCTGCACTGCACTGCCACATGCCCAATCTCACCACACCTGCAAATCGGCACACATGTACAGAATTTACATGATTGCAAAAAACACAATGAATGCCTACTTAATGTCACGTTAATGTTTTTTGAAACATCACAAAAAAAATGCATGACGCAATATTTGGATTAGGCCGACCGTATGTCTCCATTTTCAGCCTAGGTGAAGAATAGTCAACTGAAATTTAGTTTGGTTTAATTTATTTTACAAAGCGTGACAGGATACACACCATTGCCTATCATTGTATGGACCAGAGTGATCAGGGCGAGTAAATAATGCATTTTGTCAAAGCTAAATTTTTAAAAGGATTCGCTGGTACATATTTGGCTGACATTTCTATCTAAAGCAACTTTCAGCCCAGTTGACAAACAAGGTCTTACCGGTAACACTTGACTTTGTCACATAACTTCTGGATGTGCCCGAAGCCCCCGCATGAGTAACACTTCTGCTCATTGGCATGGTCACAGTCTCGCGCCACATGGCCGGCTTTGCCACAGTTGTAGCAGCATTGCTCCCTTTCCTTTTTGGGTTCTTTACAGTCTCTGGAAATATGTCCACTCCTATGGCAATTGTAGCATGCTGCATTTAAACAGAAGAACAAAGGGTTCATGAAGCAAATTTTTAACACTAATACAATATTTTAAGATGTCAAAGACAGCGACATGATGATTGAGTCCTCTCACCATCCTCAGTCTGTTCGCAATCCCTTGCAATGTGGCCCTGCTCTCCACACCGGTAACAGAAGAGTTCTACAGAACAGAGAGACTCAAGTTAAAGCTCTGTTATATCACAAATACAATCTGTTTAGAAACTCACTTATTCCTACCCTTTCCTCGTCCCCTGCCTCTGCCGCGGCCACGACCAGCATTAGGACAGTTTTTGATCCAGTGTCCAGAGCGGCCACATCCAAAGCACTCGCTGGTACTCGTATCCATTTTCTGTGAAGTCACAAACTTTGATGACGCCTCAATGCAAACCCTGCCGTGATCGTAACATTGCACAAAATTCATGCTGGAGAAGTTTATAAGTGAATCACACTAAACCTGGCAAGAACATGTCTGGGCCTGACTGCACCCAGATTTCCATTATATTTTACATCAAGAAAATAAAAATATGTTTTATGACTTTATTTTATGGTATCTTTTAATAATATTCCACTTCTATCCATTAATTTTCACTTCTGTAATACAAAAGAGAGCAGTATTATGTAAATTATTATTGACTTAAATGTTAAGCCCTTTAAAGTTTTACAGCAATGGCTAGTTGGATATAACTTGTTCAAGTGTCATAAAATCTGATTAGTGTCATTTTATGATCTGATGAACAAAGGGTATTTTAGCTATTTTACAAGCTAAATTTCTCGCTTTTTTAATTCGTACATGTCAAACATGGGGCTCTAAACGCAGGGTAGGACCACGCTTGATGACTAGAGTTGTACAAAGTAACATAAAATGACATTTCGAATTTATAAAGGGTGAACTAGGGAATAAAAGGCACGTGGCGAATGTGGGCGTCCTACTATCAAAACACACATTAATCTATTCACACACATGAAGGGTAAAACGTGCATACGATGGTACGGCTGTACTGATTTAAGAAGCATAAGGCAATTTATCCGCATAATAACGCACACGCCTGCATGTAAACTATGTCCTACGGTATGAGGTAATACACGTGGAAATGGTGCAAGTCATGTGAACATGTCACTGGGCCTCGGCATACATTATCATACAGAAACCTCACAAGCGAACTTTCTTCTTATCACTCTTATGCTATAACTTGCGTTTGTACGCTCGTTTGTGTTTAAAACGTGTATTTGTATATGCGCACGTGTACTTATATGAGAGTTTCCCGCGCAGACACGCACTCTAGCAGGCCTCTGCTAACTGATCACGCGCGTTCAAACAAGACCTACAAAATGCGCACGAGCCATGTGTCCAACTTCATTATATGTAACTTCTAAGGTTGAACAAATCGGGCGGTTAACATAAATAAAAGCCGTTTCCATTATAAGCTTACGGTTAATAACGATGGAACTCACCTTTAAGCACAGTAGCCTCTAGCCTGTTAGCTGTGACTCACTTCTGTTTACTCCTCCCTTCAGCTCTGCGCATGACTCCTGCAAGCAGCAGCAACAGTAGCCAATAAGATATTTAAAGTCCATTTGGACAAGCCAATGAAAAACGAATGTATGCAGACACCGCCCCTCATTTTGTCCAATAATAGGAAGACATCATCCCGCCCACAGAACTGTCCCGTTAGAAACGTTTGTGATCCCTGCTGCAAAGAAAATAGAGACACATGCATCATTTGACTGTACTGTTTTTCCATTGAAGTTTATTTCATGTTACTTATACTGCCTGTTTTAACTCTGCCAATTAACCAAGACAGTGAGAGTTATTTTTATATAATTGTTTATGTTTCAAGAACTGATCAGTGGTTTCAAGATGAATTTCAATATTCACATATTTTGCTAATTAAAATTATTTTGTTACTTAGTACCTTATTGTAACTTCCACTGTTTTTGTTGTCATTGTGTTGTTGTATATTTCTTGTTTTATGTATAATGTTTTGGCAAATGGAAAGATTCAGACAGAGAGAGAGATATGGATGAGTACTGTAGGGACAACAATACATTCGTGGTAGGCATTGTTAAACTGTCGGTACTTTAGTAAATCCATGGTTAGTATTCGGAAGAGTGCGCGTGTGTGTGCCTGCGTGTTTGTCGGGTGACGTCATCGCCGTGTCTTCAGGTTATGGCGGAGTTGTGCTTCTCAGACTTTCTTTGGTGAGTGTTTATTGCTCTTTTAAAGTCATCATGAGCTGTGTGTAAGCGTTCGTGTTACGGCTCACTGATTTTGATTATGGTATTATGAATGTAATATGTCATGTGTTTTGGTTTCGTTGGTTTAAAAGTTAAAAGGTGCAATGGTGGCCTAATACTCTGCAACACTGTGTGATTGTAAACATAAAGTTATTTCAAAAATAGCAAATACATATTTAATTTAATTTGTAGCAATCACTGTGAGCAGAAACCTTTTCATAACTTCTTGTTTTCTATATTTGTACATTCAATATTACAAAATTATTAATGTTTATGAATGTCTTTATAACATTTGAAGTTACTCAACATAAACAGTGCTTAGGATGTGTCAAAACTGTGTACTACCCAGATTTTAACTACACAGATAATATATAATATAATTTTCAGTTAACTTCTAATTTAATGGCGTTATTGTGTGTTTTTGACAGATCTTGTTTTGGTAACACTTTACATAAAGAAAACTACTCTTACGGAAATTGCACGTGGTTATATGTTTTTTTTGGTGAGGGAGGGGTGGGTTGTAGTAAAACCTCAATAACCACAAATTGCCTTTGTTTTAGTAAGCGTAGTTAAACTATGGTATTTGAATTGAAACGATGGTAATACAAATGGCCAACATGTTTATAAACCATGGATAATTTTCCTGTTGATATGCTTATAGAAAATTATTTCTAAGTATTCTCTCATAGTTAATAAGTACAATGGTATATTTTTGGATAATCATTCATATAACTCTTACGTTATTGGGATTGATACATTACCAGCTATCATATTAATACAGGCCTTCTGACGAGCACATCACTTGTGTTTGACAGCTGCTGTTTCTGTGGCATGGTTTGTAATGGAGTAGCTTCATGGAGCCTGGAGAAACATCAGCAATGATCTTGGAATGAAAAACTCTATGTTTGAGCGATCATGTATGTCTCCCACAATGTTCCAAGGATCAGCATGTCCACAGCACTCCTCGGTCATCTCAAAATCCAGCCGGACCATACGAGTCTTCCTGCCCAACCAGCAGCGCACAGTGGTGAGGAAACATCTTTCAACATTCTCATGTTTAGGACAATTCCAAACCTAATGGAAAATTAACTTTCGTGTTAAAATTGAATTCACATGTTTGTTAGTTGAAATGATGTCCATGCTGCTTTTGAAGGTGAATGTGCATCCTGGCATGACGCTACACAGCTGTCTGATGAAAGCGCTGAAGGTCCGAGGGCTGCAGCCCGAGTGCTGTGCTGTCTTCAGTCTTCATCCAGACCAAAGGAGGTCAGTTCGCTTGACAAAACCTTCTTTGCCAACAGAACGACATGATGAGATTCATTAGGTAGTATTTTGTGTTTGCAGCAAGAAGTCTCGTATGGATTGGAACACAGACTCTACCTCACTCATTGGGGAGGAACTGCTAGTGGAGGTTTTAGACCATGTTCCTTTAACTACACATAACTTTGTGAGTGCTACAGAACATTGGTCCATAACACACACACCAACATGTTTTTCCATAGACATTAGGATTTTTATACTGTATTCTGTCCCCAACCCTTACATCAACTATTCGTTATTTTTTCTTTTTCAAATAAACATAATTTAGTTAATTTTTTTTAAACTCTTTACCTCGTGGGGACCAAAAAAATGTCCCCTTAACCTCAAAAATTACAGTATTACTATAAATGTCCCTACACATTTCTACCAGGACACACAGACACATTTTCTTCAGCGTAGATAACTTTTCTTTGCTTTAAAATCCTAAACTTTTTCTTTCCTTGACAGGTCAGGAAAACCTTTCTGAAGTTGGCTTTCTGCGACATATGCCAGAAATTCCTGTTAAATGGTTTTCGTTGTCAAACGTGTGGCTATAAATTCCATGAGCACTGTAGCACCAGAGTCCCCACCATGTGTGTAGACTGGAGCAACATCCGGCAGCTTCTGTACGTGTCTAACCTCTGCTATGTTATCTTTTAAAGGGGTCATATGACACGGCTAAAACTATTATCATTTGTTTTAGATGTAATGTAATGCGTATACATGATTTAAGTTTCAAAACGCTGTATTTTCCACATACCAAGCATGTTTGTATCTCCTCCTTGCCCCGCCTCTCTGAAATGTGCAGAATTTCACAAAGCTCATCGTTTTCAAAAAGGAGGTGTGCTATGATTGGTCAGTTAACCAGTGCGTAGTGATTGGTCGAATAACGCAAGCGTGTGACGGAAATGTAACGCCTCTTACCATGTTCGGAACATCAGGTTCCAAAGCAATTTTACTGACAGGTAAATTTGGGTGGTCTTAGTCAAATAATACCACGAAGATGACGTAGATTTGTGGGGTGTGGTTAAGAAAGGTGTTTCAGGCAGGTCTGGGTGAGCATTCGCTTTTAGATAGAATGCATCTTTTGTTTCCGACACTTTAATTTGTCTAATACATGCATGGGTAACTTATAACACAACAAAGACACACACATTATTACATTTCAGATGAATATAATTTTTATTTGACATATCTGAGACATAACAAAAAGGTGTCCTAATTTTTACAAGAATGCATTTTACAAAGACACACAAATGTTTTCTCACAGTCGGTGGATAAGCTAAAAAGACATTGTTGTGTTTTACTTTTTATAGTATTATTCAGATGCTGTGTTCTAATGCAGGAATTACATTTCTAGTTGCTTGTTACGTAGCTTAAAGTCCCAGTGAAATAAAAAAAAGACAATTCCTAATTTTTTCATGAAATATTTTAGTGTTTACCTTACCAATGTAGGTCATTCTCTTTTTAAAATTCTTGTGTCCTCGTAATCCTCAGTTAAAATCTGATGATGCACTTCGCCATGTAGTGACTTGCTGCTTCCCAATTCACATACTTATACTATGCCCTTAAAGTATGCAAAGTATTATCGAAAACTATAAACATTTTAGTGCATAGCAAAACTGAATGCACGCATTGGGACATTCTAACGCGAAACGGAAGTGGCAGTTGTGGCTTAGACAACACTGTGCTTCTTATATGTCATCAAAATACAGCATTTCGTTGCATTTAAGAATTTATTCAAAATTTCGTTTCACTTGAAAATGCGTCAGAATATGGAAATAAAAACAATTTCAACTTCCTGTTCATGGGGACTTAAAACATGGGTCCACAATTAAGTTCTTTAAAGAAGTAATTCACCCAAATATGAATATTTCTCATAATGTAATTTACTCCCCCAAATGCCATGCCTGAGGGATATATGACTTCTTTTTTTTTAATAATATCTCATTGGTTCTCATGTGATTGAACACACAAATGAAAACTAAGAAACGGTAGATCCGATTAGATTTCACATTTACAAACTCACTGAGGTCATTTGAATAGCTAGCGATGGATGTACGTGGTTTTTGGAAATTTGAAATGTTTAACCCTGTATAAGAAGATAAGGGTGAGCAGGATGCCTAACATTTAATGTTTCTGAAAGATTGTTTCCGACTCCTGGTGAAAGTGGGACTCAATCTCTTGCTCCACTCACGTCGCGGAGAATGAGGGAGTCCCTGAGCAGATTTCCCAGCAGGTAACCAATGCTTTTCTCTTGAAAAATTGTCTGGTTAAAGGTGATAATAATCATAACTAACTTCGTCTCATTGAGGATGCTTATTGCATATTCAAACTTTAACTAGTTTAGGACCTGCTTGTTTGAGCAAAATAAAAAGATTGATGCATATGCAAATTGTCAGATATGCACAGACATTCAACCTCTCCTGTTTTCAGTTATCCTCTCACATCAGCTCTGTCGCAGAGACTGCGGTCCACCTCCACACCCAACGTACACATCATCAGCACCACAATCACCATTGACAGCATCCAGATTGAGGTAAAAGCAATCCTCAAGCTCTTAATGAGTGGATTGTTAGTTTCCCACCTTTTTACTTTTAACATTTGTTTGTCCTTTGGCCCATTACATGGTAACAAAAGTTCAGGTCAATTTCAGCCAAAAACCTGTCCATGATGGAAATAAAGAGCTAACGTTAGTATTTTTTTCAGTGAAAGACTGACAGTTATCTTTCGTGTGGCTTGGGTTTATTATCTTTTTAATTATTACTGTATGTTCGGAAGCGAGACAAGATTATTGTCCATTATGAAACATTTTATGTGCATTGCTTATACTTTCTGATGTTCGTTTAACCACCAAAAACGATAAGAATGATATCATTACGGAACTGTTTGCTAAAGGGAGTTCAAAATAATAATTGGATGGAAGTGTTACTAAGCACATATAAAAATTATAACAGGAACACATTTGCACTGAAAATGTTTAAAAACTAATTGATCAACAATCTTAAAACAGACAATGAAAAAAAAACGCATCAGTCAGGTTTAACAAAACAAGGTTTATTTCAAAACAGACATGCTGAGTTGTATATTCACAATGTTGTACACAATTGTACACAAACTCATAGCATTGTATATTTGTAGTGTGTACATGAAATAGTGTTTGAAAAAGATTTTTTAGCTTTGGCTTGAAATGTGCTCAAATCAAAGTTTTATAATGTTCATTAGGCTTTGAATATATAGATGAATGAGGTGTATGTTATTTCTTTTACTTCAGGATGCAATACGTGGTCATGGCTCAGGTAAGATTAAAACGCATAGAAAACTACATGAATTCAGTGATATATATTTTTGGCATAGAACACTGACTTTTGGGATAAAAATAACTCATGTTGTCATTTTGCAGCTTACAGTTCCCTGAATCAGAGCCCAACAGATTGGGGACAGAACAATGTACCCGTACCGGCTCAGATAGAGCGGGCACCATCCATCAACACGCATGACATAGTCAAATTCGTAAGTTCTGTGTGCATTAAGTAGTTAATTTAGTAGTAATTCTCATACATATTATTTATATACTATCTGATGGTTTAAATAATAAATCAATCGCAGTGAAAAATGACTGTATTAAACTAATGGCATTAATTATAGTATATCCTGCTGTCCTCAAACAACCTGCCAGACAACTGTCAGTCAGGTTTCACAAGTGACCCTTCAACAGACATTAGTTTGTTTTACATCACTAAAGCTTGTTTACAAATACATTAGCACTAGGCCTCACAGAGACTCCACTTCATCCCAATTTGAATCTTACCCTAAAGTTAGATTTTCAGGGTCTTCTGTAGGGGAGGGGTATACAGATCACATAATTTGACCATGGGGTACCTCAAGAATCTGTGCTAGGTCCACTTCTCTTCTCCATATACAGTACATTGGTTGGACCCATAATTCCGACACATAATCTTACATTGCTCCGACACTTACTGTTTTTCTTTAGTTTTAGCCAGATGATCCCACATAAGTATAACAGATATTTGCATACCTGGCTGACTTCTCAGCCTGAATTAAAGAGCACTACCTTCCACTCAATTTATAGCATACTGAATTTCTGATCTTTCATGCCATGCCAAGTGCAGTGCACTCAACGCACAACAGCATTGGCTGATGCTAAATAGCATACCATACTCTTTGAGATATATTAGCAGCCCCCATTTTCAGTGTTTTCCATTACAATCCTAATGCTCTGTTGACCACACTCTGAATGTCAGTCATTGTTCACTAGCGGCCACGGGATAAGCGAGACTCAAGTTATTACTGGGAGATCGAAGCTAAAGAGGTCATGCTTCTGAACAGAATTGGCTCAGGCTCCTTTGGAACCGTTTACAAAGGAAAATGGCATGGTGAGAAGTTTTCCTTCAGTGGTATCTACGATCGCTTTATTCTTTGCACACATGTTTTGAACTGTTTGTGGACATTTTATAGGTGATGTAGCTGTGAAGGTATTAAAAGTCACCAAGCCAACACCAGAGCAGTTTCAGGCCTTCCGCAATGAGGTGGCGGTTCTTAGGTAAGCTGTTAATATATTTTGTAATGTCTTATCCACATAAAGTTCTGCTCTGTATTTAGATTGTTCCTGAATCTTTGTATTCTTCTTGTATTCTTAACAGGAAAACCAGACATGTCAACATCCTGTTGTTTATGGGCTACATGACACAAGACAATCTTGCTATTGTGACGCAGTGGTGTGAAGGCAGCAGTCTCTACAAACACCTCCATGTGCAAGAGACCAACTTCCAGATGTTTCAGCTGATAGAGATCGCCAGACAGACAGCTCAGGGCATGGAGTGAGTTTCAGCATCCTGCCAGTTCACATGTCCTCATGATTGTTTCTGCACTAGATATGTACTGTAGCTTTAAAACTAATGAGGATGATGCACATTTGTTTTTCAGTTATCTACATGCAAAAAACATTATCCACCGTGACCTGAAATCAAACAGTATCCTTCTCTCGACGCATTTAAGAGTTTTCCAGAAGGTCCAACCGCAAGCTTTGTTAGGCTGGCAAATGAATTTGGAGTTTAGTGGAAATTGTCATTGTTCCTCATGCTGATGGTCAGAAGTCTTGCTACACATGATTACTTTGCCCTTAACTCAGGCACAGACATCTTTTTAAACGAAGGCTTGACGGTGAAGATTGGAGATTTTGGATTAGCCACAGTGAAAGCCAGGTGGAGCGGTTCTCAGCAGGTGGCGATCAGTGTCTTAACATCAGTAATTCTTTGTGCTTCAATCCATTTGACCTAAGCCTCAGTCACTGACCTTCACTTTTCCCACCCAGGCACCTGAGGTGATCCGGATGCAGGACAGCAATCCTTACAGTTTTCAGTCAGATGTGTATTCTTATGGAGTTGTGCTATATGAGCTGA
Source organism: Triplophysa tibetana (assembly GCA_008369825.1). NCBI lineage: Eukaryota > Metazoa > Chordata > Actinopteri > Cypriniformes > Nemacheilidae > Triplophysa > Triplophysa tibetana. The sequence continues at coordinate 6,659,618 of CM017912.1, forward strand.
CGACAGGGGAGCTGCCATACTCGCAAATATCCAACCGAGATCAGGTAACACATGAAATAATTGACAATTCTATCTGTGAAAATTTTTGACTTTCTATGATAGAAAAGATTCTTGATTTAACTCTGGTCGTACTGTGTTAATTCATAGCGTATCGGAAATTAAATGGATTAAAAGAGTATGGATAACTGTAATGTTAGTTATCTTGCTCTTTGGAGCTTGACTATAGAAAATTAATGATCCAGCGTAATGTGTGTAGATACAGGAGCTCTCAGCTTGGCTTTCTGCCATGTGTTGTGCTGGTCTAAATTTAGATGTGTAAACTAATTGGCGCTCTTGAAACCCCAGACCTGTGTGTGTGCCGACATGAATGACACCTCACACATCTTAAATGAAACTATCCAAAACATGTTTGGCCCCTACATCAAAGAAAAAATATGAAATAATATATTGCTTAAAGGCGGGATAACATGCAATGTCATGCATTCTGACTTCTTTACATGGTTAAACGTGCTGTCTTCTCATGCTTAACATGGTAAACTTGTCATAACATGGTAAACTTGTCTGTGCATGATACACTCGCCTAGCACTCCAACTTGTTTCGGAAAGGTTTTATAAGTCTGAATCCCTGTTTCGATCATATTCCTTTTATTGGGCAATTTTCCCGGAAAAGCACGCCGACATGCTCCAACTGACGAGCGATAGGAAGACTCGCTTATCAAGATTGACTGTCCTGTGTCAAGATTGGCTGTTAGAGTGAGAAATGTTGAGGTGTGTTTGTTTGTTCACGGCATTTCAGTGATGGATGTTATATAAATTGTGGATATAATGCTGGATTTGGAGATCTTTGAAACTGAAAGATGGCGCAGTTACAGTGCTTTAAACATCCCGGACATGAACTGCACGCGGTAAATCAAACTAAGTCATATGTCTGTGTTTTGTTGGCAATCGGCGCGTATGTGCATTAATGCGAAATGATGTATTGTGTGCTCGTTCTTTAGTTCCGTCCCCCCTGCCTGACTCCAGCAGCTCGTCTTTTCCTGAAAATAATCGTCCAGTTTATCGTACAGAGATTAATGAAAATGAGCTCTAACTTCAGGACCATTAAGGATTTGGCAGATTTTCAAATCACTTATTGTTAGTGTCGGTAGTAAATGTAAATGAACAATCTTTTCAGTTTTTTATTTTTGGAATGACAGTTACAAAGATTTTCAGATTTGCTGTTGCGTTTTTCTGTGCATATTTCCATTTCTTTGCAGCCTTTAGCATCTATCTAAGCTTCAGGCTAAAATCTAAACGTCTCATCAAACCTTTAATCTTTAGATTGAAGGATGTTATTTAAATCATAATCAAATGCATAAATCAATAAAATGACATTGCAAATGGGGCTGGATATCAGCACAGATGTTTAATCACAGATGTGAAAGATGTGTGTTTTTTTGTGCTTTTGTTCAGATCATTTTTATGGTCGGTCAGGGTTTCTTGTCTCCAGACCTCAGCAAGCTTTACAAGAGCTGTCCCAAAGCCATGAAGAGACTTGTGGCCGACTGCGTCATGCAGTGCAAGGATGAGAGGCCTCTCTTCCCCCAGGTACATGAATAGATGATGCATTTATAAATAAAACACAGAAACAGTGATGTTATAGTGTAAGCCAAACATGGGGAAACATATTTAAATCAGAATGTCTTAAGCTTGGGACGCAACAAGCTGACAGTCAGCTGTCGGACAATGTCGGGTAGTTTTTGATCATCAGTCGGATTTTTTTAGCGTCGGTTTGTCTGCATCTTCTGCACCATTGAGTGCTGCCACCTGCTAGTGTGGGAGAGTTACGTTCTCTCACACAGACAAACACAGAGCGTACACGTTAGTTAGACTGTAGTCTTTCTGATGTTTTCAAGAGAAACATTTTTCACCTGACGCAGGTGAGGCCATGCCACAGTCGGCTTTTCTCAGCACTATTTCTTGGTGTGTTCCTAGCTATAGCCAGTCATTGTGGAAATCAAAGTCAACTTAAAACGAAAAGGAAAACAATTTACTTAGCCCTAAAAGAAAACTAGATGCATTGGTTCAATAAAGGCATTACTGGAAATATGCAAATGAAAACTAAAAGAGTTTATGTGTGATTTAGATTTAACATTTTAATGTACAACCAAATGTACATGTGTCTTTGTGCTGTTGGGAATATTCAAATACCTCTTGTAAAAGTCTCTGTCCCAGTTTGATTGATACATTTGGATATGCTCATTGTGTCTCCACTGCATCAGATTCTGTCCTCCATTGAGTTCCTGCAGCACTTGCTTCCAAAAATCAACCGAAGCACATCTGAGCCATCACTGCACCGAGCGTCTCATAGCGGCATCACGTCATGCACGCTCACCTTTATGAACCCATCTACATGAAGATGGAGAAACCAAATACTTGTGCTGTGTACTGCCTCCCGGCAGTTTAAACAGGTTCAACAAAACCACAGAAGAACCATTAAATGAAGGGAAGTGTTGAAATATCAACAGTCTGCGGTCCTTACTGAGCTCAGATAGAAATCAAGCTGTTCTTCACGTACAGAGCCAGTGACAGACAAATGCACTTATACAATGAGTTTGTAAGAATCATGCTAGCAGTATTAACTCATTTTAATGCGTAAAGATGTTGCTTCAGTCAGTATGGAGCTGCCATTGAACGCTATTTGTTGTTTAGCATTAAAAAAGGTAAATCTTTTTATTTGTCAACTTTTTGGAACGTTTTATTGCAGATTCCAAACTATCAAGAAGTTATTTTAATGAAATAAATTTTAAGCAAGTTTTAAGTTGTGTGTCTTGTTTATGGACTGTTGGGTCGTATTTTAACATGCAGTGACTGATACATAAAACGCATAATATGCCGCTCATCATGGTCTGTCTCTGGCCCGTAGGTGCTATGTAATCTCCATTTTCTGTCATAGAGGGTTAATAGTTGTGTGCAATGTTTTCTGTGGTAGTACATGATGTACTCAGCAAGTAAACAACCTGGACACAGACTCTCCTCCTTTGAAACATCAAGATTCTGCATTCTAGTTAAGCACCAAGACATGAAAGTTTATTGCTTTGAGGAGTTTTGAAACTATCCATGGAGGTGTTCTCCGCAACGAAGTGCCATCTTGGGAGATTTCTTCCTAAAAAACAACAACAACTGTGATTTCTTTTCATAGTCGTGAATGTTGAATGTCTGTAATGTCTTTGGAAACCATGGTAACAGCAGGCTTTCATTTTAATGTGCTTTTAACACAGAAGTTGGGCAGGGTGGAAAGCTCCTGCTGTGATGTGCTGACAGAACTTGTGTCTAGTTCCGAATTACCACAGCAATTTGTTCAATATTGAAATTAAAAACTTTTCCCAGAGCCCACGTATGTCAGGCTATTGCCGGACTATAGTCTTCCGAGCTCAATACATTTACAGCGTACAAATCAAATTTGTTTTATGACTTACAGTAAATACTACTACCTTAGAAGCCTTCTAAGCAGTCGCCCTTGCTGGGACATGCTGTCATGTTTCATTCACTTTGTCTTTAGCTATGTAGTTTGTGGTTGTATATCATTACTATTGAATATTAAATGTCACATAGATGTATTGTTTATAGACAGTAATACTGGTCTGAGACACAAACACACAAACAAACGTTTTTATTTTATTGCTTATTGTTTATTTAGGTTGCAGTTTGGTTATAACAGGGCTGACCGGAAACAAAGAAAAATCAGGTTGCCCAACGTTTGCTAAAAATGACTGATGAACTGCAATATAGCTCTTATCCACAGGGTTATAACAAATATCGTATTTTATCACACATTCACAATACTAAAAGTGCATGAACAATATTCAGAGTATTTCAGCAGAAACGCACAGAAAACACAATTCACATCTGATTTTTCAACACACAGTGACACAATTTTGCTCATGCAAATCAAGCGTCCATTTGTAATATAATCTCCATACTTACATATGTGTACTGTATGTGGTTCAAAGTTAAGTCACTTAACTGAAATGTTTATGTTCTTAAAAACCTTTTTGAACATTCTGAAGGGTATATGCTTAAATGTAATAAAACTCACAGTTTTTACAGACAAAAATATCCCTAAATAATACAAAATGTATTACAAAACTACATTTGTATTTTAAAACATGTACAAATAATGAGGAAAAGGAAGCCAATAAGAGCCCATTATCGGTGGGAGCTGCTTGATAAAACGACAAGACTGAATTCTCTTTAGCACTGAAGGTGCTAAATATAAGATAGTTTTGTTAGTTAATTAATTTTTTGGTAACATCGTAATTCAAAGTTACATTTGTGTTTTATAGAGTTTTGATGAGTTCTAAAATGTGAAAAAATATGAAGGAATAAGTTAGTCACTCTAAACAGTTTTGAACGGTAGCCTTATATTTATATATATCTATACTGTACACACAATAATAACTCTTTGAACACCATTTACACTTATAAATTGCAACGGACATAACAGACGAAAATAACGTACAGTAGATTCAAAGAAGGTGGCACAAAACACTAGGCAGTTTGCTTGAATCACCACATAGAACCCTGAAGAAACATCAGCTCCATCACATGGTCACAACAATGAAAAGCTCAACAGCACAGACTGAAACAGAGATCAGGCCCGAACTAAGACCTTTCACAGAGAATATTCTTTCCCTTCCACCTGTCAGTGGTTTGTTTACTTTGAGCCTTCTTGATTTCATTAGTTTGCCTGGACTAGTTTTGGTCCCACTGCAACACCATTACAGTCTAAAATGTACTGTAGGCAACCCTGGGGGGGAGCTTTCTGTGGTGGGCCGTTCTTTGCGTCAACCAGGGCGTCCTTTTCCACAGCATTCTGAAAGACCCAAACACAACCGGTCGCACTCGAAACGTCTGAGGTGATTATACTTTATTCTGTGTTATGATGTGTTACCTTTCTCGATTGAATGGTGGTAGGTCTCTTGGGGTTCTGTGCTGTAACGTGGTTCATTTTGGCAAGGACCAGGTCCGCAATAAGCTGCTGGTCTTCTGCTTGATGATCACCCACCAACGGCATAGATGAACCCATTACCTAATAAAAATGCTATTGTTAGTAATATTATAAAAAGCAAATAGTTAAAAATGTTAAACAGTGGTTCTTTCTATACTGAGAGACCTGTAAAAGCTTTGACATGTTTTGACAAATGTTTTCTTTTATCATGATACATCATTTTGTCAAGTCTGAACATACCTCAGTAATATAATCTTTTCCATCTTTGCCATGAATGGCTTTGACAGCGCAAATTTCAAGGCCCCCAAAAATCTCACAACAGGTATCTACCCAAAGCGTATACCTACAAAAACCATAACAAACATTTAATACTGGGCATAAATGTTTTTACAGCGTATTTATACATTTTGAGGGAATAAATAGATTACCTGGGTGTCATTGCCACCTGCTCCACCATGGCAGTGCCAGTGTTGGACTTCCAGTTGCCAGAGATGGATGTGCTCCTATAAAATGAGAAGAATACATCTGTTCAGAGCAGAATTTAGCCAAACATGTCTGTACAGTAAATTCTACAGACTAGCAGGGATTCCTCACATGTAGGCCTTGTAACCATTTCCAATCTTCTGAATCCTGATGTCATATTTGGGATCAATGAATGGTTCACATGTGCTGTAGGTCTGAGTGATGGCAACCACACTAGCTATGTCCTGAAACTTTGAGTGGTTCTCCACTTTCACCTTAACAACGCAGACAGTTAGATCACATACTAAACATAAACATCTGCATCTCTTATTTTACAGCCACTGCATCAGTTTAAACCTTTACCTTCCCCACACCAGAGTGAGCGTGCCCGATTTTCACCACGACTGGAAATACTGGCATGGTCACCTGGTTTGATGCGAAGAGTTTAGTCGTATCTGATATCATCATTAAATGCCATGGACTTGGGTGGGTTTAATTTCTTACCATTTCTTTATAGTTAGGATAAAACGTCTGTTCAATCAATGGGAATTTCTCATGTCCCAGTTTCTTGAACGTGCTGATCAGCCGAGCAAACTGCAAAGAACAGATGAATTTGCAGGGTTAAGTTAGTTCCGACATCTCACGTAGGTCATGTGATGTCATCTTGTCACACCTACCGCCCAGGGTTTGTCACACAGGTTGTAGACGGACTCCAAAGAGTTGATGCTGGGAATGCCAGCGTACTGCAAGCCTATTATTAGATTACGGAAGTCTTCGTTGTCTGTCATGCTGAAAGCGTGTTGTCGGATCAGGACAAAGTCAGGCATAAATGACCTGTAAGGACATATGACGTGTACATGTGACACAATTGTTTCCCCAAGAAGGTGTTGTGCATTATATCGATATTCAAATCTAATAATTAATAATAACGGATACAAGCCAAAAAATAAAATATGCATCTGTTGTCATTTTAAAAGCTGTGACCATCGAATGCATACACATTCCAATATTTATACTACAATTCACCCCTTGTATATAGAGCTGGAAATAGATACTCTGTAAGGGTACTTTCAATAATGAATTCACTTCACTGTGAAGCTGCTATGAAACAATCTGTAGTCTAATTTACATATTTATGTGACATTTCTTTCTGTACACATTTTAAAGTAACAAAGGTGTGATGGTGTTGTGTGTTGTTCCGTATTGTGACATACAGTATATCAGCGGAAAACTAGAAAAACAGCGGGACATCATCATTGTTTTGAAATTAAGTTTTATAAATATTTTGAATGACCTTTTATTTTAAAATTCATGTTTTTTATGTTAATTTTAGTTAATGATTTAGCTATTTTGGTGTACGCTTTGTCATTTTGTTAATGTTTTGTTTGTTTTTTATTAGGGCTGTCAAACGATTAAAATTTTTAATCTAATTAATCACAAGGTTTCTTGAATTAATTTCGATTAATCACAATACTAAATATGATTGAAAAATTCACAGAAAGATAAATGACAAGAAGCGGATAGCCTATTACATTTGTCTCTTCTTTTTTATTATTGACAAATCCAAATAACTATTTTAATTCTAAACAATTTTGGCAATTTAGCCATTGCTCTTAGCAAATAAGTGAATGGAACGTTTTTCTTTTCGAGAAATCTATTTTTTTCTTCAATTTCCCTCTTGTGTGCCACGATTTGAAACTGTTGAGCACATACCTCTAGAAAGTGACGCTCTTCTGTTTTCATTAAGGTTAAAGCAAACGACATTACTTTCCAGGTTTTAGTGATGTGATGGGCCGTCACACCCAGATAATTGTTGTTACTAACGGAGCTCCAGTGGTCTCCTGTCAAAGCAACATATTCCGCTGAAGCCAAATCCTATTCCTTCGTTTTCTTTTTAGCGTCAGTTGATTTTTGTCATCACTGTGCCTCTCGACGGTAGCTTGTAGAATGCGTCTAAACTTGCCGTTTTCAAAAATTCTGCGAGGGCCGTGTCCTCGACAATATTAATCTGTTTACAGTTCTTGTCCATCCAGAGGGCCAACGGGTTCTTCCGACACCTCCAGCTCGCTCGTGTCACCCATGCTATTTACGCGACGAGGAATGAACGCGGCGGGGGTTGAATTGGGGGTAAAACATGGCGAGAATGAGTTAATGCGTTAATAAAATTATCGCCGTTAATTCCAGAAATTAATCATCTCGCGTTAACGCGTTAATTTTGACAGCCCTATTTTTTATAAATAAGCTATGTACAGTAGTTAGGAAAGTATTCAGACCCCCTTAAATTTTTCACTCTTTGTTATATTGCAGCCATTTGCTAGTTAATTTTTTCCTCATTAATGTTCACACAGCACCCCATATTGACAGGAAAACACAGAATTGTTGACATTTTTGCAGATTTATTAAAAAAGAAAAACTGAAATATCACATGGTCCTAAGTATTCAGACCCTTTGCTGTGACACTCATATATTTAACTCAGGTGCCCTCCATTTCTTCTGATCATCCTTGAGATGGTTCTACACATTCATCGGAGTCCAACTGTGTTTCATTATACTGATTGGACTTGATTAGGAAAGCCACACACCTTTTCTACATAAGACCTTACAGCTCACTGTGCATGTCAGAGCAAATCAGAATAATGAGGTCAAAAGAACTTGCTGAAGAGCTCAGAGACAGAATTGTGGCAAGGCACAGATCTGACCAAGGTTACAAAAAAATTCTGCTGTACTTAAGGTTCCTAAGGGCACAGTGGCCTCCATAATCCTTAAATGATGCTGACATCATCATGCTGTGGGGGTGTTTTTCAGCTGCAGGGACAGGACGACTGTTTGCAATCGAGGGAAAGATGAATGCGGCCAAGTACAGGGATATCCTGGACGAAAACATATTCCAGAGTGCTCAAGACCTCAGACTTGGCCCAAGGTTTACCTTCCAACAAGAAAATGACCCTAAGCACACAGCTTAAATAACGAAGGAGTGCCTTCACAACAACTCCATGACTCTTCTTGAACGGCCCAGCCAGAGCTCTGACTAAAACCAAATTGAGCATCTCTGGAGAGACTTAAACATGGCTGTCCACCAACTTTTACCATCCAACCTGACAGAACTGGAGAGGATTTACAGGTGTGAAAATCTTGTTGCATCCTTCCCAAAAAGACTCATGGCTGTATTAAATCAAAAGGGTGCTTCTACTAAATACTGTGCAACGGGTCTGAATACTTAGGACCATGTGATATGTCAGTTCTTCTTTCATAATAAATCTGCAAAAATGTCAACAATTCTGTGTTTTCCTGTCAATATGGGGTGCTGTTTGTACACTAATCAGGAAAAAAATGAACTTAAATGATTTTAGCAAATGGCTGCAATATAACAAAGAGTGAAAATTTAAGGGGGTTTGAATAATTTTCTTACCCACTGTATATGTTATTTATGTTTTTGTTGCTATATAATGCTATGTTTTTTTAATAATCTTAGTGCTTTAAAATTATTTTAGTTTATTTTTTAAGGCAATGTAAAATTGTTTTTAATTAAGTTGGAACTTTATCGATAATTTCTAGGTCAATATTTAATTTCAATGAACGGAAACGTTTAAAAAACGTTTAGTAAACTAAAATAACCTTTAACTTGGAAGCCTGGCCATTGGACAGTCAATATACTCGCGCCTCCACACATGTCATGTAGAGATAAAAATGGTCAATTTTGGTTTTATGGTTAATGTGATAGTATTTTCATGTTATTAACAGAAAGGATTATAAATCTTTAGAAATACTTATGATTATAATTTAGAAGAGCGTTTTAAATGTGCCTCTGTGGGTTTAAAGAAATGAAGAAAAGCTGTAAACCATTTGTGTAGTTACACCGAGCACCGCTGTCTCACTGACAAGACAAACGCATTATTTGATCGGAGGATAATGATACAGTTCTCATGTGTGACGCATCCAATCAGTTCTGCTTCAAAGGGCTTCATTAGCTTTCCTGTTGATTGAAGCTTGAGAGATTTTGCTGGCTGGTATTGCACATATCACAACAGATTACAGATATTGATATTATTTGGATAATATACAATATTTATTGCACTTTATCTCAGCTGGTTGCAGATTTGAGTTAGGGGAACTAGGTTTAGTGCTGATAAACTGAACAGCTAGATGTGATTTATGAAAGCTCACCTGATAGTCTGGTTTCCATTCTGCACCGCCACATTACACGATCCATTAGCATGTGCCACAACACTGATGTCAGCGAACTCAGCCTGAAACAAGAGAATGAATGAGTGAATCCAGCCAGCAATTAGTCAATCGGTCAAATGAACAAAGGCGACACAAATGAACACACTTAATGAACTCACCTGTTCAATTTTGATATCATACTCTCCATTTACTTTAATCCCTTTGAAGAGTTTGGCCCTGTGAAAAATAAGAAAACAAGAAATAAATAAAAGACATATCCTCATATCCATATGTTTTGAGATCGGTGTGCTCTGTTCATGAGAGGTTATTGTCTGAAATCAGATGATTAGACATTTGGCAAATATTTCACGATATACGTAATATGTTATCTAGCAATTTCTTTGTTCATCTCAGTAACATGATTTAGCAACAATTACAGGACTCATTTTTTTTCAACTAATTCTGGTAAACAGCAATGAGATTACAGAAACAGAGAGCAAATGGAAACTTTTGCTCAAATTTTCAACTTCATATATGTTTGTCCTATAAATAAAAGACAACAGATGATGTGTAAGGTCAATTTAAGCATTTCTTATAAACTGATCTGAGCAATGCATGTTCATTTTCAGCTGTTTAAACTTACCAGTTGATAACAAAAGATTAACATCTGATTAATTCAGTTTTCGTGGAATGTGACAGTCTTTGACATAGCAAGTCTTTCATAGCCATTACATTTTCCAAAGCGACTTACATTGCATTATCCTATACATCTGTTTCTATGTATGTGCAATCCCCTGTGATCGAACCCACAACCTTGGTGTTGTTAGCGCCATGCTCTTACTACTGAGGCACATACAGTTCACAACACGTTATTTGTACACAGCAGATGACGTGTTTCACATTGCTGTCAACGATTTGTGACTCAAAGAAAATGGATAGTGAATAATTGATCTTGGCTTAAAATCACTATTGAATGTAGGAGTCATCACAATGCCTAAAATCGTATTTTCTAAACACCTGCCAAACGCATCTTGTTGTTCTTTTTTCATTCGCCTGCTCTAGATGACATCTGGTCAAAGTATACAATACAAGAATGCTAATATTCTCAACTATTTATTAAAATATATTATCCATTGTTCATTTTATTAATATTTCCCTGAGGTATTTGTTTCAGATTCTGATTGTTAAATGTTAAAAATATCCAGTGTAACAGACATTATTAAACTGGATAATGATGACCATTAATACTAGTAAATTTCTTATTGTATTATTAGGTTATTTTATTGTCATTGTGTTTCTTAATAACAAAATTGTACAAGTTATTTAGATTAGATTTGGTTTGGTTGAAACTAGAAGTCTCTTAGACAAACCAGAAAGCAACTGTGCCTCTAAACTCAATGAAATTATAGATTATAGTTGTGTGGTGTAGTGCAGTATTGTATATTGTAAGAAGGTCCTGTATAAATTATAAATTAGGAAGGTGGCATTATGCCCAGCAGTCTGGTTACTATGGTGACCAGCTTTAAGCACATGTATTTAAGAGAGCTGCAGTAGAATAAGTGCAGCCAAACTGGATGTAGGCGCCCTGCTTCCAATATGACACATACTGTAGAGTTGCCAAAAAATATATAAAGTATAGCTAAAGACAAATGTGTATCTAAAGGGATAGTTCACCTAAAAAATACTGTCATTATTTCTTCAACCTTGAATGACATATTGAAAACCTGTTTGATTTATTTTATTCTGTGGAAGAAAGAAGGTATTTTGAGTCCATAAAATCGAAGTCAATGTTGTTTGTCTGGTGAATTTTTTTTTCTTGTGTCCAAATTGTGTTACTGTGAGCATTCTTTAAATAGTGGCTGGTTGCTCATTTATCCTCATCCACGCTGAATGTTTATTCTTCTGCCAAAGCGCCAAAAAATACTTATTTTAATGGCATATATGGGGTGCCATAAGTCTTTCTTTTTCATAAACGGTCTAAAATATTTACCATAATAAAGTCTTTCCAAAAGCACAACCTTCTCCAAACTGAGACTTTACCATTGGACGGTTGAAACCGTTGCACTTGCTCACCAGGTCCACTAGTCAGCCATGTTACATGGGAATCAGAGGCTATACTATAGGCACAGATTGAGCATCATACACATTTATTCGATTTTACAATCTAGATGTTTCTTTTCTATATTCTCAGATTGTTTATGATGAAATTATTTATCCATGCTCATCATTATGTTTATCGAATTCATGTTTTCTCACAACCTTAATCAAAAACATTAACTTCCCCTCTTTTTCGCATGACATATGGCGGGGGCAGGGGCCAAGCTTCCAATTTCTAACGATCCAATCAATTCCTAAAGGACAAAATTAAGTACTGCCTGACATTTCTTCTCCACAGAAAGCGGTTTTACTCTGCTATACGTAACAATAAGGAAGATAACACCAACAGAACTTCTGTTTCATGCTGAGTTCAACTGAAACACCTTTATGTGCATTCACTACTGTTGCGATCTGATATCACAACATCTTTAAAAACATGCTTGACTCGGACTAAAACGGAATTAGGACAAATACAATGTTCTGAATTACTGCAGAGACACCATTGAAATGTAAATGTTAAGGAACACACATGTATAAGGTGGATTAAATAATATCATCACCTTTAATACCTGTGTAAGATCATGAAAAAATGACAACAAATGTATAATATTAATTGACAAACAATAATATTAACTTCCGTTCCATAGAGCCTATTCTTATCATTTTTACAAGCATGTGGAATAGTCTACCAAAAGAATTTGGTATTGACCCAGTAAAATATGTGGTTGGCTAGTAAAAAAGTGTCAAATTTCCATAACACAGATAAATATAGGAACTGAGGTGTTGACATATCATGGTCGACATTAGGCCAATATATATTCAATACAGTTAGTCTCTAAGTCCTTTAAATCCAGGAAAAAAAAAATCACTTTTAAGGGGATTTAGGTAATTTTATGTAAGCTTACAGTTTGTTCCAAATTTCGAATAGTTCCCAAAACAGCATAATTTATTTCAACTATTTTTTACCTTAGTAAAATGTGCCCTTTCATTGTTTTTTTAAATAAGAAATAGTGTTTGTTTAAAGAGGTCAATTTGGCCTGAAATCAAACCCTTGTTGACACTACAGAGAGCATGTTTGATATCAAATATCACTACAGACATGTCAATTAGAGACACTTGTGGGTGTTTTATGACATGAAGCCTTTTCTCATTCATGGTAAAAGAATATAATGTATCTTTCCCACCTATTTCCTCAACCCAGAAAATACATATTAAAAATTGTATTTAGACAGCTCAGCACTAAATCGAAGACCTAATGATGAAACGTTCTCAAAACACAGTTAAACGCCATAAAAAGAACACATTTATCAAGGACTGGTGAAGATAACATTGCTCATACCAGTCGTGTTGCGGTTCGTCGATGACCAGAAGGATTTTGTGTCTCTTGGATGATGCAGGAACACTGGTTTGCTCCACCAGCCCTGCTGAGGCAGCTGTCTGCTTCACCACATTGGTGATGGAGCTGAAAAATCCGGTTCCTAATGGCTGGGGCTGAATAGGTTTCCTCTCCTGGGCCGGGGAAACCGCAGCTGGTGCTGATGCTGGCACTGGAGGGGGAGGCTGAGGGGGATCTGGCTTCTGCAGGTCTGACATGTAGCCATTGGGCAGGTTGGAGATGAAGGTGCTGTCCGACAGGCGCCTACGAAGGTAGTTCATGGCTTTAGATGCAAAGGAATATGTGGAAATCTCAACACCTACATTCAGAGGATTCACCCCGGGATGAGACAACTCAGAGCAGTGAGATGGGATCCCTCCTCGAGTCGCAGTTTTTCAGCCAATCAGACGGGAGCTCTGCGCTCCGCAGCGCTGCATGAGATGAGACGATGCTCTTTCTCTCCCCTCCCCCACACAGACTCCATCACGTTCATCGTGAGGCTACAAAAATAATATAAAATAAACTGTATAAATAGTCTGAGGAAGATAAAAGCAAATCATATGGAAGTATTCGTGTTTTTTTTCTAATATATATTGCTTTACGATATAGATATGAGTGGAGGACAGACACGTCCACGCATGAGCAGACCGACCGCATTCTACTACAGTTCTTACTCCGCATTCTGTCCTAGTCAAGATCCTTCTGAAAATCATGTGTAGTTTACACAGACAGACAGACAAACAAACAAGCAAACAGTCAGACAGATTCACATGTTTGTTGTGCATAAAAATCCATTACTTGTTCAACACCCCAAAATTATTAAAACATGAGGTGTGGTCACGTGGTATTAGTTACTTTTCTTTACGTTGACCGGATGGACCAACCTCGGTTTGCGACTACTGCGGACAAATCGATTTATTTATTTAGTTTTATAACGATTGCGGTCACAATCGTGAAAATGGTATAAATTAGGAAATTAATTAAATAAAGTCGCGTTCTTAATGTCAACAATTTAAATATATTAAAAAAGTCTAACGTACTTTTTTCCTTTCAGGCGGAAACGCAGTGATTCCCGTCGAGCTATTAATTTAGCAGTTTTAGCATCACAGATTAACACCATTACACAACAAATTATCCTATGTCTGACGTATTAAATTGCTTTTTTCGCACTTCAGTTTATACGGTTAACGTTACGAACCTGACTTTAAATTACTTTTATATTGATAAGTAAGTAAATGAAAGTTAGATTTGGAACGTTCGCATCTGACTAACTGAACGAGCTAACAGTTAAACTAGCCTCATGCTAAAAACATTGCAGTTTTGAAAACAATTTCGACTTTAAACTGTCATCAAGTGTAGGGTTGCGAATGTCTTTCTGCCCGAAACGCGATGTATGTATCGGTCGATAAATATGCAAAGCTTTGTGGATGTAATTTACATGAGCTGGAGTAACTGATCTGTGAACTTCTTCAAATGCAAAGTGCTAAAATGGATCTTTTGATCAATCAGTTCATCAATAAAATGAACAATAACATCAGTCGACTTCATTATAACGTTAGTTCGTATAAGGGTAAGTGGCTACACTCACCGCTTTTAAACACACTGAATAAGTTATATTGCATTTCTTTCATGGTTTGTGTAACTTAACATAAGTAACGTTACTACGCCACGCGTTAGTAATCCCTGGCATTATATCATGACAGTACTACATTGTTTTGTCAAATACGTTTAAATGCAAAGTGAATATTATTGTAGATGAATATGGCAATCATTTAGTACAATTGCCATTTAAATCTGAAATCATTACTCAACCTTGCACTTCATGAAGCATTAGAAACGTCCTGCTTAATATTTGACCTGTGTTTCCCTCGCCTTTATCTTTAAAGTGTGCATGCGGTTCTGTGTGTGTGCTAGTACGTGCATGGGTCCGTCCGTGTGTGTGTCTATGTCTATATGTGTTAGTATGAGTGCATATTGTCTGTGTGTCTGTCTTCTGTGTTTTCATATTTTTCTTGTTTTTAAAGGTATAACTTTAATTGTTTTGCTTAAAGTCAATATGTCTCATGTACAGCTACTTTGTAACAATGAAAATTGGAAAAAGCGCCATATAAATAAAGTTGGGTTGAGAAAGAATAGGGGAGTTCCGTGTGAAACTTAGCATGAGCAGAAAAAATGTTTCATCTCAGATGTCAATATTTGGTTATTGAAATACCCACATAAGAGTTAAAGTAGGTGTATAGATATTTGTTTTCTGATGCCTGGACTGTCAACAGATATTTAGTAGTTTGTTATTTGTAAAACTGTAAATTAGGGCTGCAGCTATGGATTTATTCAGTAAACAAGTATTCTACTGATTTTCGATTGATTAATCGGCTATTCTGATAATGAATACATTTTCTTTATTAAAGAGCAATACTAAATATACAAGAGAAAATAAGATAGGTTTATTGCCTCAATGATTTTATTGTAATTCAAATTACTCGAGTCACTCGAGGAATCGTTTCAGCCCTACTGCAATACATTGTGTTTTTTGCAGTTTTGACTGCAAATGTCACATCCTTAACACTGAAATTGCGCAATAACAGAAATAAGGCTTCATTAAAATGTTATTTTATGTGTAACTAAATCACAAACATTTTAAAGACTACAAGCTTGTAAAAGAAAACATTAGGTGTGTGTGAGAATGATTCATGTTTATTGATTTTTTAACAGATGACTCCGGAGTATCTAGGGTTCATGAGGTAAACCCAGGACCTCCACCTGTGAGCCCAACTAAGAGAAAACACCATGAAGACAGCGATTGTGATGTAGAACAAATGAACAAAATGAGTCGATTACTGGCATCCCAACTGTACGCCTGCTTCCTGCTGTGCTTATAAAGCATTTGCTTTTTATTTGAATATATATCTTTTCTGTAATATTGATTTCATGTGATGTTATTTTTAGGGGAGGTCTTTATGCAAATACTGGAAATCAGGATTCATGGAATTACAGTTCCTTTCAACACACAGCTCTCGTTGGTCTTCAAAACCAGCATGTGTTCACACCTTTTCCCATTTTTGCGATGGATCAACCTCTTGCATTGACAAAGCACACCTCAGATTCTGCTAGGAGCACACCTTTGTTACCTGGACCCAACATGGAGCGACAGCAGGTCAGACTTCACAGAGTGCTTTCTGTACGCTCATATATAGACTAGTGGTCAAAGGTTAACACTCCAGTTTGACTGGAATGTTTTTTCATGATCTTAAAAGATCTTATATTTACATTCTGTATTTTTATAAAGGTAAACAAATGAGAGCGGAAGAAAATTAAGCATTAAAGGTCATGAAGAGCCAAACGACAAAAATGATAAAAAAGAAAACTGGCCAAAAGATGTAGATAAACGCTTGAGTCTGCATTTTGCGTTACATGTTGTTTATCTCCATGTCCTGGAAGTGGCCTCCCTTATCTAACCATTGGATTTTTTTTACTTGATTGACAATTTTTTATTATTTTAAATATACATTTATAAAGATTTATTTGCTATGTTTTTACTTTTATTTAGCTAAATTTTTAAGCATGAATTGAATTAACTATTCCCAAATAAAGGTCCAACAAGCACATCATAACTGACCGCGATGAAAGCAGTCTTGTTTATGTACATCTAAATCTGCATGTTGTTTGCTGTTATTTTATTCTTTTAAACACTAAAACAAAAGCAGTGCCTGCCCTTTTTGTGCAATATCAATAGGTATACCCTTATAAAAATGGTCTTTTAAAAAATGTATCTGCACTTATGTCAGAATCGTCCATCTGTGATCACCTGCGGCCCTGCGAGCAAGCGCTCATGCAGTCTGTCTGGCTGTCATATGTCTCATCACAGCTGCACCTCTGCATCTGCCAACAAGAGCAACGGTAGTCTGTTTATACATCTAATTTAAAATCTAAAATTATTTAATATGCTATTTATGTTTGTTAAATATATGTACCAGTAAAATTATAAATGAAATCAAGCCAGAAATAGTGTTTGTATAGAGATGCACATGTCTCTATTCAGTCTATTGCTTTGTCTTCTTCAGCAAACACCATGTGTGATCCTGTGATAGAGGAACACTTCCGCCGCAGTCTAGGGAACATCTACACAGAGCCTGGCTCTAAATTAGTGTCCATTACAGGCTCAGTTGATGACCACTTCACTAAAGCACTGGGAGACACCTGGTTACAGATCAAAGCCAGAGATTGTGGCCCAACAGCCCCTGAGCCCAAATCACCATGAGTCATCTGACCACAGTCCTGCGTAAGAATATCACTTGTGAATGGTTCATCCGTAGTCTGACGTCATGCATCACTGCTTCCAGGTCCAAGCGCTCTATCAGATGCCATAGACACAATATGCTAAGATATACTTATGGGCGTGCTGTAAAACTATCAAACAACCTCGATTCTAACCTTTATCTCCATATCGAAATCCCAGATGCCCAGACAGCGATTCATTTTTCTTCATTCTTAAAGAGTAAATATTACAATGTCCTTGAAATTACAATTTATGCCATGTTTAATGTGTGTGAATGTAACAAATAGCAAAGTTATTGAAAGATGAAGTTGACTCTGAATGATGCAAACGAGTGGTCTGTCATTCTAATTTACATTTACAATTATTACGTAATTTCTTAAGGGCGAGGGATTTACATGTTAAGTCAATGGAAAGAGGCGATAGACCTACTTGCTGCACGAACCGCGCGAATGAAGCCCTGGTTATGAAATGATGAGGCGCGCGAATGCAGGAATCACAAGTGTTGAAAAATCTCGTTCTCGGCCCCTACAGTGCAATTAAGCTAGGTATACATCCGCGCTAAAATATCAAGGTGAAAGTCATCATAGCTTGCGTAGTATAGACCCAGCTCCCATCCCAACTTTGAGAATAGATTAACGGCGACATTTTTTTTATCGCGCGAAAAGAGTCTCACGTTAACGCAGCACGTTAACGGCCCACCACTAGTTTTTACACTGTGTATGTACGTAAACTAGTTGGACACTCCATAAACCAAAGGAGGACCTTTAAAACCATAAATTATTTACTCTTTAATTATAAACATATTGATAGAGATTCCGTGAGCCTAGAGACTATAGTGAACACCTATGAGTTGATAAAAGTTTGGCTTAAATAAGTTATATGAATAAATAGTGTTCGTAAATGAAAATGGAACACTCCCGTAAATCAAGTGGATCCTTGGGAACGGTATGACCTATCGCTAAGGACATAGGCACCTTACAGACAAACAAAGTATATTATGGTCAACCAAAGGACTCTTTAAAATTGTTCAAGACCCATGTGTGTTTCATATGCAAAAAAATCTTCTTTCAACTGCAACATTTGACCTGGACGTGACAGTTCATGAGCTCCAACACCCTCCCTTCAGCTGCCTGTAATGTTTTTAAACTGAAATAGCTGCTATCTGTTGTAGATTTTTTGACTCTCTTTGCTCTGAATATATTTGTTTGTCAGTATCATTCTCAATAGATCCAACTGCTGGGACAGTGTACGCAATATATTTTTTATAACATATTTGTAAGCACCTGGCTTGGCCTATGGATAGAGTCTCTATCGGACTGAGTGATGAGATATGAGCACCTGATGATCAATGCCAATGAAAACGATTTTTAACCATGTTTCTACTGTCTCTTGACGTTTCATTCTATTCCATTTTATGACTCTTGATTAGAACTTTTTTTGAGTGAAGTGGATTAAAAGTGTGATGTGATCAATACAGGCAACATTAACTGTGGCTGAAAGAGTCGTGTGCTAAAGTTTTGTGATGTCAGTGCAGAATACACACTATAATTAGCTGTTTCTATTGTAGCAATTTACTTGCGCACATTTATATTGTGTTTTTGCCAAAACATCATTTCGCTGTGCGTGATGAGATGTTTTTTCAGTTTAGATATTTACTCATAAGCCTGTTTGTCTATAATTAGCCGTGATTCATGTTTTTATTTTCTTTGTAGTGTACATGTCAGATGTTAACATGCTGTAACAAGTACGTGTTGAGAATTTGACATTGATTGACCAAAGTCTCATGAATAGCCTGTTTGACATAGGTTGAGCCACATTATGGATAAAAGATTTTGAAATTGAGTGTTCAAATAAAATCCTAGAGAAACACTCTGTACATACAAATAATAGAGGTCTCATCTCTGCCTACAGCTTGTTACCTTCCATCCTCGTGGTAGTCACACAGTGGGAAAAATTCAACATAAAAAACAAACAAAAAAAAATGATCAATAGTCCGCCTTGGCCTCCTTACTAGGCCGAGATACCACCCTTGGCCGGGCGGACTTGATAAGACATCATCATATATAAAAGAAACCAAAAAAACAAACCCCAAACAACTAAGAAAATAACAAGTGCAATGCTTAAGCCTCGTAGAGCCGAGGTAGCCGTTGCCTTACTGCAAATGAAAACAAAACATCTTTATTATAATTGCATTTAAACCCTCCTCCCACATTCTCCAATTATGCAACCCTTCATATCCGTCTCAATAAGCCAACGAGACCCGCCTACGTGCGCCTTCGCACATGGTCATGCACAAACACGCCTCCTATTCCGGCCTGAACAGCCATATACTTCGGATTCCACCCAGCTACGATACACAAACATTAAGTTATCAATCAGTGATGGCGCTGGTGGATGAGAAGATGCTGGGAACTGGCTACAAATTATACATAGACAATTTTTACACTAGCCCATCACTATTCAGAGACTTCCTCAAGAAGGGCATCTGGGCCTGTGGGACTATTAGAAGCAACCGGGTGGGCTTCCCACAAACCACCACTAACAAGTTGGCCAAAAATGCTCCTCGTGGGAGTATGGGGTGGATTAGAGACAACAGCCTCCTCATGTGCAAGGGAGTGACACAGGGGAAGTGCATATGTGCTCATCCTTCCATGCAGCAGAGGGAGATCGCACTGTATGGAGGAGGGTGAAGACGAGAGCTGAAGGATGGATGGATCTCCACGTACCTATTCCTGATGTAGTGGATGACTACAACCAGTGAGATGTGTTTCTTTTTTGCTGTTGTGTACAAAATTGTATGGATGAGTTCATTTTATTTACCTGGTTATGTTTGCATTTTGAATTGTTCGATTATTTTTCACACAGGCACATTTGAGGAGTTGATCTCTCCGATGCCCTTGTTGGGTATTACCAAGTGCTCAGAAAGACCAGGAAGTGGTACCGCTCACTTTTCTTCCACTTTGTCGACATTGCGGTGGTACATGCGTTCATTCTCCACCAGCAGTTCGCTGCTGATCATAACCAAAGAGCGAAGTCACAGCGAGAATTCCATGAAGCTTTGGTTATGGAGCTTGCAGACTGGATGGCTCAAAGTGAGTCTGCTCCTCCTGCTCCAGCAACTCAAATGACACGCCATGTCTCCCACGGGCCAAAACACGTCACAGATAAAAGTGATGACTCCAGGCGAAGATGCCAATTGTGCCATAAGAAAACATCTGTGTTCTGCCAGGGATGTGCAGCCTACTTTTGTTTCCAAGCAAAACGAGATTGCTTCAATAACTGTCATTATTATATAAATAGTTTGACATTTAGTCTTCCGGTAATTTATATTTTTGTTTTCATTCACGTTTCAATTACAATTTGCATCAAAAAGTGAAAATATTTGTACAAAGTTTGGAAAAAGTTACAAAATGTGTGTGTATGTGTTTGATCTGTGGTGTCAGATGTCATTTCAAGCAACGTAGTGACCTTTGGGAATCATCCTATGGCTAGGGTGTCTCCTAAAATACTTAGAGAAATCAGATAGCAGCAGATATCAAGCTGAAAATTCGAAGACTACTTGTTTAGACCTATGGCTTTTACGTTTTGTAATTTTTAGGCATTTTTTTATATTAATATTTCATAAAATAAAATTAATATTACAGCACATTTTCAGAACAATACATTTAAAATCCAATAACATTTATACAGTCTACAGACACATTATTATAATTAATTTTTTTACTTCTACAATAATCCTCCAAGTGTCTTTTTTCAAAAGAGACCAACCTTATGTCTCTACTCCAATAGAATTCAATAGTTACAGCTGTTTAAGTTTGCATAGTGGATTTTTGTGTCTATGCTCAAAATATGGGCCGACAGTTAAGGCGTTAAAACCTTCTCTATTATGTTAAAACCAACATCCTATCCACCACAGTAAACAGATGGGTTACCTTTCCGATATTCCGACTCGAATGTTTCACAGGACACGTCCACTATGCAACACAACAGCATCCACAAGTGAGTCGCTGGGTCACCTTCTATTCCTGCCGGCCAGAAACAGACACCTCTCTCAACTCTTTCATCCCGAGCGCCTTCATCCCTTTTACCACACTCCCTCTCTTGGGCAACTCCCTCGGTCGTACCCGCTACAATAGCATTGACGTTTGTAACGAGCAAGGCGAGACGAGAGCCGGTAGGGAACGTGAGTGATCAGTGACATCAGCATGAGGCACCGGTCTCGCATCTCTCACTGAGGAGATCGGAAGCATAAAAGAACGGGCGACAGGAACAATATTATTTTTTGTTATGTTTTATTATGTTTGTGTGGCCGGCAGTCGACCGCCAGGCAGCTTAGAATGTAAAATAGCAGACCACATTTTGGGTTCACTTAAGTAGCTAATCATTTGTTTCTCCACATTTTAAAACAAAATAGATCACAAAACCATAGATTAACACAAAAATAACTTTGCTTTTGTATTTTAGCCTCTTCAGTGTGACCACATTTTACCTGGAATTAGGGCCTGCCTTTTAAACATTATTTATTATAAATGTCACATATATATTAATTTATATTTCTATCTACAAAAATAATTTCAAACATTTTTAAGCCTTCAGAGATTTTTACATGTTTAAGAATTAATGACCCTTTAAACGGCAGGGCATGCACAAAATGCACAACAGACCACAATGCATTTTTAAAGCAGTACAGTGAATCCCTTAAAGTTAATTGTTTGGGAGTTGTTTTTATATTTAATATCTTTTATGATTTTAATCATTCTTTTTTAAATGTTACCAAATACTTTTAATGTTACTAAATTCAGACGGTATTTCCGTAAAACCGAAATGTCTAGAACGCAGCATTAATCGAGTGTCTTTACATAAACGTTCCAGCAGGTGACAGTACAGTCTTACATTTATTTATGTAGCTGATACTTTCATCGAAAATAACTCAAATGATTAAGTCACAAGCTTGTCGTTAGACTCAACAGTAAATATACCCTACTAAACAATGGGAAGTTCAATAGATCATTACACAAGCTACAGCAGAGGTTAAAATCAAGAGATGTTTTTCTTACTTTAATGAAAGAAAGTGCTTATGTTTGTGGATATTTGGTGAACAGCGGTTTGACGTCCAAAAATGATAATGCTTCCAAAATTGATTGACAGACCAAATACTTTATTTGTCTAATAAAGTTTCCATTGAATAAAAGTAAGATGCTTGTCATTGGCCTAATAATAGCAATTATAAATATTGAAGTTTAAGATGACATTTTAAATGAATTTTTTAGAAATTGATTTATCATATTATCCAAATCTAGCTGTCCCCTTCATCATCGTTAATTATGAGATGTCATGAAAATTAGCCCTCGGGGTTTACTCTCTAAGGATTACCCAGCAGATTTGCTAGTTTTCTCACATTCTCTTATAAGCAAATGAAGGGACAGGCTTTAATTGGCACATATATGCACTGGACATGGAGAGACATGCTTAAATAAATATAGTGGTTCATCAGATCTGGAGCCCGCGACTCCGATGTAAGCACCAGACCATGCCTTTAATATTTACACACCTTTACAAAACTGCATACAATTGTAACAGTAATGCACATTTTAAATGCTACATGTGCACATTGTACTGTAAAGCAAATTCATCTCATGTGCCAAATTTAAACGTCATTTCTTGTATGCTTTTAATGTACAATCCTGGATGCTTTTACTATCATCTCATCATTTCCAGGGTGAGGTCCTCACGGGATTTGCATAATTGCTTGAAGATTATTGCAGCATTATCCGGCATTTTGCACAGCCCCCTTCCGAAGAGGATGTGGCCCTCCTAAGGGGAAAACACGTTTAAAATAGATCCCAGAAGTTAGTGCGCTACATGTACAAATGTGGGATTGTGGCCTGCAGAAAAATTTGAGTCATGCTGGCAAGATCAGACTCCTCGGGCTGACAGCATACGTGCCCTAGTACTAAGCACATCATTTCCACAGTAAGCATTTCGAGCGTGTCTTAGAAACGGAAAGAAATGGTTCACAAACCTTACTCAATGTAAGGTTTCTTCCAAGAACTGACCTGATGTGTGGAACCTGAGATTCATTCATTATGTCAGCCGCACTGCTGGCGATGGCATAACCTCTACGAGACAACGCGGTCAACCCCGATCACAGTCTAAGCTTGCACACAAACACAAGCTGTCAGCCCATCTCAGCGTCACCATGCAGCTCTATTGGTCATTGTCCATGCGCTCTTGTGCGACATCTTTTGCTATTGCTTCAACTCATTTTAGTTTTTTAAATGCATTGGTTGGATTCTGATGTGAATGAATTCTTTGGGTGGTTGACTTGGATTCATTTTAGAAAGTGTACCTGCCATTTTCATTGTCATCGTTTTACGCCATTATTGTGAGGAAACGGTATGCTACATATGTGGTTATCATGGTTTTACTACTAATAAAAACCACCAGCAAAAAAACTGGTCTGGAACTGGAACACCAGAAGAAGATTTGAAGAGAAATGTTTGCATTGACTTGGTTGCAGACAATCCTTTTTCTCAGGAGAAATATCAGATGCATATTAATATCTCATTGGTTAATAGGAAAAATAATTTGGAAATTTCATCTGTGATTTTCTTTCTTATTAAACATCATAAAATATGTAAATGACAATTTTACTTCATATTCACCATTTTATGAAAACATATTGAGCATAACTACATTAACAATATAGTCTAGCCACCTCTCGTGGAAATGAATCAATAAATAAAGTAGTTAACTGAGGATGTGGCATTAAGCAGCAGTTAAACTCAGACATCGCTCTTCATCGGCCCTCATCTTTATCAGTGCCTCTCCACTGAACACTTCTAAACAAGTAAAGTGACCCGATGGCAACAAGCAGTGATGTTTCTCCTCTCGAATCTCTCTGCGTCTTCCTCTGGCAGTCACACAGTTGAGCATGTGTGATAGCGATGTTACATAACTCTCCCATTCAGTCTTCAAAGACTCGCCGTACTGCAGAAACACGCTGCTCTCGACATTTCCACTGCGTTCGCTTACCTGAATACAGTTTCACAACAACACTCAGTCAGCTCTAAATTCACAACATCCTCCAAAGATACACTGGTCTTTGTGAGGGTCTTATGCAAAGCATTTGTTCTTTGTTTAACACTGGGATGCTTCGTGTTCATTAAACCAGTTAACAGGGAACATCAAAAGTTGTCTCAAAGATCAAAAAATGCTTTTCTTTGCAGAGAAAGGGTTAAATGTGCAATGGAGTTTAACACAATGTAAGGCATCTAGTGTTGTGCCCTTGTTCAATGTGCAGTGAGTAATGCGTGATAGTTAGTCATTATGAAAATGAAAAAACACTTAATCATTATTATTGTCACAGGTTTATCTTAATTGCGTCAAGATCAGCAGTCTTTCTTTTGATTCGCATCATAAATTGCTTGTAAGAGGACTCTCTGGTGAGCTGCATGTGGGGCTTTAATGACACATGTGTCAGGGGGAGCATAGTGTATGACCCCCCCAGCTAAATGTTGAATGAGTGTGTGAAGCACACGGAATGAAAGAAAAAAGGACAGTGACTTCCGCTTGACTGACTCACTGCATGTGGACCAGTTTTGTGGAAGAGTACTTTCCAGTCTCTCTACAGGTTAATGCACAACTGGCAAATGTCAAGGGACAGAAAAGATCAACCTAGAAACATAAACGTAAACCAGATGCTATAATATAAGAATAATACATTTATACAGATTTAAAGATAGATGCAAAATATCTCAAATACATGTATTATTTTACATCTAAAGTTTTATACCTTAAAATAGAGAAGAATTTATGATTTTATGATATTCACTTGTAAATTAAGTTACTACAGTTTTATCTAAATACATTTTTTATGGTCAGATTCTGAGCACAACTAAATTATATTGAAAATTTCAGATTATATCAAAAAAAACATGGATGAATATATCTGCTTAAAGCAGAAAATTTTGTTATGAAATATCCAAAAATAACTTACACAGTGTGATATATCTCATGCAGTTGTGTACTTAAATTATCCCAAATGTTCATAAGAATGTGCAAATCCAGAGAAATTCCTATTTAAAATAATGGCCCGTCCCTTGTCTCCCTTGTATTTGTCAGTGACTTAATATCCACTGCTCCGCACTAACCTCAGTTTCCGGTTGTAGAAACTACGGCAACATGCAAATGCAGGAGTGATGACAGCATATGAGACACAGCATCTGTTGTTCGGTTAATATTGGTCACGATTTCTCTTTTGGCGAGTAAAGGAAACCCAAAAAAGCGTAAACGTACTCCAAATGAGGCATGTAGGCTGATGGACAAACGAAGAAACAAAACAAGGATTAATATCGTGCCGTTTTCTAAATGGATAGAGCTTCGCGACCAACCTGGACTCCACAAAGATTATTTGAATAGTTATGAATGCAGTTACCCTATGTAATATAATATACTGTATGTCGCACAAAAATACGTAGCCAGTATTTGTATTACTTGTGAATACTGTTGGTTCATTCACGTTAACTTTATAAACAACGACTGTATGACTGTTTTAAACACATAAAACTATGTAGCATTACGCTACCAAATCAATTGACAAAATCCAGTATCAGTTGTGGGCTAATGTAGCATTCCACGTTTATTGTAAGCTTATCCATTACTATGACATAACATACAATTCATTCATTACCTCCTCCGTGAGCATGATGGGTGATCTCCATACGCCTTTGGATGGTGAAAACGACATGTCCCATAATTCAACTATCCTACATAACGCAACAGCTTTGCCTTTTGTTGTTGTTTCGAAAGTGCACCATCTAGCGGTCCAAATATTACATATTGTGGCTTTAAGCACATACTGTTATGTTAAAGAAATAGACACATATTCATATATGGACATATACAAACTATTTTTGACAGTATTTGTATATATAGGCTTTGGACGTATATCATCTGTATGAGGATAAACAAAAAGAGAATATTTATGCAGAAATCATTTACCAAGATTTTTGTTGCTCAACAAAAAAAGGCGAGACTTGTGGGATCATGGAGCATTCAAGGATCATGAAGCGGGTAAGAGAGAGTGAAAATTACAGTTGTTTTGACACATAGGGATGGTGAGATCAAGGGCTCAGAGGGATAAAAGAGCACGAGAAGTGTTAATAGAGTAAAATATTCCCTCGTTGACTTTCCATATTATCATAGAAAGTCAATAGGTGCAAATTTTGAAGTGAACTACTACTTTAAATTAAAGTTTAATAAATGGGCAAGCCCCATACGTTAACTCCATCCACAATTTTGTTTATTTGTTTGTCCAGGAGAAAAAATATGATACTGTGAGGTTTTTTTTGCAAGTGCATTTTCCAAACATTCAAATAAACATATTTGAAGTAACTTTTACAAAGCTTTATTGTTGACTTATATCTGGATTCTTTCAAGAGAATGCTGTGTTTTGTCTTCAGGTTTAGGAAGAAAGTGTGAAGTAGTTGCATTCGCAGTTTGAGAGCCAGATGTTATTTTATGAAATGTTGTCAAGCTCAGCAAAGGCCATGGGCGGTCCATTCAGGGCTCTTAAACCAGGCAGAGTTCATCACACTCAACACTTTCTGTTCTAGGGTTCAGCATGCAGACAGCACACACAACAGATCACTGTGCAGAAATGGGGAGTGAGAGGCTCTGACCAGTCACACAATGTTTGTTTGTGTTCCGATTTCTTTTTTCTCTGGTCCTGTGGCTTAGTGGTTTGAGCATTGCAAAAGGTTGTTGGTATGATTCCCAGGGTTTTAACCCTCCTAAAATTCACCTCCAAAAAGATGTTGTTAGTGCTGCCACAACAACACAAAGCTTTGTTTCCTTCTCTTCCTGTGCGATATGAAGGTCATCTCTTCAAATTCTCGGTTGAGGACACCGCTGACTACAGAGGATATGTCCTACTTAGCCTCCAAATGAAACATAGCTATGCCTACCCAAACAGAAACAAACACAGGTGCTAGTAGAATATCTGGGGGTTAATCAGACCAAGGCAAGTTCTCTTCTGTATAATCATGAAAATTGTGCCAATCAGTGTTGTCAGATATGTGTGACAAAACTAGTCCTATGGTCAAACAAAACCAGCTCATCTCTAATACTAAAACTAAAATATACCACTACTGCACCTAAAATGCACATTTTAAAGACCCCGTTTTGCACTACACATAATTTTTTTTTAAATCACTGTAAAGAAGTTATCATTAACATGTCTGTTTATTTATATAACTTTATCTTGCCTTAGAAAGGACCACAGTGGAATACAAAACAACTCATGACAGCGGTTTGAAAGTAAACCAAAGTACCCTAGTACCATTGCAAGTTATACATTGTCACATTAATTTAGTACAGTATGATATAACTGATTTTATAATGTCAAACTGATATGTTAAGTTTACATTTAAGTTACAAACTGTAAAATGAGCTTAGTTGAACAGTTGTGTTCACAATGACATTAAGAAGAGATATCTCTTGACAGATCTTTGTCGACCACCAATGAGCAAGCCAGAAGTAAGAGGGTAAAAGATTTTCTGTTTAAAGTTGAAAAACATTCCATAAATGGTCCTCTATTAGCACTCTAACTGCTGAGTTTTGAACAAGCTGAAGGTATATTCAGTAGCCCTGCAGGACACACACTCAGCAATGAATTACAAAGAAGAATTACAGTAATCTCTTTTGGTTAAAAAATGCATGAAAGCTTTTATGTGTTAAAAGAGTACATGAGATCATGAAAAGGACATTTCATGCAATATGTAATGTTGCCGTGTTTGTAAGTAAGCAGTATGTCAAGTAATAAAGGTGAATGAATAACACAGTTATTGGCTTGGAAAAAAGGGAGTTGACTCTGAATCACACAAACGAGTCGTTCTTTAGTCCGATTCGCAAACCGCTGCTGATTTACGTCACTACATATAGTCGTTTTGCAAGGACTGCCAGTGAAAACTTCACTCTTCTCCCCCAAACACTGTAGGTTGTGAACCTCATTCACGGTAGACCAATCACAGCAGACTAGACCATCTGACAAATCACATCAGACTAGGCTAGCGGAAAGGAGGGGATTAGACAGATGAACGGAACAAATCATTTGAGTGTCAGTCAAGAGGAAAGGTTAGAATAACTGCCTTTTGTTACGAAATAATCATGTTTTTACACATTCTATGTACATAAACTTGTTGTTGGACACGTCATTAACTAAAGAAGAACCTTAAAAATCATGTGCATGTGCATAATTGGTGAAAGCAGTGTGACATATTTAATGACAGACAGCACTCTAATATTGCACCCAGGCTAATAAAAAAGCCAATACTAGCACAAAAAAGAAGCCCTGTCTGACCCTTATTCATTGTGTCAAAACAATACAGTTTCCCATATGTCTAACTTCGATAGATGAGGAGAGACTTTTGGTTTGTTTCTTGACTCAGATCAAGGGCTTATGTCAGCCGATGTGGAGGATGGGTGGTCCGAGCACTGTCTTTCCTCCTCATCAGTGAGTGTAGATGTAAAACACACTGACAGACAGGACAAGAACAAATCTCACCACATCACAACCCTGATTCACTCCGCCTCCAGTGCTGATCTGTCCCAAACATCTTACTCATATGTGCAAATCCTTTGAAGTGTGTGTGCGTGTTGGTACGTAAGCATTCATGACTCCTTTCAGGTCTGAATCGGAGTATGTGAATGCATCTGTGAATGCAAATGTGCTGTGACATGCATGTATTGTGCATGGCATCTTTATCAGACCAGTGACCTGAGGCATAACTAATTTATTGCATATTTTAAACAGTTTATGTGGTGTTGGGGCAATTATTTGATTACTTATGGTTCTGGGTGATTCTTTATACAGTGGGAGAGCTGCTTTATCTCAAATCATAGTTCTGGAGCTTTATTTGTCAGAGGATGCATGCATAGGATGTAGCATGCAGTCTGAATCTGCAGTTATTCCATGCAGGAGCCTTTGGCATAACGTTGACATGTTATGAGCTCGGACACCATGAAACGCAAGCATTAGCACTCGAAAGGTCATTGCAAACCGACCACTTATAAATACATTCATTCATTCATAAGGAGATATTTTACACATGATGTGCAAGATGTGTGTGTATTAGGATGGAATGTATAGCCTAGGCATTGAAAATTTGAGATGCATTGCAGAAGAGCTTTTTTTTAGGCTAGATGTATTCTGTTTAGTGCTGTCAAACAAATAATCACATGCAGATTAAAAGATTGTGTTTATATTATTTATGTTTTTGTACGTGGATTATTTTTTATTTATAAACACACACAAATATTTAGGAAATATTTAAATTATTTGTTTACATTATTTTAACAGTATTTATTTATATTTACCAATAATTAGAATTATATATAATTGTTTATACATTTTCATATTTTATATGTTTCTCAAATATATGTATGTATGTGTATGTTTTTATAAATACAAAATTAATATGCAAAGTACACTGTGATATATTATGTTAGATATATTATGTTAGACCAAACTTTTATTCTGGATGTGATTAATTGCGATTATTGGTTTAAGAGCCATAATTTCTATTTATTAATATTTTCTTTACAATTTTACAACTAGTACTGCTACTAATAAATAATTCCAGAAGAAGACAACGTGTCTGAGCAGTTTTACACAAACTTGTGATATCAATAGCACAATGGTCTGGATCTCAGCCATGATAAGGGTGAGGTTGATAGCTCTCACAAACATATTGTTTTGATTCAGAATGCATTTATACTGAAGTTGCATGGATTGCTCTTACATTGTATGTACTTTTTGAAGCTTCAAAACCGGGACCCCTTTCAAAGGCATTTTAAAGCTTGGAAGAGCCGGGAATTGTTTAATATAAATCTGTGTTCAATCAAATAAAAGGAAGTCAAATGCACCTGCATGAGTGTTTAAAAAAACAGTCAAGTCAACATTCAAGCGACTGTCCCAATGTCCCATTCATCTGCACTTCTGGTTAGACCTAAACTACATTTCATTACACTGCACTTGTATATGTGTAATGACAATAAAGTTGAATCTAATCTCTAATAAAATGTTAAATATCTTCAACAGCAAATTCTTTATATTATAATTATTATCACAAACTATCATACAGAAATGTTCTCAGTGATGTTTGTTTTATTATTGTAGGAAGTAAAGCTATTTGGTAACATTAATACTTTGTTATATTAATAAACTAAAGACTGAATGAATATTAAATGCTCTTCTCCTTGCATTGATATACTGGTTCAGGAGGATAATCTGCTACAGAGCATCATGGATTAGCTCTTGCTGTGTCCCCTCCTCTGGTGACCCTGCTGGCACATCTCTACTTCAAAAATAGTCTCCACCAAACCAAGCAAACGCTAATACTAAACCATGTCCTCTTATGTATTTTTCAAATACCTTTGCTCCTGGCAAATTCCTTGACATTACATAATCAATTAAAACAAACTGCATGCGTGATATTTTCGAGCATAGGGTCTCAAATATTTTAAAACAAACGTTGTAAGCTTTTCTCTAATATTGTCAGGGTTCTGAGATATGTGGGTTCCATGTTACAACACCCTTAATGCATGATTAAAATTTGTGACACTGGAAATTGAGATATTTATATATAATCTGAAAAATGAATAAATAACCTTTCCATCAATGTATGGTTTGTTAGGATAGAAAAATATCAGAGGCAGTGTGTAAATGTGATTGACACAACGCAGGGTCGTATTAATTTTTTAACGTGCAGAAAATCCGGAATCAAATGTCAGACTCAATGTGTTAGGGTAGGGTAAGCCGTAATGTACCAAGCGACTGTTAACGTAGGGTTAGGGTGAGTGGTAAATACCAAGCTACCATCAGGGTTAGGGTAAGCGGTAATGTACCAAGCGACCTTTAGAGTAATCGGTAATGTACCAAGCGACCGTCCCAATGTCCAATTCATCATTCATTTTATTTCACTTCAAGTAACCTAGTCGATCACTTAATACACAAAGCAATCACAACAACAAAACAAAAAAAACATTTTGTCACATTAATGTCACAATAATGCTGCAGTCACTCCCGGAGGTTTCACAACATGCGTTCTTTTGCGATTATCCATAGTACACCACAACCAATAGAACCCGGACATGTCAATGAATAGTGGCATATGCCAGATCCCTTGAATGGGTATATGCCACTAGAAACAGGATGTGACACTAAACTTAAATGGCAGGTGCCAGTGGCTTCTGTGCCTGAGATGCCATGCCACCTAGTGTTAAACCCCATCTCAAAAAATACACTGCGTTCCTTTGCAAAACTTTTGCCTTTCTCCATAAATATTTTCTTCCTGAAGAACTTTCGCATTCCCTAGAGATTATATTGCGCTCAGTTCTGCAAACATAAATTCCGCCTTTGATGAGATGGCTGCTTTCGCCCAAAGGAATGAAATTTGTTTTTCTTATACTGCATTGGTTCATATTGATGTATTTACATATACTTGTTTTACATCATCAAGCGATGAATCATGTTTAAAATGCTCATATGCTTCGGACAGGCTGGTTTGGCAGCGCTGTATAGACAGCCTATTGACTTTGATGATTCCTCGCCCTCACTTATTCCAATAAATTGTTGTATTAATATTCCAAAATAAGGAACAGCACTCCATTACAGTAATATGAATAAACAGAATCAATAGGACAAGAAAATAAATAAAAGGAAATGTAAGAAAAATGTTATACATTTTAAAAAGCTGTTGATCTTACTGTAAATAATTTTGCAAAATCTCATCAAGACGGACATCTAAAAAGAAATTTGTTTTTTAAATAAAAAACGTACAATGGAAAGGTCTGGTTAGCTGACCCCCAAAGAGCTTTGACACAATTCGAACACTGCACAAAAGGACAGCCAAAGGTTTAAGTTTACAAGTAACATGTTATTGAAATGTATTGCTTTAAGAAAAGGAAAACAAACAAAGAAATCAAATATATACATAGACAATACAGTACGTGAAAAATGCAAACTAATATTATAAGGCGTTGATTTTGAGAATTTAAATTACAAAATGTAAATAAACAGAACTCATAATAAAAAAAGAAAGTGTGAGAGGACAGAAAACGTACCTCCTCTAGTGCGGAGTAGACACAGATAATTTTTTCACAATGTTGATGGACCGCAACCCCTATGTATTACGGTACATCCTTCCTAGACTTAAACTGGATGCTTGTGAATAAAGGGGCAATGCTTGTCAAGTTTCCCATGAATTATGTAGCCTCAATGTCTGCCCAAACCTGAAATAGGCTCGTCAACTCTTGAGTGTCCAAGGAATAACTCAAAGCGTCATAATCTTGCTGAATGATACAGATTTAACAGATCTTTTAGCCAACAACTATAGATGTTAAGCTTATTAACCTACACTGAGAAACAAACATCTTATATGAATATCATTAATAGTTATTATTCAATTACTCGTTACAACTACAAACTACATGAGCATAATTCAAGGAATATTTTTACATAGCAGTATATCTGTACATGCATAGCACATCAAATGCTTAACTGCTAACCATCAACTTACAATTCATACACAATCTTACAAACAGCCTGCAGTGACAAATTGAATGAGTCTTTTCCTGCCAGTTGCATCTCAAAGTTGATGAGCACATTGAGGTTTTCCATTTAATCCATGGCTGCATCTATGTGGGTTTTAATACCCTTTGTCCTTTGGTGGATTCACAGCTCACACAAACTCAGATGAAAGGCCTTTCATGTAGCATACAAAGATCTCATTGCATGCTTTTAATCACACACCTGGGCCTATCATGTGAGCTTTCAGTAGCCAAGTCAGGTTCATCCATTCACCAAGTTTTTCATCTGTGCTCACAAACAATGGTTGAGGTTTATATTTTTCTTCTTAATCTCAGGATCAAACTGATTTTACTGATTCTATTAAATCGATATCTCCATAAATTAACAGTGCTTAAGATGTTTTCAGATTTAGTTTAACAAGGCTTGCCTACTTTACATCAAATACATTGCTGGGCCTAAGAACTCAGTAGCAGACTCTCGCTAGTGCATTGAATGAGCAAGCAAGGCTTGACAGTCCTGTCATCCTCTTAAAACAAGATTTGCCATTGATCCATCTTTCGGATATTGCGCTGTAATCTGTAAAAATACTGTTGTTTAAGTCAAGCTGAAGTTAGCATGTGCATACTTCTTCCTGAAGAGGGCTCCTATGAACATTGGTGACTTGTTCTCTTAGCCAATATGCTAGGTAAGGCTAGGTACTTGCTCATGGGTTTCTTCCTGCGTTTAAGGACAAGTAGATGGCTCTAACAAGGCAACCCAGTATCACGGCCAAGCATGGAAAAGACAGGCCTGTTCACTCGAGGAAGCGTGTCAGTGTAACGATTTGCTCCTCTAGGCATGAAGATGACACGCATGTATGAATGTAGAGTACCAGCAGGGTCCTATAATTTCCTCAAGGCCAAAACTGTGTTTGAATTACGAATACCATATATTCTATGATATTGGGGTGTAATGGTTTTTATTTAAACCGACATTGTATTTTGGGTACGTTTATTATTGTGAATGCACATTTAAGGCATTTTGAGCATGTAACCCAACCCCACCCCTAAACCTAAAAGTTTGTAACTTATACTATACCACATACAACACAACACATAACAGGCAAGTACGGCCACAGATGCTGTTTTGGTAAAAAGTGTAGTTATTCCAAGCATTACGAGGATAAAGAACAGACCCAAAAGCAATCCCCTTCTCCGTCCGCCATAAAACTCTGAACCTTGACAGAATAAAAAATTGCTGCCGATATCTTGTGACTGGTTGTGTCATTATGTTAGCATACATTATGAATTGGATTGGCTGTCCTGCTCAGATCGCGTCACACACTAACCTTAAGCGTACACGTTCAAGTACAATGCGACTGCATGCATTCCTGGAGCACGATTGTCAATATTTAAAACCTGCTGTTCTCACACAATGATATTGTGCGGGTTTAGAAGGCAGTTTCCCAGTTGTGCCTTCTATCATTCGGCTTCTGGGCATTTGTGGCCTCATGGTTAGAGCCTCAGTACCAGCACGAATTGTAGCTGGGGGGAGTGAATGATCAGAGTTTCCTCAAACTTCAATATCACGGCTGAGGTGAGACCCTTGAGCAAAGCAGGATCGCCCAACTGTAATGTAATAACTAGTGATATATCATGCAGGGAGCTTAGTGTGGACAGATGCAAAAAAGTCCTACTGTAAAGTTGTATCATGATATGCTGGTTTTACAGCATTGTGTCACCATCAAGTTTCCTCCTGTTTTTCCCCTGTACTACAACACCCATGATTCTCCACCATTCGTCTCCTTGTCAATCACCCTCACTTGCCGGCGAGCTCCCACTGACCAGGACAGTATTTATATGCAGTCTGTTCTCTTCTTGGTTGTCAACCTTCTTCATTGACGTGGTGTATGTTTAAAGTTAATAGTGTTATTCTCTGGTTATTCTTTGGGTTGTGAAAAAAGATCTACTCATTGTGGATTTACCTTGTGTTACTATATACACATGATAGGTATTGCATGATATAGCATTAATATTTTCTTTAATTTGAACGTTTTTTAGACAGGGACATCCTAATACTTTTGTCAGTATAGTGTACTTTGAACCCAATTAATTTAACTAAATTGAGCCAAATCTCTGACAGAGAAAATTAAAAAAAATCACAGGACCTCAAAAGTTTACTTTGAGATGTTTTTACCCAAATACAGAACGTGAACATATGGTTTTCAGTCAAATGACCTACCCCGGGGGGATTGGAGGGCAAGAAAGCAAGAGTTAAAAATTTTGGCAGACACTTTTATCCATAGCAACTTACATTGCATTGTATTAGACATTTGTTCCTGAATTAGTGCAATCCCATGGATCGAACCTAGGACCTTGCTGTTCCCAGTGCCATGCTCTTACCACTGAGCCATAGGAAAGGCTTACATTGGATCTTCATAGAGACACAGCACAAGTCTGTAAATGTTCCTTCTGTTTCAAGCCATGAATATTTAAATCACCTCTAAACAAAAGAAAACTAAGATATGAACACAGACTTAACGTTTTGGGCACATGCGATCTATATAAAGCAACCACTGCTGTATTCTAATCCCTAAAAACCATTGGATTCCTGCCCAAGATCAGTTTTTTTGCAGAATCTTTCAACTTGTACTACCATTACTAATATTAATATCGTATTGTTTTAAATTAAATGATGAAAAACAATGAAGTTCATTCAGAACTCAGTTGGTCCATTGCACAAAAACTGTTTAAGCATAGCTCCTACTTAAATCAGCTACTTTTAACTTGGCGGACAATGGCCAATATAGTCTTCTCTTCCCTCTAAATGTGTGACGTCACATGAAAACTAAAGATAGGCCTAAGCATTGATCTTCTACTGTAAATGTGATCCAGCTTCTGTTTAAAATACCCCAAATCTGTAAAATCCGTGGGCTTAGATATACATTTTAAGAAATAAAATATGGTGATTTGAAAAGGACTATAGTACTTGAGTATTTTACTCAAGTACATTTATCGAGTATCTTTGGATATCGAGTAAGTGTTTTTACTTTTTACTTCACTACATTATGAAACATATAAATATATACTCCCTACAAATACATGTACTCTTTCACTCCACCAACTGACACTGAAGTCACCAGAACTTTCTCCTTGACCCAATCCCCTCCTATCTCCTTCAGGCCATTTCCAGCACACTCACACCTGCACTCACACACATCATCAACACCTCCCTGCTCACTAGCATTTTCCATCCACATTCAAACTGGCCAAGGTCACGCTCCTACTTATAAAACCCACATTGGACCCCTCTACTACCATTACAGACCTGTCTCTCTCATCCCATTTATTGCATAAACACTGTAAAGGGAAGTTTCAACCAGGTGTCTTCCTACCTATCCCACAACAAGCTACCGGATGACAAGTAGTCTGGCTTCAAAACAAACCAATCCACTGAGACTACATTGCTATCGGCCACAAAAGCAATGCGGCTAGCCAAGGCGGAATCTAAATCCTGGATCCATATTCTGCTTGATCTATTGACACTGTCAATCACCAGATACTCCTAGCAACCCGGTCATCTCTAGGAATCTCAGGCTCTCCTCTCCGCTGGTTCAAATCCTTCCTCTCCGGCAGCTTGCTGTCCACTGCCTTCCACATGATCAGTGGAATCCCTCAGGGATTGATTCTTGAACCGCTGCTTTTTTCCATCTACACAACATCCTTAGGACCCATCATACAGGCACACGGCTTTTCGCATCACTGTTATGCTGACGACAACCAGAACTACATCATGTTTTACCCAGACGATACCACTGTCGCAGCTCACATTACAGTCTGCCTAGAAGGCATCTCAGATTAGATGAAAGAGCATCACCTCCAGCTGAACCCTGCCAAGATAGTGTTTCCGGCACACCCCACGATGCAATACTATCTCACCATCTGACTTGGCAATACCACAATCACTCCTTCCAAACAGCCAGGAACTTAGGAGGGATTTCCCTTCAATGATCACATTGCAACGAGAACTTGGTCATGCCGATTTGCCCAATTCAACATTAGAAAGGTTAGACCCTTACTCACTGAGCTTGCGGCACAACTCCTTGTCCAGGCCCTGGTAATCACAATGTTGGACTACTGCAATGCTCTCCTTGCTGGTCTTCCTGCAAAAGCTATCAAACCACTCCAGCTGGTTCAGAACGCAGCATAACGCCTCGTCTTCCAATTACCCTAAAGGGCTCACATGACACCCCTTTTAATCTCTCTCCACTGGCTATCAGTTGAAGCCCATATCAGATTCAAGTCGCTAATGCATGTCTACAGGACTATCACTGGATCTGCACTCGCATACTTTCATAACCGCCCACACTCCTATCTCGCCTTCTCATAAGGGCAGTAAATCACTTTCCCACTCATTCTCCTTCACAACTCCTTCCAGGTGGAACATTCTTCCCAACTCGGTCCGGTCAACTACATCTCTCACAACATTCATTAAAATACTTAAAACCCAACTCTTTTGTCAATACTTGACAGAAGAATAAAAAAAATATGAACCCTCTCTCTTTCTCCTACAGGAACAATAATACAGTAGGTGCTAGTACAAGTTTACAAGCACCTATTGTATTATTATGCTCCTGTGACAGATAAAAAGGATAAAAGTATCTGCTAAATGACTAAATGTAAATGTAAATGTAAATATATATATACATATACTGTATATACAGTTTACTGAATCTCATAAAATATTTTTTTGTGTTTTTTTGCTTTGATACTTAAGTACATTGAAAAATTATTTTTTTAAGAAAAATACTTCAGTAAAAGTAAGAAAGTACTTTGGCTTTTAAAGACTTTTTTATGTAAATAAAATAAAAATATAAATTATGCATTTTCGAAAATTTGTTGAGTAAAAAGTATGATATATGCCATGCTTAATAATGCATGGAAGTAAAGTATTTCCAAAATTAAAATACTCAAGTACTTTACACCGATTTGCAAGTTAAAGGTGTGGTTACAAAATGAAAGGTTCAAGTAGTCGCAAACTGCGTTTACCTTGCCCCAAGAGTGGAACGGGGCATAATGTTTGCAGCATAATCAAATCATCGATATAGAATTTCCTTGCACTGTCCTTAAAAAAACATATACCGGTGCTACGTGTAGACCATATCTTGCATCAAAACTATTTTCAAAACAACTACACAATAATAAACTTGACTTTTACAAATGGGAAAAGAGGCTATGCACGTAACGTCAACTCAGATGAAAGTTAAGCGAGTCACACCCACTTAGTCATTATTTTGGTTTCTATTGCGCATAAAAAGTAGTCTTGCCGCTTCCTAAAAATTAGATTGAACCACTCTAATCACATGGACCATTTTAACAACGTATTTAGTACTTTTCTGGACCTTGACAGTGAGAATTACTATGATGTCTTTGAGGAGACCTAGGGCCCATTTCAATAAGGAGGTTCAACCAACACCGACTTCAAATATGAGCTCTGAGTTGATTTACACTAAGATGCGAAACTTTGAGTTTTTGGTGTTAGTAAGGAGGTTTACTGTAGAGTATATTAACCCTAAAATGAGAGAAACTTTTCCGTTTCAGAATGTGAAGTGTGTCAAACCCAAGAATGGTTGGTAACTCAAGCCCGTTTCTAAAAGAGAGGTATCTTATATTCAGAGTCAGTAACCATAGTAACTTACTTCGTGTTCATAGGCCTGTTACTGAAGTGTTACCAAAAAAAATGAAGCCCGTGCTTAATCATTTAATAGAAATATGCATTGTATTACAGTAATTTAACGGTTAAATAGTTTAGCAATAAGGCATCCTAAATTGAATAAAAAATAAGGGTAACGCTTTAGATTAGGGCTCGCAATGTAACGCATAATTAAACAGAGTTTACATGGTAACTAATTATAACAATAATGTTCATCTAGAGTACACATCTGTGGATAAAGGGGAACAATGTGTAAAGTTTGGGGAATAAAGGAAAAATAAAATAATATATATATTTATGAGGGATCTGCATGCCATATAAACATCCAAATCAAACCGCTCTTGAAATAATACAATATAATACTTTTTAAAATGTTCTTAATCCCCAAACTTTTATCTTGTTCCCCTTTATACAGATATGTACTGTAAAGCAACAGTATTGTTACAATTAATTAAGCTGGATATTCTGCTTAATTATGCGGAACATTGAGGGCGTAATCTAAAGCGTTAACAAAATAAGTTTATATCGAATTAAAAAGTAACAAATGACGTTACAAAGCTGATTAAAATGCATCATTTGTGAGCACATACATAAAGAACAAACATGAATTATAAACAAAACAAACACAAATGTCATTAACCATTTTACATTTTTTTTAATTCACTGACTCTCACTCATTTTTTAACTATTCACATTAACTTTTTAACCAAAAATCGACTTTAATTTCCAATTGAGATGAATTATTGTTGAAACTGACATCAATGGATTTGCTGAAATGTAAACAGTACTGCGCAGTACTTCCTTTATTAACTGATTGTCTAGTTACTGTTTGTATTCTATACATGTTTCTGATTCCCTTGTCGTACCTCTATTGCAAGTTTTTTAATTCGTAACTGAATAAAGATAAAACAGCAGAAACTGGGTCATATTGCAATACAATGCCCATTCAGTATCATCCCTTTAACAATTCAATTCATTACTGCTTTGTGGCTCTTTAACTGCATTCTTTAATGTCATTATTTGTACCAGACATTTAAAGGTGTAATCTTAGAAACAAAATGACCATTGAAAAAAAACAAACAAACAAACAATCAAACCTCTACACTAAACACTATGAATTTAACACACATATTATAGACTACAAATATTCCTATGTTTATTCATACATTGTACATAACAATCGTGCTTTTTCATATGACACCATTTAAATACATGTCCTATGTATAATTTGTTTTAGGCAGTGTTACAGTTAAAAATATACAAAACAATATAATTTCTTACGAGACATAAATTCTATTTCTTTTATAATCCTTTTTATATTGATCACTTATTTCCCATAACTTCCTTAAGATATGTAATTCAGAGATCAAAATATTATTGCAGAAAACAGCAATTTCAACAATTAGACAATGGAATACAGACATCCACGGTTACATGTTTCACACAATACAGTTTTACAATTAAGTTCCAGATAAAACTGCAGAAAATAATATTTTGTACAAAATTCACAGGACGAAGCCATTCACATTTATGTAGGTACTTGTCTCCTCATAGTAAACATTTTTAAGAAGATCCAATGTTTTCACACGTAGCTGCCTTTGATGCAAACTGTCACCACATCATTGCTCTATCATTGGAGCAGCCTTGTGCTTTTGGGTGGCTAAAAGGGCCAAAAGACCCAAAATGTTTTTTTTGTATATGCTACTAACCTGGGAGAATATGTAGTTTACTTCCCCAGAAAACATGGCACAATCTACTAGTGTAAACGATTTTTGAGACTCGTCAGAGGCTTTTTATTCAAATGATGGTCATGCAAATTCCACCTTCAATTTGAGTTTCTAACAGGCTTGAAGCCCCGATATCCACTTAGGGTCAGAGACATATCTTAGATAGGATTCTTTTGATATATTCCTGAGGGGACGTGTAAACAGGACAATAGTGTGTTGATGATAGTAAAAATGTTCACCCTGTGTTGTTTGTGATTTTGTACCCTGTGCTTTACATACTACATACTGCCTGGCATAGATTCTTTTTTGCTTTAGTCTCTGATTTTGGTCCTTGGTCACAACACGAAAGTAGTAAAAGCATTCTGAAAAATAATTCTGCAAATGTTTCAGTCACATACAATAGTTTATCTTTTTTCTCAATACTAACAGTCTCTCTCGACAAAAATACTAAACAACATAATAACGGGTCATCCGAGGGTTCTACAGATGACAAATTTGTTGTGCTTCTGGCACAGGGCTCGCTTGATACACGTTGGTTTTCTCAAATGACACAGAATGTAACACCGACTTTCCCTTTGATGCTTTTGAATTCCCTCTGCGCTTTAGTCCCCAGTGCAACATAGAAACAGTGTACACCTCACAGATATCGTTTATGCATTGCAAAGCAGTGCACTGTCCTTAAATCTAACTCACAGTATAACCTTAGAGACATATACACATGATACATAGTATATAAGTCATTTTTTAACACTGACGCTTTGTATTTTGCATTTGGACAACTTACATGGTGTATGTTTTACAAATGCTCGTATAAATATGATTTTTTTCTTCACTTTTGTGTTTAGCTTGATTATGTATGACTGTACCCAGGAGGTAGATGATTCTATAACTGTAAAAACATGGAAGTCCTCTGTGTTGTTAATCTTTGATTGCTCTCGGCTGGGATGAACCTCTACTGGTTTTAGACGTTGGCATCATTGCCAGGTACAGCTGAAGAAGAATTCTCAGCCGGCACCTGCGGCTGAGGTTGTGGCTGTGCTTGTTGTGGTGGTTGCTGGGGTGATTGCGGTTGCTGGGGAGATTTCAGCTGCAGTTGTGTCTGATCAGGTTGCTGTGGTGATTGCGGTTGCTGCGGTGATTGCGGTTGCTGGGGCGATTGTGGTTGCAAGGGTGATTGTGGTTGCTGGGGCGATTGTGGTTGCTGGGGCGATTGCTGGGGCGATTGCGGCTGTTGCGGTGATTGTGGTTGCTGGGGCGATTCCGGCTGCTGCGGTGATTGTGAAAGTGATTGCGGTTGCTGCGGTAACTGCTCCGGTTGCTGTAGCTGCTGTTGCTCTGGTCCATTCTCCTGTGTTCGCTTCACTGCTGCTGGATGCAGCATGATTCTGATTCGCTGAAAAAAAACATTGGGTCCGGAACCAATGAGCACATATATACGTCTCTCATGTGTCCCAACAGCAACCTACATCGACCACATTTACATGCATATTTGTTGAGGTTGATATTCTGGATAAGCTTTTATATTGAAAGTATGCACATTCTTTTCTTGACATTCTTTGTAAATATTAGAGATGTTTACAGGACTCTTTTAATGAATTTTAATTCAATGATGTAATGAAATTTTATTTAAGCATAATAATTTAATGTACTTAACAAAAAAAACAAAGCATCATAAATTGTAAAGTGTGGGACATGTATTTGTGTGTTCAATTAAATATTAACATTTGAAAAAAATCTGGTTAATATTAGAATCATTTTAACTTCAAATGAAACAAAAGACGATTGAACGCATTATAACCCATTATCATTTCACATTTTTGTCATCATTTTAAAGAGCGATAAAATCCAGGCTAACAGTCACATGATCATTAAAATTGTTGTTTTATTGTGCAACGGGTCTTCAAATCAGTTGAAGTGGCAAGATTAATGTGAAGCAAGCTGTTTTTAGTGAGGACTTGGACCGAGAATGACACATAGGATTTTATAACTCATGATAAAAAATCTGATTAGTAATGGTATTGCTCAAAAGCAGTTCACAATTTGTAAAGAAATCTATTGATATATTTAAAAATATATATGTTAATATGTTTATTGGACTCATTCTACTTGGTTTTAATATTTATATAAACATAAAAATACACTATTGGTGGTTTGTGTAAACATCAATAGAAACATGGATTAACAAGAAAAAAGCACTCTGCATCCCTTCAGCACAGCACTGAATCCTTCTCCTGTATACTGTATTTGTCTTCATATTGTGAAACTAGGTCAATAGACGAGTCTGAAAATGCTATTATCAAAAACTCTCTTTTCGCTGTTTTCGATGTGTTTGATCATGCCCAGATAAAAAATGTGATAAAAAGTAAAAAAAGGCGTAAATGTGACCCAAAATTTGACTGTTACAGGCAAGACCCAGGATGGAAATCTTATGATCCAGAAAGAAATTGGACAATTGGTTTGTGTTGTTTACATGACATGGCAACAAACCAAATAGTAACATATCATAATTAAACTTTTTTTAATGTGCACATATTATATTTTCATGTTATTACATTTTCAGGTATTCTTTTCTTTGAGAAACTGTTGTAAAATAGCAATGATTTTATTTGATGAAGTTACCTCCTTATATGTGCCCTTCAGATTGAGGAACATGTAGACCATATAGCCGGGTATAAGGACCATTGAGGATAGAGCCATGAGCCATCCCACTCCCTGCCCCCATTTAGGGAACACATAGTTGTTCATGGTAAGAGGGACCATTTGCACAGCACTGAAGAGGAACACACCCTGCAGGAATAAACTCTGTTTAACGACACTGCATCTCTCACACAATTAAACCATCTGGTCACATTTCCTAATTTTATATACTGAATAAGTATTCATTAAACCTGTAACACTTTAGAGTACGGTTCCATTTGTTAACCTTATTAATAACATTAATTGGCAAAGAAATCTGACAATTAATGCATTTATAGGGTAAATTTTAATGTGCGAATTGGACGAGTGGATTATCAGCAGCTTTGGCACTTGTGCTCTATGACTTTGGCTTGTCAGTCAGTATTGTTGCGAGGGCTCATTGGTTTAATCACATCCCAGGTAACACAGAATGTACTGTATCTAGACCGGACCATAGCGATGTACCAAATAACGTCATGTAACAGAACTTGTGAATCCCATATTTGTTGTGACGAAGTATCATTGGTTGTTGTCGAGTTCTTACACGTGCAAAAAAGTTTGAGCATATTAGCCCGGTTCTGTCAACTAGAGCCCTGCATTTCAGCACAATCCCATCGGGGCCCGACTTTTTTATGCCCCTAGGACCAGCCAATTTTCACATCATAGCTTACACGCTGGGCCTCGGGTCTGTTTTAGTAAAATACCTTAAATACGTAAAATAACTTAAACATTTTATGACCTAAAACAGCACCCATAACATATTTTACGCATTCACACAGCGACGCGTGATTCACGCACAGAGGTTCCAGCCATAGACCACATTCACTTCTCGAGCAATGGAGAACAAAAAGAGAAAAATCGCCAATGCCATGATCTGTGGTGAAGTTGTAATTTTTCAGGTATTATATTGTATTTATTTTGTATTTATATGTTCACTATTCGTTTGCTTTTTCACTACGCTGTGCGGTTTCACGCACCACAGCAGCCTGCCCTGCTCCCTTCTTTTGTTAGAATGCCTTTGCTCTGAGATGGTGATAATACACTTTTAATCTACATTGGCAGACGCTTTTATCCATAGCGACTTACAGTGCACTTATTACAGGGACAATCCCCCTGGAGCAACATGGAGTAAAGTGTCTTGGTCAAGGACACACTGGTGGTGGCTGCTGGGATCGAACCAGCAACCTTTTGATTTACCAGTTCAGTTGTTTGACCCACTAGACCACCATCTCCACAATCTTACCATGTGATATAGGCTATATTGTTGTGGGTTTTATATCTTTGGATTTTATTGTAGAGATCAAGTGTTGATGTGATATAATTCTTTAAAAAACTTAAAAAAAACTAAATTTAACAAACTAAAAAAACACTCCAAACATTTTTCTAAATTGACAACCTGTGTTTCTCGGGCCATAGACGGGCTAGGGCCTATATTTGAGGCCTCTGCAGGTCGCTACTGTCAACCTTGCACTGGTTACCTATAAAGCATAACATTTACTTTAAGATCTTGCTTATTACCTATAAACCCCTACATAGTTTAGCTTTGCAGTATTTGAGCGAACTTCTATTGTATTATAGTCCTTCACGTGCATTACGCTCTCAGGCGTCCTGTCAGTTGGTAATACCTAGAATTCTAAAATCAAGTGCA
This sequence comes from Triplophysa tibetana, assembly GCA_008369825.1. Lineage (NCBI taxonomy): Eukaryota > Metazoa > Chordata > Actinopteri > Cypriniformes > Nemacheilidae > Triplophysa > Triplophysa tibetana. The sequence goes on from CM017912.1 coordinate 6,704,316, forward strand.
GGTGGTAGATCCTTTTCCTATCTAGCGCCTAAATTTTGGAATAGTCTTCCCTGCACTGTCCGGGAGGCAGGCACATTCTGTCAGTTTAAATCTATACTAAACATGGATTTTTTTAATCTTTCATACACTACAGTTCCATAATATAAATGAGGGTTTAGGCTTCATTAGTTAGATCAACCGGAACCAGGAACACTTCCAACTGATGTACTTGTTTGATGCACCTGATGTACTTGTTGCATAAAAGAGTGCAGATCAGTAGTCTACTCTCAGCCAGTCTTTTCACATTGTTCCAAGGTTACCACAGCGAGCAGGATGCAGTTCATGCCCAGACCTGATGGCAGAGCGGAGAATGGGAAGCGGAGACCTGACAAGAGCTAAGATGATAGAGCTGGATAAAGAAGTACTTGGTGACTTGACACGACTTCACTACAAAATTTAAAATGCTTTTAGATTATTAATGATAATCTGAAATCTATTATTTACCTTATTCGTAAATGTATTTATTTTTATTTAGGCTTGTTGTGCAACCACTGTCGCTTGTGCAGAGGCAGCAGCTTTTGCCAGAGGGGAACTAGAATTCCCTGGTTGGGTCTGGGTTCTCCTAAGGTTTTTTTTTTAGTTTTGGGTTCCCCGCCACCGTTTGCATACTGTGTTGCACTATTTTATCTGGCCGGGGAGGCTGCTTTAGAATTCAAATTTTAAAGTTTTATATAATTACTATTGCATATAGGAATTTATACTCTGTTTAATATTTGACCTGTGTTTCTGACTCTTTTATCTTACAAGTGTGCTTTCACTGTGTGTCGCAACAACGTTTCTGAGGCGCGATGAGTACTTCCTGGCACTCTGTTAGGTTTTCTAATTAAATTTAAACACATGTTGTCCCTCACAATGTAGAGGATTACATATCATGTCGCTACAAAGTTTCCCATGAGATTAATTCTCAATGTTATTTGAAGATGCGGCTACAAAGCAGTGGCGTGCACAGGGGAGGGGCCCGGGGGTCTTTAGCAATTCAAAGTAATTCAACGTTCTAGTATGCATTTTTAAATTTAAGTTACAAGCATGATTGGAAATTTATAGAGGCCAAGAACACGATGAACAAAAATGACCATGATATATGAGAAAAGGGGAAGAAACACCCAATGCACCATAACACGTTACATATACAAGTATGTACAATATTTCAACTGTCGCGACTGAAATAAACGAAAAACTCAATTACGCCATCACATGTAGATCTTTTTTTTCTTTGATGAGTTTATCATTTACAAACAGCGACCAATCTGTTGAGATTATGAAGGTCACTGACCAATCAGAGGCATCTAAATGAGTAGCAGTAGAGTTTACGTAAATGTGCGATTATTATTGAACTCATCATAAACAACAGTGTAGTCAGTTTCATTGATTATAAGTTATAACTGGAGTTTTACAAGATAAATCTAAAGTCATTCACTGTTCTAATGATAGGAAACATTCTTTATACTGTTTATGTAAACTGATTAATGCTAGTGTAAATAAACAAATGCCATTGATATTAACAGAAACAGTCTATAAGTATCCTGCTGAAAAAGAACAATAGAAATCCAATAGAAACCATAACAGAAATTTGAATGGGTTCCATTAAAAGATCACTATGAACCATACGCTTTTTCGATTAAAAAGTTTTGTTGTTTGTTTTGGGGATTATTCCAAATGATTAATCTGCCAGATAACACCCCACCAATAGAATCCATCACACAGCGGTAGACACCATTGCAGTTTCCATTAAAGCCAGTACAATTCCCATTATAAAAATTAAATCCATTAAATTTTCTGTTGTGTTTTGATAAGGGATCTATATTTTGTTAGGATTTCTTTTATGAGCAAATTCCAAGGGAACCTATTTCCCTATAATGGAAGGCTAATTTCAGACAGTTTTTAATGCTGTTCAGTTGTATGTTTTGGGAAAATGCGTCAAAGTGAACTCTCCAACGTATGATATTAAATATCTTGGATTTCATGACACTTAGGATTTTCTTCTATATAATAGAGCAATAAAATATTAACAAAGTTTAACACAAATTCAACATGTTTACCCACTTTCATCAAAGTAAAAGTGAACAATATTTAAAGAGTTTAGTTCCGAAATGAGATGATTTTGTATAAATTTTTTCAAATCAAAACAAACCAACTGCAGTACAATTTATATTAATTTCTCATTGTGGAACCAAACTCTTCATTTATTTTTAATTATATAGTATTTTTATCTGCCTATTTTGTTTAGGTTTTATTTTAAATAAATCATATACTGGACTTGTTTTAACACTGTAAAATAAACTTGTTAACATACACAGTATAGTAATAGTAGTTTATTATTAAGTGCCCTTTTGTGGTCGTTTGGTCTCTGCCCCAGCAGTGGCAGTTCTATAGCCTGGTGCCCTGGGCAAAGTCCCGCTTTAGTGCCGCCAAACCCCCCCCCCCTTAATGCTTCCGCACCCTACAGCAAAACAGTATTTTGCGCTTGCATTAACTTTCACAGACATTTTGAAAAACATGCGTAAATAATTAGTTAAGCTCTCAAAATAAATCATGTTATGAAACTAAATTGTAAAAGATTGCCAAATCCCTGACCTGCACTCTTTATTGAAAAATTACCAGTAACATCATTCATTTTAAGAAATCTGTACACCAATGCATGGTTAATTCTGATGACAGTAAAGGTCATTGCACATTGGATTCCAAAATTTGCGTCCGAAATGTCCGCACGTTAAAAATAAATTAATCCTCACGTTGTGTCAATCACATTTACACTAATACCTTAATACTCCTGAGGTGTTCTTGTGACATAGTGCAGATATGAAATTTATACAGATTTGGAACAACTCGAAGGTGAATAAATGATGAACGAATTTTCATTTTTTGGAGAAGTTTCCCTTTAATGTCACATCTGTGTAATTTATTGGGACAACACAGTTTGTGTTACTTTCAACACAACATGTGTTAAAGATCAACACAAAATACGTTAAAAAATAATGTGTTAAATATGAACATAAATTAAATATAGCCTATATGTCATACTCCATATATATTTTAACATTAAACTCATAACAAGATTAATGATATTGCCGCATGCATAGCATGCTTTAATTTTATGCATGTTTTTCCTCTTCTCTTTTTCAAATCTGAGTAGCTGCTGGTCTTATTTCTCATCTATAATGTTTTGTGTGTTCATTTAGAAGTTCTCCGTCCCGCTTCGCCCCTCCTCACACTTTTGAATGAGACGATAGATGTGTTTAGCTTTCTGCAGCGCTGCAGACAGATCAGCAGGGGCAGTATATGCAAGCCGAATTAGGTTTGAATCATTCTCAGGATATATATTTTTTTACTAGTAAAATTTTAAATTCTTGATATCAAGAATGGATGTTCTACTAGTAACAACTGCCATTTTGATATCAGTAACAATAATTTATTTCATACATGTAAAAAATCAATTTTCAGATGTCAGAAATGCAATTCTTATTAGTAAAATCCGTAATTTTTTATATCAACAATTAACTTGTTACTAGATTTTTTTTTTCAACAATCACTGTCACTTTTCATATATCATCATATATTGATGTCATTTTGTGTGCTGATCATCCAGTGCAGCGCGGCATAAAGTTGAAAACACCACCCTGAAAGGCGGAAGCACTCTCAGCGTCACGATAAGTTTAACTGATGGCATGGTGACATGAAATTACTGGCGTGTCATTTTTTCTCTCGGCCACTGGATGCCGCCCCCTTCTAAATGCCCTTATTGGCGGCTGCCCACGTCGCCCCTGACTAAAACCTGCCCAGCAGAGGTCTTTGCACACCACTGCCTCAATGATTTTGTGGCTCTGGACAAAATCCCCAAAAACTGAACTTTTCCAAGATGTCACACGGTCACAAAGTAATGTCACGCTGACCAAATGAAGACTAACTCGCGACGTCTTCAGAATGTACTGTGTTTGCTGGGATGCAGCTTGGTTAATGTGCAAGGAAAGCTGTGCAAAAAATGCTCGACCTAATGCAAAAATGTGCTTTCGTTTCTGTCATTCAGAGGCGTGGGCCGATGGATGGGCCTGACTGGCATAGTTCCACCCATAATGATGAATAGATCAATTATACATAATAATTTATGATTTTTATGAGTAAAAATACATATATACATAATATTTGTTACTTATTTTTAATCTTATTACAAACATGATTATAAGGTCTTCAATCATAAATACATAAATGTGTTCGTAATGCTTAATACTTTGCTGTGTTAGGCGATTAGCAGTTGATTACAGTGTTTGGGACTTCAGTCATTTTAGTCCTTAAACGTCTATTATTATCATTTTAACACCGGAACTTAACACGTTGAAGGTATTTGATGTGATGTGTGTTTTATGAATATTGTACAAAATCACTCAGTTCTCAACATAGCCGGTTTAAAAGTCACCGCTTGCCACTGATTTGTGTCACTAAACCGGTGTTGTCATCATTGTGCGCATCACATCATCAAAACTCACATCATTAGTTTTACATTTTTCACACTGTCCCAACTGCAGTTGAGGTTTGTACATACAATATATTACAGTAAAAACATAAACAATAAATGTGGTTACTCACGCCAACAACTAGAGGGGTGAAAAAAACCCAGCACAGTTTCCACCAAAGGCATGGCTTGTATCCAATCATCTCTTGGATGTTATCATAAAACTTGTTCACTCCTAAAGCAGAAGGAAATAACATTCTTGTGATTAGCTCTAATGTTACTGTCTATTCACTCTTTAGTGTTACAATGTACAGTATACAACAATTACACTGATTCATCAATCGATGTAGACCAGCAGTAAGAATGTGATGAGGAATTAAAGGGTTAAGGAACTAAAAAGCAGAATCACAGGCAACCTGGCTGGTTCCAGTACAAGCAATAAGAAATCCTACAGCTATACAAGAACAACAGGACAGTAATGTTATGTTGGTGTTAAAAAAACCTGACAGTGTCCTGTTGCAGTTGTGTGAAATTATGTTTGACTTTTGCAAAATGCAGGTAAATTTAGGCTTTTGATCGCCGTGTTTCCTAGGATGAAACCCATGATCTCTACATTGTCTTTGCAATGCTGCACCAATTGCACTTCAGAAAAAGTAAAAGCTCCACCATATTTTTTGCTTGTAAATCATATTAGTTCACTTTCTTTCTTTAAATATCTAGAATACCCACTTCTTTTAAATTTCATGAATATATTGAATGAATCACATTATTTTTTAGGCCTTTTTAATTTATCGACGTTCTTAATTTATTTATCATGCAATGTAGCTATTTAAATCAAACAATCTGGTATTGTCTGCTGGTATTGTTGTATTGTATACTGTAAAATATAGGCATTTCTACACAAACTTTATAAAGTAATTTTGCTGTTGTACTGCATGAATCTGTCTTCTTACGAAACAGTTTTAAAAATTTTGGAAACTGCACATCATTTTTTCACCTATGCGGCTTACAATGATTTTAGTCTTAATGTCTATATATACCTTTTGGGAGAAGGCTATTTTTATTCTTTGTCCTTACATAACTCATTGACATTAGGCATGTAAAAATATGGCTGATATGGCATTCACAGTGTGATCATAGACACACATACACAAATATAGAATATTATGTATTACATAAACAATTTAAGAATGCAACATTAACAAAAACATTATGCATTAAATGTAAGCATGCAGCATGATTCATGAGCAATGAATCTTGAGCAAACCACTGTCTGGCCTAATGGTCCCACAGCACAAAAAAGATCCTATGCGACAGACAGAATCAGTCAGACAAGCAACAACTGATCCCAGTCAAGAAGGTGGTAAGGCAGTGGTTCTGTAGCAATCCCAAGTGAGAGAAATAGCAGAGCCTCTATAGCTGTATAGACTTTTCAAATAGTATTATTTTAACATCTGCTGTGCGCCAGGATGCCAGAACAGGTGGGGGAAAGCAAAGGGCAAATAATTGAATTATATTCCTATAGATCCCTAATCCCAGATAGATGATTAAAAAGTTAACTGCATGAAAACGTGCAAACCAACACATGTCACCGCTATCACTTCCTCTCTGTCGTTATGCTGCCAAATCCTAAACAAGACACATGAGAGCAGCACTCGCCTAGTCCAGCTGTGCACTCGCAGTGGGCTCCTTACACAATCCCATCTTGTCTGACCACCACCCATGGCTTCAATGGCGCTCATTCAGTTTTTTTCGGAATGTTTAATCTGCAAAATCAGTGATATATATATGCTGGCTACCTACAAACAATTTTAGGGATCTGTTATGTTTATTCTATTTAGTTTTGCTATGCACAAGTCTATGTCTTTTGAATTAAAGTGCGCAGTGAACTCTGTTGCCTTGAAACTCATGCTGGCGCCATTCATTTCATATTCGCTCCCGGCTGTCCTTGCCTGCCAACACATGTCATCGCCATTTAATTATCTATTCTAAACAGAATAGGTCACGTGACTGCCAGATCTCTATATACTGTGTGTTAGGGACTAAATAAAGAAAACAATCTGGACTCACATACCAGTCCTAAATCCAGTTTGTGACATCAAAACCGCATGTCTCATTTCTAAAATCCTATAAAGCGTATATATACTATATGTATTTGTAAGACTTACCATAGCACCAAGAGATTGAGATACACTCGAAGAATACCAAGAAGAGCAGACACATTCCACTGGCTGAGTAATAATCAAAGAGCTTGAACACATAGAGACCGCCCTATCACAAAGATACACAATCAAATGAATGATCCAGTCTTTGCTAAAATATCAACTCCATACACTAATTTTTCAGAATGTGTAAGTAAAACCTATACTCTACCTGTGTGATATTTGACAAACCAACGGCGTAGGACACAACGCAGACACATGCGATGAAGATCTCCCTCCTCTTTCTGAGCACATGGGGGAACTCGTCCACAAGAGCAGTAATGAAGCCCTCAACCGTACAGAACTGCAATCCAACAAAAAAGGTCATATTGCATTTACATGGAAAATGTTGTACGTTTGAAAAGACCTGGTTCAATGAATGACATTATGATACACTTGGTTTTCTTCACTTTGGATCCAGCATTTTTTGTAAGATTGTATTCACCTTTTCAACAGTAAACTGGCTTATACAGTACACAGAAAATGCAGGGTTGTTCCAACCCATTGTTTAGTAAAATATAGGCAAAAAAAACTGTTGAGTTATAAATGAACCTATGCTGGGTTCTTGTTATTCAACCATGGGTTGGGCACAGCTCATTGTCCATAAACCCCTGACAAACTTGAGAAGCTGTAATAAAGGCTTTTAGATGGATTATACAATTGCAATTTAACAGTTAACAGTAAACTCTTATTGGTTGACAAACAAAGTACAAACTAAATGAATAAAAACCAAATTAAATGAATGTGGTCGCATATGTGTGTGCCTGTCATTTTTATTCCCACTATGGGGGGAAACTTTGAAGTGAACTACACCTTTAAGGTATTTATAAGAAAAAATATTTAGCAAAAAGGCAAAAAAAGCAAAAAGGCAGGTTTATTCTAAAATACAAAAGCTTTGAAAAACATTTGCTACAATTCTATCTTTAACATTTTAATCCTACCATGTTGTAAAATGTCGTATCCCTTTTCCTGAGCTTTTCATGTGTGTAATATGTTATTTTTAAAGACTTGTTTACACTCCATAACTTTAAAACATCACTTCTCGCCAATGCTGTAATTTCAACAGTTTTGAAAGTGCCTAATCAAATCTGCTTTTAGAGCTAAAAAAAGTGTTACACAATGTAATGATGTTGGTTAGAACAAACCAACAGAAAATTGGTCCTACAGAAAATTTACTAGAAGCTGAACGTCGGCTCATGAAAGACCATCATTTTGACCAAAAAAGGTATTTAAAAGGCAGAAGCCGGCATCAAAGGACACGACTGGACAGAAGGGAAACTAAACAACTGACCACCAATGCAAGCAAATTTGAAGATAGCATCTGTTTCTAGGTCAGATCTTGAATATGTTATTTCTTACCTGACTGTCAATTCCCAACATGAGCAGCATGGAAAAGAAGAGAATAGCCCACAGTGGTGAGACTGGTAACTGCGTCACAGCTTCTGGATAGGCCAAGAATGCTAAACCAGGACCTGTGATAAATATAGAACATTATTAAACAATGACCACCTCGTTACAGTTGTTTGAAATTCATGATTTGAAATAAAATTCAAATTTATGTTTGTATTAATATGATGTTATAAAACATCACTACCTTAAGTGAAGTTAAACACTGGGGTGTTCAATGTCTACATCCTATTGCAATGTTATGATTATGTAATATGAATTAATTACCTGATGCAGCTACATCAGCTATTGATCTCTTTGTCACGTGTGCCATGAAGCCCACGATAGAGAAAATCACAAATCCAGCAAACATGCTAGTGAATGAATTTATGCAGCACACAATGATGGAGTCCCTGCAGGTCCAGAAAAAGAACACTTTTGTTATCAACTCACCTGACTCTTGTCTTAAAATGTTGGATTACGTTAGTGATCTACAGCCAAATACCAAAGCCACTGTTATTGGAGCTCTATGCATGCAATTTTCTTTGCATTCATATGCTAAAATGTCAAGTCTGATATTGGCCCCATAATCACATTCAAACAATTTTCTGTGGGGACTATTCACGTGTTCTGGTGAACACTGTTTAAAGCAAAAAAAGAGAATCAATCTAGGTTAAATTACGATGAGCTCTTTATACCTGTACACATTGTTATGGAATGTGTTGTAGCTGCCAAGAGCAATAAGGGAGCCCAGACCCAAACCATACGAGAAGAAAATCTGTGTTGCAGCATCCAGCCAAACCTGCGATTTGAAGAGAAATTAAACTATTCAGCGGCTAGTCTGGGTTCAACTGTGCGTATGTGAATGACTAAATCTATAAAATCACCTCCGACTCCTTCAGCTTCTCAAAATTTGGAGTGATATAGAACAAGATTCCGTCACGAGCCCCAGGCAGAGTCACCCCACGGATGAACAGAATGAACAGCATGATGTATGGATAGGTGGCAGAGAAGTACACAACCTGCAAAAACACATTGATTTCTTTTCTCTGATTACTTTTTACCAACTATATTCAAGTTGCGAATGAACATATTCCAGCGAGAAGCCTTCAAGACAGGCCAGCTGAAAAAAACCTCTCACCTTTCCAGTCCAGCTCACTCCTTTCCAAATACAGAAGTACACAAGGACCCAGGCAATGGCCAGCGTTATAGCGAGTGGCACACGAATCTCACCAGGTTTTTCTAAGCCATCGGTCATTTGATGCACATTGCGTCTATATGAGCACATCATGTGACACAATCACTCAACAAAAGAAGACGTATAGTATGTATTCACATGCACAGAGGTCAAGGAAGGTCATGCGCAAGCTATGTTTCCAAAATCTTACTCCCAAAACTCCTTGACAGCACTGGTGAGATTGGCAGTGTCTACTATGCTGTAGTTGGTATAGCATCTGTCTGTGTTCCAGGGATTGTTACAAGATTTCCATGGAAGCTCCTAGAATGAGTAGAACAAATGCTTTACATTCTCTTTTTCTCTTTAAATGTATATAAAAACAGAGGAGACCGGATGCTTACAGTAGTAAAGGAGTTGTATAGGTAGTACAGGGCCCAGGCAATGATGACAACGTAGTAAATGTTCAGCCAGAATGACAAAACGGCAGCCGCAAGACCAACACCTGTAATTGCCATATACCCTGTGTTACAACTACTAACACAAAACCAAAGTGGTATCACAGAAAACACTGTGGCATTGCAGAAGTCTTTCATAAGCTGTACACTGTGCTCGATGTGAAAGCTCTATGAGTCTTTTCAAATAAAGAGAGACATCTCAAGTATGTACCACATGTCACCAAACACTGCGCAATTCTAGAAAGCCATAGCAGAATTAAGAGATGAGAGCAGACGAAAAAACATGCTGGAAACAGTAATCGTATACCTTTGAACATTGGAGCCAGTTTCCAAACCCCAAGGCCGCCAATGGATGTGTACTGTCCGAGTGCGCATTCAAGGAAAAACAGAGGAACTCCCGCAAAAATGAGCGTCAAAAAGTACGGGATTAAGAAAGCACCTGAAATTACAGAAACTCGTGAAAACTACCCAACAATTTTGCTCTGCAAAAGCACACAATCACATGCAACACAGCAAATCACAGTCAGTTCGCAAAGCTGCAGCTTGTTCTTACCTCCGCCGTTTTTCCCGCACAGGTAAGGAAATCTCCACACGTTGCCTAGTCCGATGGCGTAGCCTACACATGACAGCAGGAAATCAAATTTCCCACCCCAAGTTTCCCTCTCCGGAATGTCTTTCTTCTTCTCCACTGATTTGTCGTCCTCAGGTTTGGGTTTGTCGTTCGTAGTGATCTCGTTTAGTTCCGTCACAACTTGTCCGTCGGCGTTTTTGGTGTTGTTTGTCGCCATGTCTCTGATTTCAGCACCAGTCCGCGAAGACAACAGCAGAGCTCCACAACACCCGCTCGAACCCGAGACCGCTTCAGTTAACCTGAAAACACCCAACCAAACCGTGTTTTTCTTCCGTTAAGGCAGACGGCTGTTTGAATAACAAGTCGACACACGCACACAGACCTGTCGTCTTAAATTGAGACTGAGCTGTCTGTCATCACTTTCGTGATACGTGTCAATTTATAGGTATAAATATTTTTTTCGATCGTGCGACCCTTCAGCCTCATTGATATAAATGCTTTCATAATATGCTTTCGTAATGCAAATATAAATAATTAAAATAAAGATTTTTTTGCCACATTGAATTTACAATGCAACACGAACTTCGTTACTATAAATTATTATTGCTATTTTTTTAAATGAATCATGAAGCAAAATTTATATTTGCATTAGTATACGCATATAGATTTATTCGTTTTATTCGATTATTTTGCAGCAAACAAACGATGCTTTCTTTTAAAATTGTAAATAAAACATATAAGATGAGGGCGAGCTCTGCTGCCTTTCCGATTTGTCCCCAAATATTGCCAAATCCTCGAACCAACATTTCAATATTTTTCATCTACTTACAGTGAATTTGAATCCTCTGGCAAAGGGAATTTTCCCTTCTGTGGTGAAGTGAGGTATCCGTAGATTCCTCTCCAAGTTGTAAACTTCCAGTGTGAGCAATGTGTCCAAAGAGTGTTGTGTCCATGTAAGGCGGTCTTGCCGGAGCTGTCCACGGGCGAGTGGTTCTGAATCCACCGAGCACAGACTGTCTGCGATTAGCTGCTCCTCAACATCTCCAGAGCGTCAATGTCATGTGAAAGTCAACACCCCCTACCACACACGCACACACACAGAAACACTCTTTCAGGTCAGCCAAAAAGCTTTTACACACTATGCACAGTAAATGCAACGCACCCCTCTGTCTCAAAACAAAAACCAACACTTTATCTTATAATTCAATTCCAAGTCCATTTGAATCTTCAAAATGTTTACATGGAATTCATTTTTCATGGATTATGACTCATATACGTTTGCCACTGCAGTCATTCAAAGAAACACATCCAATGGAAGACCCACAGTTTCCAGACCCTGCCCATGCACTTTAACCAAATATCATCACTTAAATAAGGCTGTGTGGCAGGTGGGAGCACTGAATCCTCCTCCTGGTGTGTGCAGACAAACATCATTCTTCATCTTTCAATCATGCCACTTCACCGGAATACAGAATAATGAACGAAGTGACACTATATCTGCAGTTAGAGGGGTGAAAGTAGAGCAGTCCTGTAAGTACACATACAACAGCATATATGTGGTAAATAAATTATTTTCAATCATCCAAAAATAACTTCCCCTTAACACATCTAGGTCCACAAACTTTCAAAATTGCTTCACAATTTTTTAGAGGGGACCACATGATGTAAAAACTGTAATTGTCAGCAAACAGTAGCTAATGAAAAATGCCTGTTGAGAAGTTTGGGTCCGAGAGGTTCAGATTTCATCTCCTCTCCCAAATCTTGGCTCAGTGTGGAGAACTCAATTGGCAGCAGATGGTGAACCAATGAGGGATGAACTAACCTACTAATGATACTACATGAAATTTTGCATTTACAGTCCATCTGGCTGCATCTCCCTTTGGTTATACAGACTGTGAAAACATGGCATTTCTGGATGAAACCTGCACCTGCTGTGGACACATGAACTCTTCTGTGTGGCTAGTGACATTTAGACTCATTCAGTGAGATACTAATTACAGAGCCTCAAATATATTCAGAAAAATAATTTATGTCAAGCATTAAAGTCCATTTCGTCCATAATTACATTGTGTTTACTAATATGTTAGGGAGATCACAGATTCCTTACTATATCTGCCTTTTGAAATTGTGTTCGCTGTGAAGTTAAGTTGCATGATTCAGTGATATAGGTAATACCGTCCCTTTAAGATTTAGATTTAGTTATATGAAGCATGTTTATATTTCTTGACAAAACTTTTTTTAACAAAGAAATGTCATCTTAAAGGGATAGTTCACTCAAAAATGGAAAATCTGTAATTTACTCACCTTCAAGTTGTTCCAAATCTCTATACATTTCTTTGTTCTGTTGAACACAAAAGAAGATATTTTGAAGAATGTTGGACAGTTTTGGGGCACTTTTGTTAACCATTGTAATTTTTCTAATTATAGTAGTCAATGCGGGGTCCAATAATTGTTTGATTACAAGCATTCGTCCAAATATCTTTTTCTGTGTTCATCAGAACAAAGAAATGTATACAGGATGGGAACAACTAGATTCTTGAAAGAATTTTAAATTTTGGGTGAACTTTCCCTTTAAAATCAAAAATGTAAATGAAATCTATTTTAGTTGTGTTATGTGAAAGGTATTTTATTTGATCAATTGGTGTAAATGTAGACAGGAAGGATGATGTAAAAGAATACACACAAGTCTATGTAGCACTTTTATGATACATATGCAAACAGCAATAACGCATGGGATCACATCGTGAGAATGTGTCTCATTAATAACTTGGCCTTGATTTTGTTCTAATGCAATATGCAAATCCTGTCCACTCTGAGAGACTCATTCGTTTTCTCTTGTTACTGTATGATGAGGCTTGTGTGTCTGACCTGCTTTTCAAACCTTGAACATTTGAAGAAATTACAATTAGTTTGTATAATGAAGACTAAGCGAAGGAAACAGTGTTCAGTGTGAACATCGGAGCCGTTTTAGGTGTGCTGTATAAAAAATATACATCCCTCAAAACAGTATGGGGCATTGAAATCGCTTTAAAAATTTTGTTCTAGTGTTGCTAGGCAACAGCAAAATGGTCTCAGCCTCCCTGTTCATATTAGTATTTCTGCTGGGGTTTACTCCCATTGATATATTCAATTTTTTCCCTCCTCCATTAGCACATGTTTTGATTTTTATGTCTTTGTAATTATTATCATCTAAATCATTTTGCAGGTAATGTTCCAGGTATGTTATTAAGATTTTGGATGTTCTATAAGATTGCTTTTCCCTTTTGCTTGCCCTTCTCTTCCTTTTTTTATGTGCATAAATCCTAACAGCCCTAAAAGCTTTACTGTAACTAGGATGAACTGCTGTTAATGTGCTGTCATCCATGTAAGCAATCTGAAATGTTGATTTCTTTTTCAAAGATCTACTGCCATGTCATGAGCACACTGCACGCAGACATAGTAACAAGGAGCACATGTCAAATTGTATGGCGTGTCTGCAATCTCACTTCACTGTGGGACTAATCTCCAGTATTCACCGCAATCACTATGGAAACTGACTTGTGCCACAGAGCCGTTTCTGAAACCACATTACCGCGTGTGAGGACACGTCTGCAGAAAACTCATGTTTTATTGCATAATAAATCCTTCAACATAATAGTGTAGCATATTTTATGGCTGAATAATCTGATCAAGAATTCATAACAAACATCAGGCAAACTAATAAGAAGAGATCATTGTTTTTCAAGGAAACATGACTGAAATAAAAAATTGGTCTCTTTAGTCCATAGAAAAGCAATATCTTTGTTTCAAGCAAAGCATACATTAGCAATCACATGCATACCCTTTCAATTTTACTGCCAGCCTTTGGCTAAACTGTACGAAAATGCTCTTCATGGTTCTAAAGGGTTTATCTGCTTCAAAGGTGGGGAGCTGATGCATCGCTCTGACCGCTTCATCCTGCAATCCCGAAATGAATGAGCTCAAGCATTCAGACAAGTTCTTCTGAACCAAGCCCTACATTCTAGGGACAGAATTGTGTTTTTTTTGCTGTTTACATAAGACACATTTTACATTTACATGTGCTGATGATGTCAGCTCCAGTCCGACAGGCTGCCTCCTCCTCCCAAAAACATTTTCCTCTGGAGACAGTTCATCAAGACATTTAGAGATGTTATTTTATAGTGTTATTTGCTCCCGAGCACAAAAGGAAAGCGCGATTTGTGTGTTTTTGCTTCATTCAAGCGCATGCAATGCAACAAAATGCTGAATGCAAACACAACACGAGATGATTCTGCAACACTGATGATTGCCTGAAAAAGATTCTTTCTGGGTTATAAAAGGTAAAATGGCATGCCCACATTATGATAGCTTTCTGATTTGTGATGTAAAAACACAAGGGGAACAGACATCCTAAATCCGAAGAAAAAAATCCCCTCCCTCTCTGTGCATGTTCCTGTCACCCCAATTCTTTTCATCAAATGGCTGTGAGCGTGCCTCGCATATGAATTCAGCTGATGAGTGAAATCTGCGCCCAAAGAAAGGCTGCCGGCGCCTTCCAAAGTCACATGACGCTTAATTAGGAATTCTTCTCTTTAGAAGACTGGAATTCTGCCAAACGTATATAAGTTGTCTCGGTAACGTTGCGAGCGCAGCTGCCTGAGGTGCAACACTGTGCTGCATTATATCTGGCTGGAAACAAGCGGAGCGCCAGATATCCAGCTTGTGTCTAAACAGCCTGTGAAGGTAAATCTAATTCTAAATGTGCAACTTCTCTTCGAGTGAGGATATTACGTGATAATTCAGCCGACTCATCATTTATTCATCCTCAGGTTGTTTAAAAGCTGCAGGATGTAGAACAGAATGCACAGCTACTCTCATACACACAATAAAATGTGAATTGGGAACCATATGAGAAATGTCCATATCATGCAATACAGTATTCAAATTATTCGAGGTTGTAAACAAGATGCTCCAACACTATTTTTTGTAGAAAAAGAAAGTCATAAAATATTGAACAAGAATTCAAATTTCTTGGTGAACTATTATTTTAAAAACTGTGTAAACATATACAGTATCTATAACATCAACATCACAGTCTCACGATATAGGGTGTAATCAAGCTGCACTGCTATCTTCAGAGTGCTGGTTAGACTGTGCATTTGGAAGACAAGAAGATTATCTATAGCATGCTAATTACCCCAAACACATGTGTTATTATTCTGGGGGTAATGGGATGCATTGCTGTTCAACAATCTCATGTGGGAAAATAAAATAATCCTGGATGATCATCCTGATCCTGTGAACATAATGAAGAAATGCAAATCTGCTTTCTTCCAAACATGTAAGTATTTATTGACCAAGTGCTGTTAAACTCTAAAGCGAACAAAAATGCCATAGCTTTGTTTGATTGAGACACCAAAATATACAGGAATCATGTTTACATTTTTTATTATTAATTTGGGGAAGTTAAAATAGAGCAACAATTGAGATCAATATGGGTTCGAAAAGTCATCTAGATTTACATTACTTTCCTTGTTTAGATGGACTCCACTTGAGTAGTTTTAAAGCGACACTTTGTAGTTTTTCGACCGTAAAACAATGTCAACATGAGCATCCTCATATCAGCTTCAAGTAAGCTTTGTAAATTCTGTGTTTGGATCGGTACACACAGTCCAGCCCATCGCCCCCCTGCAGTTTGCAAACAATGATTCTGCATTCACCGGTTCCATCAGCTTAGTAAACAAATTCACAGGCATTGTGCTGCCCACGGGGAGGCTTACACACCGACAATATTTTAAACACTGGTAACACTCAATTGCACTTATCAACCACATGAGGGTCCCCGTGAGCAAAAGTTCTATAGTGCTGCTTTAAAAGATATCTTTGATCATCCTAGTTTGTAATGGCCATGAAAAGTCCATGTTTGAAGTTGCAAAAAGCACATACAGCAATGATAACAATTAAGAGACCAATTCAAAACTATTTTTCAGTTTTTCTGAAATTTACAAGTATTTAGAATGTGTTTTTGTAAACTGTCAAATGACAACAAATTTCACTGAATTTGCCAAGGCTTCTTAAATTCTTCTTAAAAGTTGTCTGTTTAGAAAAAATCTATAATAATGTATTTTACTAAAGATCGAAAACGTCAAATTTCAAAAGTTTAGATTAGATTAGATTCAACTTTATTGTCATTACACATATACAAGTACAGTGTAACGAAATGTAGTTTAGGTCTAACCAGAAGTGCAATTAGCAAGTGCAGGATATACAGTGTGAATAAATGCAGAATACAATTATTATCATCTAAATCATTTTGCAGGTAATGTTCCAGGTATGTTATTAAGATTTTGGATGTTCTATAAGATTGCTTTTCCCTTTTGCTTGCCCTTCTCTTCCTTTTTTTATGTGCATAAATCCTAACAGCCCTAAAAGCTTTACTGTAACTAGGATGAACTGCTGTTAATGTGCTGTCATCCATGTAAGCAATCTGAAATGTTGATTTCTTTTTCAAAGATCTACTGCCATGTCATGAGCACACTGCACGCAGACATAGTAACAAGGAGCACATGTCAAATTGTATGGCGTGTCTGCAATCTCACTTCACTGTGGGACTAATCTCCAGTATTCACCGCAATCACTATGGAAACTGACTTGTGCCACAGAGCCGTTTCTGAAACCACATTACCGCGTGTGAGGACACGTCTGCAGAAAACTCATGTTTTATTGCATAATAAATCCTTCAACATAATAGTGTAGCATATTTTATGGCTGAATAATCTGATCAAGAATTCATAACAAACATCAGGCAAACTAATAAGAAGAGATCATTGTTTTTCAAGGAAACATGACTGAAATAAAAAATTGGTCTCTTTAGTCCATAGAAAAGCAATATCTTTGTTTCAAGCAAAGCATACATTAGCAATCACATGCATACCCTTTCAATTTTAGCAAGTGCAGGATAGCAAGTGCAGGATATATCAATTAGCAAGTGCAGGATATACAGTGTGAATAAATGCAGAATACAATATTAGGAAAACACTATACAAATGTTCTATGACAATATGACAGTCGGTATATACTATGGACAATATATACAGAAGGATATATACTGTGAACATTAATGTGCAGGTGGTTATGAACAGATAACAATTTAGACTATACAATAGTGCAAGTGACTTAAGTGTGCATTAATTATAGACATTAGTTATTAAGGTTACAGTGCAGTAGATGATCTAATGAAGTTATTAAGGTAACAGTGCAGTAGATGAGTTAATGAAGTTATTAAGGTTACAGTGCAGTAGATGAGTTAATGAAGTTATTAAGGTTACAGTGCAGTAGATGAGCTAATGAAGTTATTAAGGTTACAGTGCAGTAGATGAGTTAATGAAGTTATTAAGGTTACAGTGCAGTAGATGAGTTAATACAGTTGTTGAAGTTATAGTGCAATAGATGAGTAGATGCAGTTAATAGAGTTACTGAGTTACTAATACAGTTATTGAAGTTATGGTGCAATAGCTGAGTAGATGCAGTTAATAGAGTTACAGTGCAGTAGATGAGTTGATGCAGTTATTGAAGTTATGGTGCAATGGATGAGTAGATGCAGTTAATAGAGTTACAGTGCAGTAGATGAGGTAATGCAGTTATGAGAGTAGTCCATTAGTGCAAATGAGCATTCAGTATAATATTCCTGGTGTGCAAGTGAGCAGTATACAGTGCAAATGATGCTATGTGTGTGTAAACAGTCCGGTAGAGCAGATACATGAAGTACTGGTGTGTACAGTTTAGTCATGCATGGCAGCCCTGTAGTGCAATGTAAACAATGTAATAGCAGCATTAAAGTTAAAGTTATGAGAGGTAGTGAAATAATTCAATTCAAGAGTTCAATAATGAAACAGCTCTGGTAAAAAAGCTGTTACCTAGTCTGCTGGTTCTTGCCCGGAGGCACCTGAAGCGCCTACAGGAAGGCAGGAGAGTAAACAGTCTATGAGCGGGGTGAGAGGGGCCCTTGAGAATGCTGCTAGCTCGACGCAGACAGCGTTTCTTCTGGATGTCCTCAATGGAAGAGAGTGTAGTCCCTGTGATGCACTAGGCTGTTTTCCTCACCCTCTGCAGTGCTTTGCGCTCAGCAACAGAACAGTTCCCATACCAGACTGTGACACAGCTGGTCAGGATGCTCTCTATCGTGCAGCGATAGAAGTTCACCAGGATAGTTGAAGACAGTTGGTTCTTCTTCAGTGTCCTCAGAAAGAAGAGATGCTGGTGAGCCTTCTTGACCAGGCATGAGGTGTTGGTGGTCCAGGACAGGTCCTCCGAAATATGGGTCCCCAGGGACTTAAAACTGGAAACACGTTCAACAGCCATCCCATTAATGTGGGTGGGGTCGTGTGTGCCTCCTTTCGCCTTCCTTAAGTCCACGATGATCTCCTTTGTCTTGGAGGTGTTAAGGAGCAGGTTGTTGTTTGAGCACCATGTGGCCAGGTGCCGGACCTCCTCCCTGTAAGCAGTCTCATCGTTGTTGCTGGTGAGACCAATCACTGTTGTATCGTCTGCAAACTTGATGAAGGAGTTAGATCCATTCACAGGCCTGCAGTCGAGTGTGAAAAGGGAGTAGAGAAAGGGGCTCAGTACGCAGCCCTGTGGTACACCAGTGTTGAGGGTGATTGTGGTGGAGCAGATGTTGCCTAATCTAACAAGCTGAGGCCTGTTCGTCAAGAAATCCATAATCCAGTTGCAGGTTGAGTTGTTAATGCCTAGGTTTCCAAGTTTGATGATTAGCTTGGAAGGGATGACGGTATTGAATGCAGAGCTGAAGTCTAAAAACAGCATGCGTGCATAAATGTCCTTATTGTCCAGATATGTGAGCACGGAGTGCAGCGCCATGGACACCGCATCATCTGTGCTCCTATTGCTACGGAATGCCAATTGGTATGGGTCCAGTGTGGATGGTAGAGAGTCTTTTAGGTGTGACAGGACCAGCCGCTCGAAGCACTTCATAACAAAGTTGGACCTTTTGCCAATACTGCACATGGAATATAGACCCACTGGCCACTTTTAACTATTCAATTGGGTGCCAAGCATTATGGAAGGTTAAATAGTATCTGCTGAAGCTCCTGCATTAGGAAGAAAGATTATTAAGACACTTCGCATGAGACATAGCTTTCCTGTAGCTCAGTGGTGAGAGCATTGCGTTTACAACGCTAGGTTGTGGGTTCGATTCCAGGGCACTGTAAATACCTATGTAAAATGTATAGGATAAAGCAATGTAAGTCGCTTTGGATAAAAGCGTCAGCCAAATGCATAAATGCTAATGTTAGATGAGCTAGTTTCCACTTAAAAGTCAGACGTTATGATCCCCTGCAATTTTCCTGCACAACCACCTCCAGAGTTGACAGAGAATGGTCTTAAGAACAAATATTAAGATGTTTTTTATGTGCTATGAATTGCTTGGCCAGACTGTGAAAAACAGATTCTGGATTCTACTAATTAAAATGAGTGGTGGGCCGTTATCGGCGTTAACGTGCTATTTAACGTGCGTTATCGCCGTGAATCTATTCTCAAAGTTGGGTTGCGACCTGGGTCTATACTACCCAAGCTATGATGACTTTCACCTTGATATTTTAGTGCGGATGTATACCTAGCTTAATTGCACTGTAGGGGACGAGAACGATTTTTTTAAACTCGCGTGATTTGCGTGATTCGCGCCGCCTCATCAGCTTATAATCAGGGCTTCATTCGCGCGATTCGCGCAGCAAGTAGGTCTATCGCCTCTTTGAATTGACTTAACATGTAAATCTATCGCGCTTGACGCGCCATTCGCGTTTGGTCTGAACACAACATCACGTTACTGTGAAATTACAACATCAAACGTGACGTGCTAACATGGATGCAGCTATGAAGCAGCCGGTTTTGCTTCAGAGAAAATGTACTTCCCAATGGAAACCTCGACATGACTAAGGTTGTTTGCACCTTGTTCAATGTAGAATTGGTTTACTGTACGGAATTGGTTTACATACAGTTGGTTTAAAAAAACAATAGCAAGGATATTTTCTTAAGAAAACTGTGGATCTAGTAGTAGTCGTTTTTAGCTATGGGCTCACTTTTAATTATGTAATCCCTATTTTACCACTCGTAGTTCTAAAGATAATTGTTCACTGTAAAAAAATGCCGGGATCTACTTTTCCTAGTTTAAAGATAGGAAAAATTGTCGGCTTCATTCCCAAAAAAGCCACCTGTCATATCAGTGTTGCCACAGTTACTTTGAAAAACTTAGTTACTGAGCAGATTACTTGATTTTAAAAGTAGTTAAATTAGATTACAAGCTACTTTATCAGTAACATTCAGCAGCTGCCGAAAACACCCCCGTCACCTCAACATAAAAATGACAACTGATTTTGCCAACACTCACTTTATTGGAAGTGTATTTTTAACAGTAATATCAACAATGTATCTGCTGACATTTTAAGTTGAACTTAAAAAATATTTCCTGAAAAACATGTTTATAAAAAATAAAATAAAGACAGTCTTTCTTGACTTGACATATTTAACTGTTAACACTTTAATAATGGCAAAACTTACTATTTATAATCTACATTATTTATAAATGTAACTATTAAATTCTTTTAACATGTTTTATGAACATTGAACTTGTTGTTCACAGCATTAAGGCAGAATGGTTTTACAAAACAAAACAAGTATAAAACGCACGAAACGAGAGCGAGTCAACCGTGTTTAAGATCAGCATTTCCTCTACAACATACTGCCCGACCAACTTCTTCAACTCTCCCCCACTTACTGATTTTGCACCAAAGTCCAGAATTTGTTGTTTGGGTGGTGGGGGACCTCCTGCTCTCTGCTTCGCACCACCTGGCGGGACTTGCTCTGTAAGCTGGACTGTGCTGTGCTGCTGCGACTCCAATTGTTTCTTCGAATTTGACGTAGTGTTTTTGTAGCTAGATAGCACTTTGTCGCCAGCTCAGAGTGTACAACGAACCATAATATTGTCATCTAGCTGACACAGACTCAAAATAGTGACTGTATATCCAGCTACAAAAACGCGCATCTCTCTACTCCCTCCATTGTTGTTTACGTTTGTGTCGTTGCGTGGTAGGGGCTATTACACGTGCACAAAATCAGTATTCAAACACAGGTCGCAAGAGGTGCAGTCGCCCTATTTGTCATTGAGCTATGACAACTCCACACCTTTTAAGCCTGCACCACATAAAAACTGGTTCAAAGCATTCAAAGCGTGACTTACCACCATGTGAATTATCTGTCTTGAACTCTAGGCTCCTGGTTCGTTTGCCATTGGGTTCTGTGAAAACCTGTAAACTGTTATGTGGTCTTCCAGAAGTTGAAAGTTAGTTGTTTCATCATTTAGTCTACTGACACCTAGGCACCTGACAAAATTGACAACAATTATACAAAAAGCAACAAAAAGAAGAATAAAAAAAAGTAGGCTACTGAAAATTAAAAAAATTGAGATTTTATAAATGGACCTAGGACCCCTTTAACTTTATTGAAGTGCATAAGACGTGTCTGTCTTTTTTGTCCCCTGAAACTGAGACGGATGAAAAGATACCCTTAAGATACATTAAGTTGCTTCTATTGAATTTATGTGCAGTTGAAAGACATTTTACAGATTATTTCTGAAGTATGCCATAATAAATGCAACATCTTGAAAACTGATGTACACTGCTGACATTCTTTTTATATACATAATATGTGAAAGAACTAAAGAGTATGTGAACGAAAGGAAGTTTAAAAATGACAAGAAAACGGACTAAATTTTTAATAAAATCCACGTGGTACATTATCGAAGAAGAAAGATGCTTTGGAACAATGTACATTGTGAAAAGCGCTATATAAATAAACTTGAATTGAAAGATGATTTATTTCGTACCACTTCAGAATTGACCCAAACAAAAGGATTTCTTTGTCTGGGTATGTTAGAAATGTAATCTAAAGATTTAACATTTTCTGGCCGCCTCGACACAACACAAAGGACTGTGGTTCAATGGAATGGAAGACTCATGCCTGTGGGTGGAGGTGCTGGAGGTAATAATGTGACCTCAACTTCATTATAGGTCCAGAGAAGCATTAGAGCTGTGAGCCAAAGATGCAGCACATGCGCTGTAAATGAGAAATTGGCCCTGAGCTTCTGTTCCTGTAATCCTTTATTCAAACAATCATCGTACGAGACCACACAGACATACATTGACACTGCGTCTGCTGTGTGTATTATGGCTCTGGACATGCATCTCCAGTTGTTATCTTGTGTAACAAACCTAGAAATGCAAAAATCTATTTTAAAATGTTCATTATATTTAGGTGTTAACAAAATGTAACAACTCTTTTAAAAATAAATAAGAATTTTGAATTTATTTTTTTGTTATAATATTTATAATGTAAAGTCCCAAAAATTTCATGGTGATGAATAGAGACATCCAGGTTAGGTTCACCAGACGTTGTTGTCAGTACAACACTGCTGGAAAGGTCAAGGCAAGAAACATCACTCGATCACTTGACTGTGATTGATTTCATTCTGATGAAGCATACACATTTGCATTTGAACAAGGAATAATGTGAATGATTGCTGCAAATATGTGTGATGGGAAAGGTTGAATAAAATTATGTGAAATTATCATTCAGCTTTAGTTGTCATTCTCTCTCATAATCGTGTAATGGTTTAGGTTTTTAATTAGCATATACTGCACATACCAAATAATGGAATAAACAAAGACAGCCCGCAAAGAGGCCAAAATGTGTGTCTGCCTTCTCTCACATATGTTGCCTTCTTTTTTCCTTTCATTTGAGGACAAAATGTGAGAGGAAATTGCAGTGTTTATCTGTGCCCTGCTACTATACGGAGGAGAGAGTTTCTATGGCAACCTCTCCAAAATGACGTGCTCTGAATGGCATTTCATGAGATGTGCTGCTGATTATAGTCTAGAGAGGAGGGCTGCTGCTTCTGTCAGCCATCGCTGTAAAGGGAAATGTACAGTGCTCCAATAAAAGCCCTTTCATGTTTTTTATACTATAGTTGTGACTGGTATCTTCTACAGGCCAGCAGAATTGTGTTATTCCTTAAAGAAAAGAAGAAATATTTGAATTTACTGCCCCCTGCTGAGCGCATAAACGGACATTATCATTTCTGTTCGCAACATACTTTCTTCCCGGTGTTGTATTTAAGCTGACATTATCTGAAACATCATCTGTGTATCAAAATAAAATAATTTAATCTTGTTTAGTCAAAGTATATGTTGTTATAAATCTGTGAAGTAAATTGTAAGCGCCTTATTCTGGCCTGTTCTGTCTACACTGCAAATTTCTAACCATGTTCACTTCATGAAGGTCAAAAATACCTGGAGAAAGCTTTTCATGAGCCTTTCTGTTCACTTGTTCCGATAGAATGTGATGTGAATTTTTGCCATGTTACGTAAATATGTTTTTTGTGAATCAAGGTCGGAATATCTGAGTTAATGTCCCACATCCAATCTCAAAGTGTAAGTCAATCACATGTCAAATGTGCGCATAAACACAATGTTGCCGTTAGACATGTTGTTATACTATTGTTTTTGTTCAATTTCAAATGCCTTAAGGTAGCTGCATGTTGATCAGGGGCGATTCTGGATTTACAATATTAGGTGGGATCAGCCCCCAATGAGGATATACATTTGTGGAAAAAAATTGAGAATGTTCCGAAAATCATTAAGTCATCACAACAGCAATGTGAAAGACTGACAGCATGACAAGAAAAACTATGATAAGACCAAGGCTATCATCTAAAAATAATTTTTGAACCTTTTCTATATACCAGTACAAACATGTACTGTTGTATTGCTTAATAGTAAGTATGAACTTGTTTTCTTTGCAGAATTTGAGGTCTGAAAAAATAGAGAGCATCTTCAGTTTCATTTTCTACAAAAAATTCCTCCCCCCAAAAAATTGGTAAACATTTTGCTTGTAGTTTACTGTATAAAAAAACATGATCATTTACCTAGAAAACAAATTCTAAAATTAGAAAAATTATCTTTATCTATTTTTAAATAGCCGTGGAACAAAAATATTATTTTCAGTTTTTCTTAAAAAGAGATTATTTTCAGTTTTTCTTAAATTCCTATTTATTGGGATGTGTTTAGCTAAAATGTTCATTTTTGTTCTGTGAAGTACTAACAATGTTGCAGACCTCAAATACTGCAAACCAAACAAGTTTATAGTCACTTTTAAGTAATACAATATTTGTATAGAAAAGTTTTTTATCATGTGATAACCTTGATTTAAAAAAAAATCTCCTAACCCTTATATCATCATATATTGATTTTTAAACTTTATTAGCTAAATTTGGTATAATACACTATATGGCTCGAGTGGGAGTGTGAAAGTGCTCTCTATCAGCATGGCTGTGATTAGGCAAGAGGCATGAGGCCGCAGGCCGAGGAACAGGAGACAATCACAGCTACTGATAAAGAGCCCTATCACATGACTACAAGAGTAAAATTGCATTCATACAACAGTTCGACAGCACAAGTTAATAAATCACAAACAACGCCGGAGTGCCTGTGAAATCCTCCGGTTTCTCAACTTTGTCATGACTCCAATAGTCGTGTCACTTAAATTGTCAGATGTAGCAAAGCTTTCAGTGATATGAATGAGATCAACCCGCTTGCATCTGCTTGTCGCTGGCAGTGTCGACTAACTAACACAGTGCACGTGAATGCAAGCACTGCTTTAATTTAATAAGCTGCTTTCTTAGTTCTGATATTCATGCAAACATACTAACAAGAAAAAAAAGATGTTTAGAGGGATATGGCCCCAAAAACATGCAATGATTCATGTTTTGTAAAAAAAACTCAGACCAAGCTGATGTAGACTTGAACTTTACACAACATACTTAGACTCGGGTGGGATGAGCTGGTCTTGACTACAATACTGCCTCACACTCTTCATGTGTTTAATCAATTCTCCCATTTGTTTCGATTCATGTTTCTTATAAGCAATTTTGAAAGAACGATATGCGACTGTTAATGAAACACAATGCAGCAATATAAGCAATAACAATTCCATCCAGGCAGTCTGAACAGGGGTTTATTTTAAAGCTTGTCCTCATTAAGTCGTGAGAGTAAGCAGCTTTCTTCCCACTGTAAATAGCATAACACTGACAGTACGCACTGATTTAAATGAAGAACCTATCGACCGTTAAAACAGTACATTCTATATAGTATGTGTAAAGGTACTATGGATAGATTTCAGACATACTGCATCCGGCATGTTTTATTGTCATGTGACCCGCACGTTCTTAACATTGGTACAGGTTGACATATTAACATCAACCTGTACCTACACTGCAAAAAAAATCTTGTTTTTCAGAACAAATGCCTATACATTCTTGAATCAGGAAGCATTTTCTATATATTTTCTAAAATAAGTCTTGTTTTTAGAAAGAAATATGAAATTTCAGTAAATACAAGCAAAACAATCTGCCAATGGGATAAGAAAAATAATCTTGAATTTAATGACTTAGAAAAAGGTCAACCTTAATTAAAGGTTATTTGTTTTACGCCATTGGCAGATTTGTTTTGCTTCTTTTAAGGACAAATTCACTGAAATTTCATATTTTTTATATAAACTCGAACTCAAACCCTTTTTTACTTTTTTACTAAAAACCAGACTTATTTTCCTAGGTCACTTTGCTTATAAAGAAAATGCATCTTGATATAAGAATTTGTAGACATTTTAACTGGAAAACAAGAAAAAAAGACTAAGTAAGAAAGTCCATTTTTGAAGTATAAGCGTCGGTACAAACATAATGTATTCACAAGAAATTCATTATTTACATTTAAAAAACGGACACTGCCACTTTGAAGTTTTTAGCTATTTTTATTTGATTCACTTGCGAAATTCTACCATTGCCCAGCATGTGTGGCATCATGGGATAGAGAAATTTCATACTCATAATCATTTTTACCTATACAGTATGGAAATAAGCAATTTCGGACGCATGGTGACTATGTGTTTACATAACAGAGGACAAGCCTTTCCATTACTCACAGGTTCCACATCACTACAAATTCCTGCAGTAAAATCTTGCATGATCATGTGACTTACCCCGCAAGATAAGAGATGACAGACTTATTCCTGTGATGACAGCTGTTGCTTCCTGTGAAAGCATACTAGCCATTACCATCTTGTGGGGATCAGGATCACTTCACTGGGCTACCAGCACTGCTATTTCTCTCCTCTATGAGTTTTGATAGGTGTTTGTGGTAATTCATCCTGGTTTGCTCATGTGAAATTGCAGAGAGGCTCAGCAGCAGTGCAGATTTACACACATTTCCCCAATTCTAAATATCATACAGGTCCCTTAAGGGGTTGTTTGTCTACATTAATTAGGTCAGCCGGATCCAGGAACATCTCCCATAACACCAACTGTGCTGAAAGAGGAATCCCAAGATTACTGTAGTCAGCAGAATCTGGTTCGTATGGTTAATTCCGAATACACGGTGGACCAACACCCAGAGACAACCCACAAATGCAACCTGGGCACAGATTTCATGTTAAGACCCAAGTATTCTGTCCAAATTTTCTGCAAAGACAACAGCAACCATTCAAGTTTTCAACTCGAACCCCTATGGGGGGGGGGGGGGGGTGCCACAGTGTTTCATGCATTCTCACTTCTTTACAATGTTAAATGTGCTGTGCTCTCATGCATAGCATGGTCAACTTGTCAAAAAACGATTGACAAAATATTTATGTGCTCGATACACTTCCTCAACGTTCGTATAGCTTTTGGAAAGTTTTTTTCAAACATGAATATCACTTTCACGAAGAAAGAGCTTTAATGTAACTCAGTGGTAAGAGCATTGCTTTAACAAAGTATTTTTGTGGGATTGATATCCGGTGGATTGCACATACCTATGTATAAATGTATAGGATTATGCAATGTAAGTCACTTTGGATAAAAGCGTGTGCCAAATGCATAAATGTAAATGTAACTTTTCTTAGGCCCTTAATGGACAATTCTCCGGGAAAAGAATGCCCATGCATCAACCTACGTACTCAAGATTAATATGAGATTGGAAGATTGAGTTTGAGAACTTTGTGTGTTACGTCCGCTTTAATAAACAAGATCTGAAACTATTCATCTCAATCATAACATATCTATATTCAGATTTGTGTATGTTTTGTCAAAGTCAGCTTAGCTGTCTCCCTTACTAAAGCCCTGTGTCCACTTGGGCGTTCACGCCGGCGACCGGCACGTCTTTTCAATTGTTTTCAACGGTAAAGTTGCGCTTTTAAAAAAACTGAGACGTTAACGCCTGTGGCCGGCATGTCTTTTCAATTACTTTCAACGGTAGCGCCGCGCCTTTATAAAAAGCCATCAGAGTCATAATTCTGCCGCTTCTCTTGGCCTAGTGGCGGTATCAAGACAGAACCCCATGTTTTATATGGAGAGAGACTATTTTGGCACTTATGGCTCATCATACACCATCTCTCTCCTGCCCTCTTGTTTCCTCGTTAGTGCTCATTATTAGTTCATGCCCCGCACCTGCCCCTTTTGATTTTGACCCTTATTTCCCACAATCAGCGGCGGTGTCCCGAGTTGAAAAATGCTTAACTTTGGGCACAACGCTGCGTCTGCAGCGGGCATTTTCAGTCGAGCTCCTGGCATTTTCAGCCGCGTAAATGCGCCTCGGTGGACACAGTCCCTAACAGTGGCTAGATATGTTGTGTTTCAAATCAGACCCTTAGATTTAGGATTAAAAACACCAAACAATGTCTACATGATAATAAAACAAGAAGAGTTTGACAAAATACTATTAATGGAAAGAACACTAATGACTGTGTGTGTGTGTGTGTGTGTGTGCGTGTGTATGTAGTTTGCCACTATGCCTTTCTCTTGTCATTAATGCTGACGCTATACCACTGACCTGATGCAGTCGCTATATTTAGTTTACTGCTTAATGCATATACCTCTGTGTCACTTCTGAAAACAATGCAGAGAAAGGACACAGAGACTAGGCTCTTTTCTCATATAAAACAGTTTGTGTTCACATAGTATATGCCTAGGCTCAGTATTAAAGACCAAGGCAAAACATTGTGCAAACTACCGGCATACATTCACGTAACCCAAGCACAGCTTTATTTTGTCAAGAGCTAAAACTGAAATTTCCTAACTAACAGAAATGACCCAAACCAGTCTTATTCCATGTATGTATTATTTGTTTAAAAAGTTCTCCGCAAAATCACTCATGCCTTTTCTTTCAAGATTGAAGCCCATCATGAATGCATAGTTGTTTTATCAAAGTTGGGTAATGGTCATGGGACATCCCACACTTAAAGGGGAAGACGGAACAGGCTGTTCTGCACTCCTGCTATACAACTCAATCAGACCTGTGTCCTTTTCTCCACTACCATCTGAAATCCTCAACAGTGACGATAATGAATGATATCTACAAAGCAGCCGTGAGTATGAATTCAAGTTACTTTTTTACATGGGTCTTCTTTGGATTGTTTAAAAAAGTATCACCACTTTCTATTTAGGTTGATTATTAAAGATTCAAGAAAGCATCATGTAAATCTTTTTCTAATTTAATAATTAAACCATTAATGGGAAATAATGTAACTCTGATAACTTTTGAGATATAATTGATTATCAGTTGAATTATAAATTGTGTTCAAACATTGTACATTTTAAAATGTCTAATTCTATAACAGATATTTAGAGTCTTTCTACTTGATTACCTTTCTATTTATACCTACGCAGTTAGTTAAGATATTATTATACTCAATATTAAATCAAAAGTCACAAAATAAATAATACAAAATAAATGATGCACGCCAAATAGTGATGTGATTATATGAAATTAATGTTAGTGGGTAAATACTGGCAGATTAATCATGTCTATTCTGTACCTTTACTTTTTTCTCCAACTATACTGTGAGTTAAAACAAAATGTTTAATTGTCAGCCTGCAAGTTTTTTTAAAGAGTGTTTCTGTTTTTTTCTTGCTCTAAATTGACTTGAAATCAAGTTGACACCAAGATAATTCCGAATAAATGACAATGAAAAATAACTTTGGGTCACTCAAGAGAGCCAAACGCCCAAATATAGATTTTTATTTTGAATGTCTGGAAAAGCTTGACTCTTGAGTGTTATCAGAGCTGATAGAGGGCACTAGAGAGGCAGACACCGGTTTCTTCATGACTACACATGGAGCTCCTCTTGCCTCCTGTGGCTAATTTTGGCACGTTTCGCTCAGCCGTGCATGTGACTGCATGCCGATAACGAGCTTCAGATAAAACACTCAGGCAGAAATTCTTCTAATCAATGCGTGTGTTAGAGTGAGGGTCACAGGTTATGATCTCTCAGTAAGATACTGTATACATGAGACTGATGTGAGTCTGGGAAGAACATGCTCAGATACAAGATACAGGTGGACGGTGTGCGATCTGAGATGGAAAACAGATGATATGTTTCTGATAAGCAGTTGTCTCATGGGTTAGCTTTTCTGGTTTATCCATCTATTCTTGAGATATCATCTGCAGTTAGCAATCCACATTTTTGTATAGCTTAGGTGGACTTATGAGATCTATATGAAATGTAAAATTATCATTTAACTCAGGTGTAACCTTGTCTGTGTCATTGTGTGGTGATCGGGTCTGTGAGACTTGTTTTCAATGTTAACATAAATATCGTTGATACTGTAGCTAATGAAATCAGGTTGATCTGGACTCATATTTGGTGCTGTTTATACAAAACCCTGTAAAATGCAATCTTAATGTTCATTCTGATGTAGTTTTCTATTTTATTAGAACCAATAATCTATATAAATACAATTCAATTGTTAAGTAAATTGCATGGACTGTAGCTTTAAAGGAAAATGTCAAAAATCCACATCTCCAAAAAGGCAATTTATTGTATTTCTTGGTGGCCTTTGGATGGAATACAATAAGATGTGTGTTTGGTTGTCCTTTAGCTGTGCATGTTACTACTTTAAATGTTATTTAGTCAAGTTTGGTAACATCATTGCAAAAATTTGCTTATTTTCCCCCTAACTTTATAGAAAGAGCTTGTTGTATGACTATAATTGAATACATATATGTATGTGTAGAAGTTTACTGTATATGTGTCCATGTTGGTTACAGTGTTCTGAAACTAAACAAAATGTTTTTAACAGGCAGAGCAGCTTACAGATGAGCAGAAAAATGGTATGTTAGACGTTCCTACATGATGTGTGTCTTAGATGGGACAAATAAAGGTTATTCTATTTATTTTTTATCATCGACACGTGCTTTTCTAGTGCACTGAACTATTATGGTCCCTTTGTTACAGATGTTTTAGTCTCTACTGAAACAGATTAATGCGTTTATAAAACAACAGGAAAATGATAAAACATCATATTTAAGAGTTTTATATGTTAGTAGTAATGAAAAGAATAAACAATTATTTCAAAAAAAAGTTAAGATTCGTATTGCACATGTTGTTGCCAACACTTTAGACTCAATTCAATATTTAATAAATATTTATCTCCTGCTCATCACAATTTATTCAGAACAGTTTTTGTTTATCTACTCTACAATGGGAGACATATTTTGCACTACAACAATACTTCAAAGGATACATTTACAGCTGAAATATTATGTATTTGTATCGCAGAGTTCCGGGCGGCCTTTGACATCTTTATTCAAGATGCTGAGGATGGCTGTATCAGCACTAAGGAGTTGGGGAAGGTGATGAGGATGTTGGGACAGAATCCTACACCAGAGGAACTACAGGAGATGATTGACGAGGTGGATGAAGATGGTAAAACTAAGAACAATCCAGAACCAGTTTGTTCATTATATGTATAGGTGTTTGTCAAGACGTATCCAATATGTTTTTTATATAATCAAGAGAAAGTAAATGTGAACCATTTTTACCAGTTCATTTATAGAAAAAAACACATGGTTTTTTGTGCAAGGGTGAGGCCATATCAGATGGATATGAAAATAGGATGCTGTTATCTTAAACAATTATATTGTGGCCTCAAGATAATATCATGCACTCACAACAATGCAGGTTGTTTAATGGATATTCCAAAAATAAAATGGATTGCATTTACTGTCACTGTGACATGTACATGTGTGTTAAAGGAGCTTGGCCAACAGTTTACAGGTATGTTATTTGTGCAGGAAGTGGTACGGTGGATTTTGAGGAATTCTTGGTCATGATGGTTAGATGCATGAAAGATGACAGCAAAGGAAAATCAGAAGAAGAACTGGGAGAACTCTTTCGCATGTTTGATAAGTATGTAGTATGTCCAACAACTTGCAATGCATGTTATAGAGTTAAAGTAATTTAATTGGGTTTAGAGATTTTAGATTGTTTGTTTGTCTCATAAATCAGGAATGAAGACGGTTACATTGATCTTGAGGAACTGAAGATGATGCTTGAAGCGACAGGTGAAGTCATCACTGAAGACGATATTGGGGAACTTATGAGGGACGGAGACAAAAACAATGATGGAAAAATCGATTTTGATGGTGAGGGACCATGTTATAAGTCTTCTGTTGATAGGTTACACCTGTATTTCTAATGTCTGACAACTGACACAAATATTGTGAGAAAAATATTGAAATGTCATTTAATTTAATTGAAAATTAACATTTAATCTGTTTCAGAGTTCCTGGAGTTCATGAAAGGGGTGGAATAAACAATAAAAGAAAGTTTTTCTGTTGTTTGTTGATTTTCTTTATGAGATCAGAGTAAATTGTATGCGTTAAGGGTCTATCATGTGTTATGGTAATATGCCTAGTATTTTTAAAACAATTCTTGATTTACTTCAAGATGTTGAACTTAAAAATTATTTGTCTAGCTTTTAGAATGTCTAGCTTGAGGTGATTTTTGGATAAAATTTCAGCTAAGGTACGTTGAAAGAGATTTGATACGGTTCCATAATCTTACAATATCACATCACACAGAGATCTGGTATAGAATCACAGCTTAAAGCCTGATTGTTTGTGTGACTTGAGATTTATATGATATGATTTCCCTGAAGGCTAAATTAAAGTGTTGAAAGTGTGACAGAAAGAATCCTTTCAAATAACCTAGCGGTTTTAAGCGATTTCTTTCTGGAAGGTACTCAATAGGTACAATAAGAAAGAAACAACTAACCCACAGATAATCGTATAATCTTTAATATATTGAGAACCAATCTTTCTTTAGCAATGTCTTTATGAGTATTTCCAACACTTTTTACATATTCCATTTTATAAAGGAATTTTATTTGTAATTAATTAATTGAATATCTATGTAGATTAGTAGATTAGTGGGGCACTACAGCTTCTTATTTCCATTCCCAAACAGCCTTAAGATTGTGGTGAAAACTGCCAAATACATTACTGGTGTTCAGCTACCTCCCACTAAACACTCATCGCAAACACTGTCAATAGGTCGAGAGGTTTGAAAAAAACTTTTATCATAACCATGTGGCCTACAGCAGACATGAAAACAGATTCTTTACTTCAGCTGTCAGCCTACTAAACTTTAAATGAAACCATAAATCCCCTTTATGGCTACTTAATACTTAATATTCTGTATTTATACTTGTATATTTGCACCATCTCTTCAGTCTTTGAAATGAAAGAGAGACCAAACATATCACCTCTTTATCTCTCCACAGCCAATGATGGATCTTTGGTCTCTCTCTCTCTCTCTGTCAAATATCTGGACAATGTTATTATTACTCTAACTATACTCTATAAAGCTTCTCTTAGCAAATTAGAGAAGTTATGTTCAGCCGGTCATTGATGATTTCTGTGAAGGCATTAAAACCCAGAAGAGGACTTTTGTTTCAGCTATCACTCACTAGGTATGTGAATGACGAAGCTTCCAAGTTAAATGGCCTTTCACTTTGGATAATTTAGGAACAATCATAATAACTAATCAGAAAGCGTTTGCTTGTTTTTGCATAACACTGTCATGAACATCGGAAGTATTATTATCCTATCGTCCTGTGCAACAGCAGCTTTAGCTTGATGGGTGCGGAGGAGGGTTGATATAACTCACTAAGGAGGACTACTGATTGACGTTCATCGGCTCTGAGCCCCTGTAGCGTGGGCTGCTGCTCAAGTGCTTAATTCTTAATACTGTGACCTTTAAGTTGTTCTAGAGAACTGGGAATGTCTCAGCCCAACAGGTTTAAACAAAATGTTTTCCAAAATTTAGAAGTACAGACTAGTTTCTTATGTAGACCACAGAAAACCAAAATTCAGATGATGACAAAACGACTAAAGATTGAAACTGTCCAAAACATAGCAGGGCAAAACAATTTACAAGGATGAACGAAGCGTCATCTAGTGGCTGTCTGCAGCACAAAACTACAGTCTCCAGAATCTCTGACATCAATTTTTTAATAAATCATAATAATATGAATCACTGTCTGGCCACTGTCTTTCACATCACCCCATGAGTGTATTTAAGCATTTTTGTTGTTGTGCCATGGCAACTGACCTGGAAGTGGTGGTATGTTACTAAACAAGCAGACTGTCAGAAGGAAGAATCGCCACCAAACAATTATTGACTCTTATTTCGTCATGTTCTGTGTGGCTGTTGCAAAGCGGTTTTGTGGCTACATTTCATTTTGTTTTGAGTTGCGTTTTAATTTTAAGATGTGTGCAAATCTAACTTAAACTAAGCAAAGTGACACATCTTCCATAGCATGGTCAACACCTGTGAATTAAAACCTTACATTTAACAAGGTGCATGGATAAATTAATATAACAGCTTTTACGGTTGTTTTTATATTTAAAGACCACTAATAAAATTCACCCAAATTGTCTATACAATGGTGTGCTCCAACATAAAAAAACTTCTGTGTCTCTGTGGGGGAAAGGACAACCAGGTCTCACATGAACTCTTTTATGATGTGGCTAATTTACATAACTTAAGATGGGAATTGTACAAAAAGGTACTGTTATTAGACAAAAGCAACATGGAAGCCTATCCCCACCCATAACCTAATGCTTCCGGAGCAAAATCAAGATTAAGATCACGCAAATTTCTTCGAATCAGCCACCTTGTAAAACAGTTCTTTGGAGATTGTGTTGGAAAGGGGCAGTACAGCCTAGCTTCAGTCCAGGATCGTGATGCTGGAACATTTCCCCCCGGGACAGGTGTCTCTGGGCACGCCAGGGCTTGAAGTATTACTTTAAAACATTTCTGTTTTGGAGCTGAGAAGGTTATTATAAAATAATTTTCCTAACATATAAGATTTAAAGCTGATTCCAAAGCCTTATTGCAAGATTGTGTGGGTAAGGCCCAATGTGTTATCTCCATAGCTGGATGTTGCAGGACAATTACAGTACGAATCTGCAAGCAGGTAGCTGAGGAGCTAGCCAAGTTGAATGTTTTTGCAGTGAACTATTCAGTTTATGACAGGGAAGAAGGTTGATGCATGAATCAGTTTCCTAGGCCAAAGCAAAGGTGTAGAAATAGAGGAAAATGACAGTGATCGGGAGCCTAATAATTGTTTATTCTTTTCATTACTACTAACATATATAAATAATTGTGTATTATGGTATGTAATCCCCACATATCCTGTGTTCTTGAAATAATTTTACACTGCATGGTAAACTTAAAGAAAATATTTTTGACTTTACAATAGTCCATTTTGGTGTTAATTTTGCTTTAAATGTTTTAGGACATTTTTTAATAAATAAAACCTCTTGCAGATATTGCCCACTTCAAATGGAACCCTTTTAATTTTTAAAGTAAGTTTATATGAAAATGACTCCATTTGTTAAAAGGTTTAGGCACACTTAAAGGAGTAGTTCACCTTCAAAATAAAAATTATGTCATCATTTACATACCCTCTTGTCATTTCAAAGCTGTATGACTTTCTTTCTTCTGCAGAACAGAAAATAAGATATTTTGAAAAATGTTGGTATCAGAATATTTTGGAATCTGGCCCTCAATGAAAAGTAGCTGAAGACCCCTCGCCTAGACAATTAAAGTGGCTATCACCCGTGAAATGAAAGTCATCATTGAAGTTTTGTAACCAAACAGGTTTGAGGCAATTTCGAGAACCATAGTAGGAAAATACTTCTTATGGTAGTCAGTGTTTAACTATTTAATAAGAAGCATTTTTTAAAATATCATATTTTGTATTCAGCAGAAGAACAAAATGATCAGTATATAGGTTTGGAACAATTTGAACAGAATTAGAATTTTTAGATTGACTATTCCGCTAACAGTTGTTTCACCAAATGTAAAAAAAACTCTCCCTTTGAGATGACAGTATGTGCTGCACAGCAACAGCATATAGAAATCACATACATAGTGTCAGGATTACATCACCATCTCCCTCCACTCATTCCCTCACTCCGCCCACTCAGTCATTCACACGCTCTTTGTCACCCGATTACTAATCACTATCACCTGGACCTCATCAGCAGTGCACCCATTTATACCAGAGACCAACATTCACTCATTGTCTGATCTCGTCTTCACATGACACAGACTCACTACCATACTTACCTGTATTCCTACCTGTGATCCCAATCTTCTCAGCCTATCTTCATCCCGTCTGCCAAGGAATATCATCATCATCATTATCTGCAAGATAAAGAGAGAGACTTGGTTACACTCCTGATAAGTTGTCATCTGTTATTTCATCTTACCGGTCATTCACCTATTTCGCTGTACCGATCCATTCTGCAAATTAAAACATATAAACTACCATTCTGTCTGCTTCGTCTCTGCCAGACCTGACAGAAGATCAGACCGCCATGCAGAATCCTTCGGAATCCGCGGCGAATTCACCGGTTAACCCCACCACCTCTCATCAATCCACCTCTTCAGTTTCACTTCCTCAAACGCCTGCTGCTTCGTTCACTGCCTCAGCGTGTCCCATGGCACAACCAGCTACATTCTCCGGTGAGGCGGAGGACTGCAGTGGGTTTCTTCTTCAGGTATCGTTGTATTTCTCCATGCAAGAACAGTTATTCGCTAACGATTCAGCTCGTGTGGCTTTTATCATCTCACTATTGTCTGGGCAAGCACTTCAGTGGGCACAGTCGCTGTGGAACTCAAATTCAGAAGTCGTTCAATCCCTTTCCACCTTCATACAACATTTCAAAGAAGTTTTTGGTCAAGCTGCTGCCGATCTGTCAGTTCATGATGAACTATACAATCTTCGTCAAGGCAAATCTTCCGTGAGTACATTCTCCTTATGATTCCGTACCTTAGCGGCATCCAGTGGATGGAATGAGAGAGCATTGATCACAGCCTATCGTCATGGTTTGAATTTTAACATTCGTCAATTGATGGTGGTTTATGACGACAGTCTGGGGATTGAGAAGTTAATTCAAAAATCCATTCGAGTTTCGCAAAGATTATCAGCCTGTGACTCTCCGACTCCCACTGTGTGTCCTCCGCCCTCGCTTCCATCAGTCTCTCCTCCAGCACCAGAACCTATGG
Organism: Triplophysa tibetana; assembly: GCA_008369825.1. Lineage (NCBI taxonomy): Eukaryota > Metazoa > Chordata > Actinopteri > Cypriniformes > Nemacheilidae > Triplophysa > Triplophysa tibetana. The sequence continues at coordinate 6,741,028 of CM017912.1, forward strand.
ATCTTGGCTCCGCCCATCTCCCAGCTTCAGAGCGTCAACGACGAATTCTTCATAAACTTTGTCTCTATTGTGCATCTGATAATCATCTTCTCAGCACTTGCCCTATTCGACCTCCATGCCCAGCGGTAAGCACTATTCAAGTCTCTCCTGAAGTGGAGGCCTTAAATGTACCACTGTGCATATATTAACCGCTCGCATTTGTGTCTCAGCGCAAGCCCTTATTGATTCCGGTTCGGCGGGGAATTTCATCTCCACCCAGTATCTCCAAAGATTGAACATCCGCAAACATCGCAACTCCCAAGACCTCCTTATACAAACCATCCAGGGAAAACCGCTGGGTCGAGGTTGTCTGCATTCTGAAGAAATTTCCTTTATGGTGCTGGAGGAGTCCACCGCTGAACTCATCCTGGGACGACCCTGGTTAGTAAAACATCAGCCGACGCTCCATTGGAAGTCTGGTGAAGTTTTGCGTTGGGGCGAGTCCTGTCATTTGTCCTGTCTATCTACCATTAAGAAAATATCATCATCATCATCATCGTCACCTCAGAAGGGGTCCAAAGTTCCTGTTTGTTCCACCTCGGTTGAGAGCCCTGAAGTAGATCATCAAGTAGTAATTCCAGTGGAGTACCAGGCGTACCAGGATGTGTTTAGCAAGAAACTGGCTACTAAACTACCACCTCATTGGCCATGGGACTGCGCAATCGACTTACTACCTGGAGCCACTCTACCTAAGAGTCGTATCTATCCATTGTCCATCCCGGAGCAGAAGGCCATGGAGGAGTATGTGGAGGAGGCTTTACAACAACAGTTCATCCGCACTTCGACCTCCCCTGCCGCTTCAAGTTTCTTTGTGGGGAAAAAGGACGGAGGCTTGAGGCCCTGCATCGATTATCGTCATCTCAACTCTCAAACCGTCAAATATAGCTATCCCCTTCCTCTGGTCCCAGCTGCCTTGGAGCAGGTGCGTGGGGCTCGTGTATTTTCGAAACTAGACCTTCGGAGTGCATACAACTTGATTCGGATACGGCCTGGAGATGAGTGGAAGACGGCGTTCGTCACCCCATCCGGTCATTATGAATATCAGGTTATGCCCTTCGGGCTGTCAAACGCTCCAGCGGTCTTCCAGGGGTACATGAACGAAGTGTTCTGTGAGTACCTCAACCGCTTTGTGATTGTCTATATTGACGATATTCTTATCTATTTCTCTTCAATTGCTGAACACCATTACCATGTCATTCAAGTACTAGAGAAACTGAGAGAACACAAGCTCTATCTGAAACTGGAGAAGTGTGAGTTCAATATCACCTCTGTTCAGTTCCTGGGATACATCATTGATCAGCATGGTATCCAGATGGACCAGAGGAAGGTGGAAACAATCCAAGACTGGCCATTACCCACTTCGGTTAAAGAACTTCAAAGATTCCTCGGTTTTGCAAACTTCTACAGAAGATTCATCAAGAATTACAGTCTCATCAGTGCTCCTCTCACTTCTTCCTTGAAAAACCGACCCAAGTCTCTGTCCTTGAATCCCACTGCCATCCAAGCCTTCCAGCGCCTCAAAGAAGTCTTCACGACAGCACCAATCCTCATCCATCCCAATCCTGAACTTCCCTTCATCGTTGAAGTCGATGCGTCTTCTACAGGAGTTGGAGCGATGCTGTCACAGCGACAGGATGAGCCTCCCAGACTCCATCCATGTGCCTTCTTTTCTAAAAAGCTGTCCCCGGCGTAGCAGAACTACGACATCGGTAACCGGGAACTGCTAGCCATAAAACTGGCTTTAGAAGAATGGAGACATTGGCTGGAGGGAGCTAATCACCAGTTCGAAGTAATTACAGATCATCGCAACTTGGAATATCTTCGTGAGGCAAGAAGATTGAATCCTCGCCAGGCCCGCTGGGCACTCTTCTTCACTCGATTCAATTTCGTTGTTACTTACCGTCCAGGAAGTAAGAATTGCAAGGCAGACGCTCTTTCCCGACTCTATCATTCATCTTCGGAGGACATCAGTACTGAAACCATCCTCCCTCCAGCCTTAATCCTCAGTCCCATTCTCTGGGACATCGATCAGCAAATCTCTCAAGAAAATTCTCGCCATCCTGCTCTGCCCGGAGGTCCAGAGGGGCGGACTTTCGTACCTCAACATCTCCGTACTCCCCTTCTGGACTCTGCTCACACAGCTCCGGGCTCTGGACATCCAGGTAGCAAGCATACCCTCTCGCTCCTCAATCAGCGGTACTGGTGGCCGTCTATTTCCGAGGATGTCGCCAGATTTGTCCGCGGCTGCTCAGTCTGCGCCATATCCAACACGCCCAGAAAACTACCTGAGGGTAAACGTGTGCCTCTACCTATCCCCAGACGTCCTTGGTCACACATCGGAGTGGACTTCATGACTGACCTTCCTAGATCCGGTGGATTTACGTGTGCTCGTTGCGGTGGATAGATTTTCCCAAGGCTGCAAGCTGATACCTTTACCTGGTTTACCCACAGCTTTAGAAACTGCTGAAGCATTGTTTCATCGCGTATTCAGAAACTTCGGCATTCCAGAAGACATCGTTTCGGACAGGGGACCCCAATTCATCTCCCGGGTGTGGCACGCCTTCTTCAAGCTCCTCGGGGTCACTGTCAGCCTCTCATCAGGATATCATCTGCAGACTATTGGCCAGACTGAGCAGAAGATTCAAGAGATTGGACGTTATCTGCGGACTTATTGCCACCAGTACCAAGACAGCTGGAACCGATACCTCCCCTGGGCTGAATTCGCCCAAAATTCCCTCACTCAACGTACCACCGGGCTCACCCCCTTTCAGTGTTTCCTTAGATACCAGCCACCTCTCTTCCCTTGGTCGGGTGAGCCCTCGGAGGTTCCAGCTGTCGACTTTTGGTTCCATCAGAGCGAGGGGGTATGGGACTCAGCTCATGTGCATCTACAACAGGCAGTGCGGATACACAAGGATCAAGCGGATCGTCGACGCTCCGATACACCTCAATACCAACCTGGCCAGAAGGTATGGTTATCGACGAGGAACATTCGTCTCCGCCTGCCTTGCCGTAAGCTGAGTCCTCGATTCATTGGACCTTTCACCATCCAAAGGCAGTTGAACGAAGTAACATACAGACTCAACCTTCCATCACAGTACAAGATCTCTCCTTCCTTCCATGTCTCTCTCCTCAAACCCTTCACTGAACCAGTCTCTTCTGTTCCCTCAGATTTACCCTCGGATGACGCGCCTCCTCCTCCCGTTCCTGTGGAAGAAGAGTCCATCTACACACGTACTTGTCTAAAATACTAGAAAAAGTAGTGTCAACTCAACTGTGTACCTTCCTACAAAATAATAACATGCACGAAAAGTTTCAGTCCGGCTTTAGACCGTATCATAGCACTGAAACTGCGCTCGTTAGAATTACAAATGACCTTCTTATTGCATCAGATAAAGGTAACATCTCACTCTTAGTCCTGCTTGACCTTAGTGCTGCTTTCGATACTGTAGACCATAAAATACTATTAGATCGTTTACACAATTATATTGGTATTCAGGGACAGGCACTACAATGGTTCAGATCTTACTTAACAGACAGATATCAATATGTCCATTTAAAAGGGAAATCGTCATATCTTACGCAAGTAAATTATGGATTACCTCAGGGATCGGTTTAAGGACCCTTGCTTTTCTCCATATACATGCTGCCCCTCGGCAACATTATTAGAAAACATGAAATTAGCTTCCACTGTTACGCAGATGATACTCAGCTATATATCTCATCAATACCAGATGATTCCTTCAAACTATCCAAACTGGCAGAGTGCATCGAGGACATAAAACATTGGATGACTAGTAATTTCCTTCTTTTAAACTCTAACAAAACGGAAATATTACTTATAGCACCAAAAACAGGTAAACAGAATATCTCCGATTACAGCCTGCAAATTGAAGGCTGCACTGTTACTCCAACAAATACAGTTAAAGACCTAGGCGTTATATTAGACGGAAACCTGTCATTTAAAAATCACATCTCAAATATCACAAAAACAGCCTTCTTCCACCTTCCAAGTTACGAAATATTTTATGTTTTGCTGACGCAGAAAAGCTTATTCATGCATTTGTGACCTCACGACTTGACTATTGTAATGCTCTACTTAGTGGTTGTCCTGTATCATCGATAAACAAACTACAGTTAGTTCAGAATGCAGCTGCCAGAGTTCTTACTAGGTCAAGAAAATACGATCACATAACCCCAGTTTTATCATCTCTTCACTGGCTACCCATTAAGTATCGTATTGATTTTAAAATTCTTTTAATTACATACAAAGCCTTAAACGGTTTAGCCCCTATTTACTTAACCGAGCTTTTATCACGTTACAACCCAACACGCTCTCTAAGATCTCAAAACTTAGGACTTTTGACAACACCTAGAGTAACTAAATCCACCAAAGGGGGTCGAGCTTTCTCATACGTAGCACCTAAACTCTGGAATAGCCTTCCTGATACTATTCGAGGGTCAGACACACTCTCCCAATTTAAATCTAGATTAAAGACACATCTTTTCAGCCAAGCTTTCACTTAATGCATAGTTAATGAACAGCAGCTACGCTAATTATTCTCTTTATTCTCTTTCCGCCTCTGCTTCGGGATGCCCATCCCGAGGTAGGAAGAAGTTCCACAATGTCCAGACGACCGACAGATGCCCATCCCCAATTTGAGATAACGCCAGCTACAGCTGCAGACTGACTGACCATCCCAGCCCCATCTAAGGCAATTCCACCACCAGCCAAGAGAAATATGACCATCGGACCATCCCAGCTCAGACCAATACACCCCCAACAAAGAGCAAAGACGGACTATTTGTCTCATTAATGCTGAAGTTACAATATTTGGTATTGAATGCTAAACTTAAATCACATGTCAGCAGTTTGAGTGCAGCTATGACACGTCAGAGGGGATCTGGCCCTCCCGGTTGAGCCTGGTTTCTCCCGAGGTTTTTTTCTCCATTAATCAATCATTGGAGTTTGGGTTCCTCGCCACAGCAGGGCAGTGTTGGCCTGCTCACCGGGAGACTGCATTTATTTATTTAGAAATTATATATTATTTATTAGTATGATCTTACTCGTTGTATAAATACAATGCACTGTGCTGTGTTTTACCTTTTCTGTTTTTCCTGTTTGCCCTGTAAAGCTGCTTTGAAACAATACACATTGTGAAAAGCGCTATATAAATAAACTTGAATTGAACAGTCCGATCCATCATGGACTCCCGGCGGCGAGGTCCCCGTCTGGAGTATCTGGTGGACTGGGAGAACTACGGTCCAGAGGAACGTTCTTGGGTACTCCGTGATGATATCCTAGATCCTGCTATACTCTCCCAGTTCCATGCTGACCATCATGTCCGCCCAGCTCCCAGGGGTCGTGGTCGACCTCGTCGCTGGCAAAATCTCTCTTCTTCCCAGCCGTCAAGAGCCGCCTCGGGAGGGGGGGTAATGTCAGGATTCCATCACCATCTCCCTCCACTCATTCCCTCACTCCGCCCACTCAGTCATTCACACGCTCTTTGTCACCCGATTACTAATCACTATCACCTGGACCTCATCAGCAGTGCACCCATTTATACCAGAGACCAACATTCACTCATTGTCTGATCTCGTCTACACATGACACAGACTCACTACTAGGGATGGGAATCTCTTCTTTAGAACCGGTTCCCAGTAATTAGATTCCTTGGAATCGTTAGTGTACCTGCTTATCGATTCCGCTTATCGGTTCCGCTCGTTGCAAATGTGTCATCATCATAATCACACACACGCGCTGCGGTGTTTTGGTTACGCAGCAAACATGTCATCGAGGTAGAAGCGATCTAAAGCGTGATTATATTTCACTAGAAAAGACGCCAATGCGGTCATTTACAACAACTGTAAAAGTTTAATTTCGGCAAAGAGAGGAACTACCTCCAATGTCCAGAAACATTTGGCCACACAGCACGCAATTTATTTGCAGGACTGTCGCGTGTTTGATACACTACTACTTAGCGACACAGCAACAACAAGTGAGTCAAGCAGCAGCGGAGCTAACGAGACGTCATCTGCTATTAATGCCGAAGGTAACTTCTCTATTTAGTTAATGTGAGCGCTAGAGATGCGCGGATAAGCTAATGTCACCCACATCCGCTGCTTCAAATAAATGATCCACCCGCCCGCATGTATAATTGTCTCCAATATAGATATCCGCACCCGACCCGGACCCGATCGTCACTTTAAATAATCAGGAAATGTTACTGATTTTTACGGTTTACTGTCTTTGTCTTTGTAAATGCTTGCATCTAATCTTTCGATGTAGCACACACACGATGTAGCATATAAGATGTAGTAGTCTTATGGCTTTCATAAACATACATTGCCTCACAGTCGCTGCATATTACATACTCAGCACTTGATTCATCCTTGTTAAGCCACTTCGTTAAAACGCTACCACAAGGTACTTTTCTTTCTTTCCAATTTTTTGTTTTGTTTGTAATTCTCCCTTTTTAAATTTCTCTCGGATCTGTTTTGACTCCATTTCGGCTTTAAGAAATAGACCCTCCCTACGCCACGCGCGCATTTCTTTTAAATTACTGCAAATTAGCGCCTGATTAAAAATGCATTTAAAACGTATTCGTATTTTTTAAGAAAATTTGTAAATATTGTATATGATATCATCCACCCGCAATTAATCAGAATATATTTTTGTATTACCCGACCCGCGGATCATTCGCAGCGCCCGCGGATTTAACCGCCATCCGCGCATCACTAGTGAGCGCCATTTCATTGTGTATGTCAGTTGAGTTGAATTTTGTTTCTTCCTTGACTGTTTAGTCTGTGTTTTTAGTTTTTATGGTACTTAAAGGCACTTAAATGGCAGTTTTATTTTATTTTTTTGTCTGGACCAATGATGAATTTGAAAAATTCTATAGGTCCCTGGACTTTACTTTGTAGCCTACTTTTAGGTTTGTTCTGAGGTTGCTACACATAATTTGTGTATACTCTGAATATGTGCTGTGTTCTTATCAGATATTAAAGCGAGTTAATACAAACAAACAAATTTATACTTATTCCCTCACCCGATGAGAATCGATAAGGAATCGGATCGATGAGCAATATCGATAATGGAATCGGAATCGTTAAATTCTTATCAATTCCCATCCCTACTCACTACCATACTTACCTGCATTCCTACCTGCGATCCCGATCTTCTCAGCCTATCTTCATCCCGTCTGCCAAGGAATATCATCATCATCATTATCTGCAAGATAAAGAGAGAGACTTGGTTACACTCCTGATAAGTTGTCATCTGTTATTTCATCTTACCGGTCATTCACCTATTTCGCTGTACCGATCCATTCTGCAGATTAAAACATATAAACTACCATTCTGTCTGCTTCGTCTCTGCCAGACCTGACACATAAACTTGTCATCCACAATCTCCACCCTAACTGCTGGATTGCATGCAGAACAAAAAGGCCTCTCTCTCCGGGTTGACACAGATGAAAACCAGCATGAAGGCATTAATGTGCAAATTGTCCAATGTGTCTTTCATGAACATGAATCAGAGCAAAGTGGCTCAGCATTTTTTTTTACCACAATTGTACGTAACCATGTCTTCAGATGGCGTAGAGCAGAACATTTTCTCTCGAATGAAGCAGCTGGAATGGGAAGACGTTGATGATGTTTTTGAAGAGGTTTTTTATGTGTGTTTGTGAATAAAATGTATACGTTGTTGTCTTTTCTTGTCTGCAAGGGTCTCCCATTATTTGCAGCTGGATCTCCAACTGTGCATTATCAAAGTGCAACGGAAGGGGAATGGGAATCTACTTTTCTATTATAAAAAAAACGTTGTATACTGTGGTAGGCTAAATGAGACTATATGAGAGTTTTACTGCGCTTTGTTGTCCTTATGTTATTGCAATTGCTTCCATTGTTTACCTTATTTGTAAGTCACTTTGGATAAAAGTGTCTGCTAAATGACTAAATGTAAATAAAAATTAAGGAAAACGTTGTTTAACATCATATTGTACAGTTATTGGAAAAAACTGCACATCTCTGTTTGACCTCTAGATGGCAGTCTCTATCAGAGAGAAAGAATATTACCTTTTCAGAGCAGCATATCATCATAGGGGATATTCATCTATTCTCAGAAAAAATAAAAACAAATAACTAATAGATCATATAATGTTATAGTATGTTTTGCAAGGGGCTTTTTTGAGCAGCACCCACAGGACTGTGTTCTCAGCTCATTCAGTACTGGATGTTTGAGATCTAGTGAGCTTACATATTCTACACAAACATCCAGTAACAAACGGCCTTGATCAGTCAATGAAGTTTCCTGTCAGTGTTTTTTTTATCCTATTTTAAAAGTAACTTAAAAAGATCTAACTGTTTGTTGTAAGGAGAAAGACTCTTTTCCATAAGCCCCTCAACACACACACACCAGCAGATGTCTCTTCTCTGCTTTCCAGGGCTTTGTTGCTTCCGCAAATCCAGCAGTTCTTACCATACAGCCCTGTCGTTGTGGAAAACTGTTCTGATAGCAATCATTTCGCATAACACATTTACACTTGACATCTCAAGGCAGTGCCAAACCCAAATAAGAGCGCGGGTGGGTTGATTTATATTCTCCATGTCAGGACATCATTTTGATCTTGCCTCTCTTTTGAGCTAGTGGTAGCAATTTCCAGTCAAGGTTGAACATCAACACCAATTTATCAGCTTGTGCTGGATTAACCAAGATCTCTCCCTTTCACTGTGCACACACGCATACAGCAGTAGTACTACAAGTTCTTCCAATGAATTTGAGGTGGCCTATGGTTCCGTCATGGGTTCGATTCCAGGGGATTGCATTAAGTTAGAAACAAATGTATAATACATTGCAATGTAAGTCGCTTTGGATAAAAGTAGCTGCCAAATGCATTAATGTAAATGTTTTGTTTTTCTTGTTCGATTAGGAAATATAAACTCGGTCTTGCTGTGTGACTAACTGCAACAGCCTTTCGCTGAGTCCTTCAGGAAAAGACCCTGGTTCTTTTCTCCATATACAGGTATCAAACAAAACAAGTGACGTTACATTTCAAAACAAAAGCAGTGGAGCATGTTCTCCCAAGATGGCAATGCCACTGCAACATGCAACATAGGGCGTGACGTCTTGCTGGTGTTGTACGCTTAGATATAGGCGGTTATTTTGGACGCATGTGCCTGGCCCGAAAATAACTTCCGGTCTGTGTTTATTTATTGGTCTGGCATCTTATAGTCAATTATTCATATTGAATTTAATTTATATGATTAATAATTTGTAAAAATAATTTGTGGTGTAATAATTGGATCAAATAAACGATTTGTACACTTTTTTGTAAGTTAATTTTACAAAATTAAAAATTTGTTGAATGGGTTTTGTAATTTTGCATTCAAAGAAGATGATACACTGCAAAAAATGACTTTCTAACTTAGTCTTTTTTTCTTGTTTTCCAGTTAAAATGTCTACAAATTCTTGAATCAAGATACATTTTTTCGATTAGTAAAATTACCTAAGAAAATAAGTCTTGTTTTTGGGGAAAACTTTGAAATTTCAGTGAATTAGTGCTTAAATCAAGCAAAAAAATCTGCCAATGGGGTAAGAAAAATAATCTTGAATTAAGGTTGACCTTTTTCTTAGTCGCTCAATTCAAGATTATTTTTCTTACCCCATTGGCAGATTTTTTTGCTTGTTTTAAACAAAAATTCTATGAAATTTCATATTTTTTTACTGAAAACAAGACTTATTTTCTTAGGTCAGTATGCTCATCAAGAAAATGCTTCTTGATTCAAGAATGTTTTGACATTTTTACTTGAAAACAAGAAAAAAAGTCTAAGCAAGAAAGTCATTTTTTGCAGTGTAATTGATGCTCACAGGAGTTGCCAGACACTTTACATGAGTGTAATTGAAAGCATTGACTCTTACACTGTAGGTTTATCAGCTAATTTATCCGTTTGCAATGGTTTTGTTGTTTGCAAATATAACTCAGTCAGCGGATTCTTTCAGAGGTTGCATACTCCAGAGGTCACATTTATGAGCCATTCCAGTCTCATTTAAAAACTGTGATAGAATTGTATCTTACTTCTCGTGAGTTGAAAAATATAGTAATTTCTTTCATAGTTTGCATGGTAATAGTATGGGGAGGGGTGTAATCTGTTATCTCCGACCCAGATTGTTTGATTGCTTTCCAACTTTGAACCGTTGTTGAATCATTTAAGTTATTATCATATGTTCATTTTACCCCTAGTAAGATGTGTTTCTCTCTTCTCCAGTTGTGAAGCATGACAGCATCGGAGGTACAGAATGTGTTTTTGTTTGTTCTCATGTTTTGAGTCGATCTGTCTCCCTCCACCAGCCCAACATATCTTACATTGCGGTCGAGAGAGAGTGCATGTTGTTTAGTAACAATATAAAAGAATTATGATTCCTCATCTGACTCGTATGCAACTTACAGTGGAAACATTTTGCGGATGATAACATGTCTCATTAGCGGTTGGTAAGCCAATACAAAATTTGCTATACCTCAGTTCTCTTTGAATTTTGAACTCTGTTCAGTACACACACAGGGAACGATTTTTAATTTAGAAGATTCATTCAATACATATAAATGCATGCGTTTGTCCAACCCATCCTGAAACTTTGTAGTGTGTAAGTGGCCCTATTCAGAATTTACCAAAACCAACTTTCTTTTTATGCTTTGTTGTCCTATCCGTAACATGCAAAAAGAAAGAAAAGCTACATCCACACACATACAAAACAGAGTAAAGAAGACTTCTCTTAAGACCTCCCAGGTGGAGTTTAATCCTGAGGTTCAGCACATTAAATAAGAGATCAAGTGTTCATACACCATAACAACATGCTCCCTGTGGTTAGCAGGCAGTTAAAGCACTCAATACACATGTGTTTTCAAATGAATGCAGGCTGAGTTCATCTTCTGTTGTGTCAGGACTTCATTAAGACATTATAGCACATGTTGTGTAAGTGTAAGGCTATTTTTATCTCTTCAAATAATTATGACCCCACAACCACTGCTGCTACAAATTACATGGTGCTACTACTACAACAGAATGAGAAGAGTAGTTTAGAAAAAATACAATGTTTAGCTCATTTTCAAATTGTACTGTTCAATTTGACTGTTCGTATACATGACAACTGCATTGTGGGGGACAGAAAATTTAAACTTTTGAAAACCGTTCTCAAAGTTCAAGTCCCCCAAAACGTTGTTGTCATGTAACCCACACAAAAAGTTTTCAGGATGCATGAATTACACATTATGCTGGGTGTATGAGCGTAGGGCTGATGCTTAAGACTTTCGGTTCACCGCTTGATCCCATTAGTTTATCATCAAGCTCGAAAGCTTATAAACAAACGTTATAATACTTTTGAGTCATTTAAAGCAGCATCATGTCAAAGAGTAGTATCTAAATTATATCACAGTCACCAACTGACTGACCGAGAGTGTAATGAAGGACTGTCATGATTCCGCCATCATGTCATCTTTATTCTTGGTCTTGTGGTGGAGTCATCGCATAGCCTTGGCATCATAGGTTTTATGTGGAGAGAGAGAATCTGGCCCTCTTGGTCTTCTAAACTCTCTCTCCGGTCCTTTTTTGTGTTCCCGCCATCCCATTTCTCCGTTAGCTTTACTTTAGTTTTTAATCCCCATCACCTGGTTCTTGTAATTATCCTTTGTTAGTCTTACCTATATAATGCCTTCTCGTCTCTTGTCCTGTGCTCATCATTTTATTGTAAACCCTTGACGCTGTTGTGCCTACTTGTGTGCTTCATACTCCTGCTCTTGTTGGATGTCAAGTCAAGTCTAGTAAGTTTTTAGTTTAGTTTGTCAAGCATTGTTTTTGTCCAGTATTAGTTAGTCTAGTTCCTGTTTCCCTGATCTTATTATTTCTATCGTGTCTTGTCTTACCCCCTCATTGGTTTTTGTTTTGTCTTTTATAAATAAACCCCTTTTGTTAACCCCTAAACTGCTGCCTGCATTTGGGTTCATCCACGTATTTCATGACAAAGGATTATGAAGGACTGTAAAACAAGAGAAGTTCACTCAGGTAGTGAGGAGCTAAACCATGTAGGGCTTTATAGGTAATAAGCAAGATCTTAAAGTTAATGCAATGCTTTAAAGGTAACCATCATTGCACAGATTCCTCCGTTCACAATTCTGATTACACCGTCACCTCGTTTCTGTTCATGACCAACTACTCTAGGTATGGCAAAGCACATTCCTCAGTGGCTGATTTTGCTCTACGCTTCCGCACCCTAGCCTCGTCCTGCGTATGGAATGAAGCAGCCTTAATCTCAGTCTACCGACAAGTCTACCATCTACGATGACACCGTGGGTTTGGAGGCTCTCATTCATTGATCCGTCCGAACCTCTCAGCGTCTCTATGCTTGTAGCCTCCGCAGACCCGCTGCATCTCCTACACGTGGCTTGGGAAATCGCTCCACGGCACCTCCATATCCCGAACGGATGCAAATCGACCGGTTCCATCTCGCAAGCCCTCTTGGATGAACTGGGAATTAAACAGATACGTAGTGACAGAAAAATAATCATTCAGAACATTCTTGGTAAACCATGGGGATGAGGTCGGATTGGATTTCACTCACTGCTGGTAACCACGCAGACAAGTCTAAATCACGTCTAAGAAATCACGTTTTGGGTTCTGGAGGGATCGAAGCGCCGTGCAACAGAACTTCCCTCACATCGGCCATGGGACTATGTCATCGAGCTGCTGCCTCGTCCTGTAATCCCAAAAGGGAAGGTTTATAAGCTATCGATCGCGGAGCAGAAAGCCATGGAGTCGTATGTAGACGAGGCATTGAATCTAGGATTCATTTGTCGTTCAACTTCCCCTGCCGCATCCAGAGACCAATTATGATATCGGCAACAGGGAACTCTAAGCCATAAAACAGGCCTTGGAAGAATGGAGACAAATCGCTGGAGGGAGCAAACAGCCCGTTTTCGATCATCAAGGACCACAGCAAATAGTACCTGAAAGACGCCAAGATACTTAACTCAAGACAAGCATGTTGTGCGTTGTTCTTCTCGTGCTTCAAGGTTTCGTTCTTCTCAATTTCAAGGTTACTTATCGACCTGGCAACCAGAACGGTAATGCAGACGTTCTCATTTCTCGCCAGTTTAATTCAGAGCTGAATTCTTCCGACCCAGAATCTATACTTCCACCAGCAATGTTTCTTAACCCGATCCATTGGACTATCGATAAGGAAATCAAAGAGTTTCCCCACCATACGGCACCCGGAGCACCATAAGGAAGGAGTTTTGATCCCCCTGAACTCCATCCACCACTAATGGAATCGGCACACTCTGTTCCGTGATCAAACAATTTTGCAGATTGGTCACTTTGCTCTTTATATATTTATTTTTTATTAATTAATTTTTGTATTGAGCACCAGCTCAAGAAAACACACATTTGCTCACATTGGTCTATTTATATACATATATTTATTTTTCTAACAATTTGCATTTCTTAATTTTGATTTGATAATTGTTAATGTCTTCAACACATTAACATTAAAAAAAAAAGAGAATTTTGATTGCAACACAATGACTACATACGGACCACTTTCTGCAACTAGACAGCTCCAGTCCCCATTCACTTTCGGAAGTAGGGGGTGTGACCATCAGAGCACAGATTCCTCCGTTTACAATCACCTGAGTTCTGATTACACCGTCACCTGCACCCGATTCCCCAATAACTATATATACTCTTCGTTTTACCACCTCTTTGTTGATTATTGTTTTTCAGTTGTTGATCTATTTTCTCTTGCTTGTTATCATGGAATATTTCAGTATCTGTTTCTGATGTTTTTGCCTGTTGATCTCTGGATTATTGCCTTGTTTTTTAATTTTCACTTTTTTTGATTTAAGTTTTCACCATTCTTGCTTCACAGCAAGGTTGACAGAACCGAGCTAATATGCTCATACTTTTTTGTACGTGTAAGAACTCGAGCTGCCGCGTTTTGGACCAGTTGGAGTTTTTGTACTAAGCCTGCAGGGCAACCACCTCACAGTGCAAAACAGTAATCTAGTCTTGATGTCATGAATGCAATAATAAATTTCTCTGCATCTGAAAGTGACAGCATATGATATGATGTAGTTTAAATATTTTCTTAAAATGGAAAAACACAACTTTACAGCTGTTGGCGACATGGCTATTAAATGACAGATTCCTATGGAATAGAACGACAAGACTCTTAGATGACGAAGAGGGTTTTATGGAGCAACCGTCAATACTTAAGCAGCATTCTTGGTTGTTACGTATGGTGGTTTTCGGTCCAATAAGTAACACTTCTGTTTTGTCCGAGTTCAGTATTAAAAAATGGTTACTTATCCAGTTTTTAGACTATGCATTCCATTATTCGATGGAACTGCTGTTTCGTGAGGCTTTGAGGAAATATAAAGTTGAGTATCATCAGCATAACAGTAAAATCTATCTCCGTGTCTGTTCATTATATCTCCTAGAGGTAGTATGTATAATGCGAAGAGCAGAGGCCCTAAGACTGAGCCCTGCGGTACACCGTACTGGACTTGGGAATTGCGTGACACCTCATTGTCTCTTTTCTCTTTAAATGCTCATTATTTTTATTCATTTAAATGGCTTTCGTCTCTAAACGTGTTAGAAGTTTACCTCGGTTGGTCTGTTTAGTCGCAACTCCATGTGTTACTAGTCACTTCCGGAAACTATTGAAACTGTGAAAAAACTGTTCCATTGAAATTCAATGTAGAAGACGCGACTCTCTCTATCTGGGCCTAACCCCCCACAAGTTACAAATAAACTTGATCACATCGCGTGGGTTCTTTCTTAAGAACCTTTTATTACGGGGGCAGTCCTGGCGAAAGGTTAAAGAGTCGGACTCGTGACCAAAAGGGTGCTGGTTCGATCCTCAGGGCTGGTGGGTAACGACTGAGGTGCCCTTGAGTATGGCACCTTACCCCCACTTGCTCCCCGGGCGCTGCAGTGATAGCTGCCCACTGCTTTGGTTGTAAGTGTGTTCACGACTTGCTGTGCGTGTGTTCACTACTCTCTGGATGGGTTAAAAGCAGAGGTCACATTTCAGGTATGGGTCACTATATTAGATTAGATTAGATTAGATTCAACTTTATTGTCATTACACATATACAAGTACAGTGTAACGAAATGTAGTTTAGGTCTAACCAGAAGTGCAATTAGCAAGTGCAGATATACAGTGTGAATAAATACAGAATACAATTTTAGGGAAATACTATACAAATGTTGTACGAAAAATATGACAGTCGGTATGTACTATGAACAATATATACAGAAGGCTATATACTGTGAACATTAATGTACAGGTGGTTATGAACAGATAACAATATAGACAATACAATAGTGCAAGTTACTTGAGTGTGCATTAATTACAGACATTAGCTATTAAAGTTACAGTGCAGTAGATGAGTTAATGCGGTTATTAAAGATACAGTGCAGTACATGAGTTAATGCAGTTGTTGAAGTTATAGTGCAATGCATGAGTAGATGCAGATAATACAGTTACAGTGCAGTAGATGAGTTAGTGCAGTTATTGAAGTTACAGTGCAGTATATGCGTTAATGCGGTTATTAAGGTTACAGTGCAGTAGATGAGTTAATGCAGTTATTGAAGTTACAGTGCAATAGATGAGTGGATGCAGTTAGTTATGCAATAAATGCAATAGATGAGTTACAGTGCAGTAGATGAGTTAATTCAGTTATGGAAGTAGTTTATTAGTGCAAATGAGCATTCAGTGTAATATTCCTGGTGTGCAAGTGAGCAGTATAGAGTGGAAATGATGCTATGTGTGTGTAAACAGTCCGGTAGAGCAGATAACATGAAGTACTGGTGTGTACAGTTCAGTCATGGATGCAGCCCTGTTATGCAAAGTAAACAATATAGTAGCAGCGTTAAAGTTATGAGGGTTAGTGGAATCAGTGGGGAGCAGAGTTCAATAATGAAACAGCTCTGGGAAAAAAGCTGTTTCCTAGTCTGCTGGTTCTTGTCCGGAGGCACCTGTAGCGCCTACCGGAAGGCAGGAGAGTAAACAGTCTATGAGCGGGGTGAGAGGAGTCCTTGAGAATGCTGCGAGCTCGACGCAGACAGCGTTTCCCCTGGATGTCCTCAATGGAAGGGAGTGTAGTCCCTGTGATGCGCTGGGCTGTTTTCACCACCCGCTGCAGTGCCTTGCGCTCAGCAACAGAACAGTTCCCGTACCAGACTGTGACACAGTTGGTCAGGATGCTCTCTATCGTGCAGCGATAGAAGTTCACCAGGATAGTTGAAGACAGTTGGTTCTTCTTCAGTGTCCTCAGAAAGAAGAGACGCTGGTGAGCCTTCTTGACGAGGCATGAGGTGTTGGTGGTCCAGGACAGGTCCTCCGAAATATGGGTCCCCAGGAACTTAAAACTGGAAACACGTTCAACAGCCATCCCGTTAATGTGGATGGGGTCGTGTGTGCCTCCTTTCGCCTTCCTGAAGTCCACGATGATCTCCTTTGTCTTGGAGGTGTTAAGGAGCAGGTTGTTGTCTGAGCACCATATGGCCAGGTGCCGTACCTCCTCCCTGTAAGCAGTCTCATCGTTGTTGCTGATGAGACCAATCACTGTTGTATCGTCTGCGAACTTGATGAAGGAGTTAGATCCATTCACAGGCCTGCAGTCGAGTGTGAAAAGGGAGTAGAGAAAGGGGCTCAGTACGCAGCCCTGTGGTACACCAGTGTTGAGGGTGATGGTGGTTGAGCAGATGTGGCCTAACCTAACAAGCTGAGGCCTGTTCGTCAGGAAATCCATAATCCAGTTGCAGGTTGAGTTGTTAATGCCTAGGTTTCCAAGTTTGCTGATTAGCTTGGAAGGGATGACGGTATTGAATGCAGAGCTAAAGTCTACAAACAGCATGCGTGCATAAGTGTCCTTATTATCCAGATGTGTGAGCACGGAGTGCAGCGCCATTGACACTGCATCATCTACGCTCCTATTGCTGCGGTAGGCAAATTGGTATGGGTCCAGTGTGGATGGTAGAGAGTCTTTTAGGTGTGACAAGACCAGCCGCTCGAAGCACTTCATAACAATGGGTGTGAGTGCTACAGGGCGGTAGTCATTCAGACATGTCGGGCTGGAATGTTTTGGAATTGGAACAATGGAGGTGGATTTGAAACATGCTGGAACAACTGCTTGGGCGAGGGACAGGTTGAAGATATCCGTGAAGACCCCAGCGAGCTGCTCCGCACATGCCCGGAGTACGCGACCAGGGATGCCATCAGGGCCAGCAGCCTTACGTGCGTTTATCCGGCTTAGTGCTGTGTAAACATCTGTGGAGTTTAGTGTGATGATTGGGTGGTCAGTAGAAGGTGTGAGCCTGGTGGCGGGTTCCTTATTGTCTCTCTCAAAGCGTGCATAAAAGTCATTAAGCTCGTTCAGAAAGGCAGCATCTGTGGCTATGGGGATGGAGTGGTTGGGTTTGTAGTCACTAATGGCCTGGATGCCCTGCCACATGCGTCGAGGGTCAGAGTTGATAAAATGCTCCTCTAGCTTCAACTTGTAGCAGTGCTTGGCCTTTCTGATGCCCCTCTTCAGATTTGCCCTGGAAGTACTATAGGCCTGTGCATCACCTGATCTGAAGGCGGTGTTGCGTGCTTTCAACAGGAGGCGCACTTCCTTGTTCATCCATGGCTTCTGATTAGGGTATATGGTGATCTGCTTCTGAGTTGTGACACTATCAATGGTGGTATTGATGTAGTCCAATACAGAAGAGGTGTAGCTGTCTATGTCCATGTGAGAGCCACTGGTGGCCTGAGAAGCAAACATACTCCAGTCTGTGTGTAGAAACCTTTCCTGGAGTGTGAAGTCTGCCCCCGCAGGCCACACCTTGATGGTCTTCACTGATGGCTTCACACGATTAATGAGAGGTGAGTACTTGGGGGTGAGGAACAAAGAAAGGTGATCAGATTGACCCAGGTGGGGGAGGGGTGTCGCGGCGTAAGCTTCAGCCATGTTTGTGTAGACATGATCCAAAGTTTTGTTTCCTCTTGTGTGGCAGGAAACATGCTGGTGAAATTTAGGGAGCACTGTCTTTAAGTTAGAGTGATTAAAATCTCCCGCAACAATAAATGCAGCCTCCGGGTGAGCAGTCTGTTGTTTACTGATGGCTGCATGAAGTTCTTTCATAGCAAGCTTGGCATCAGCATCCGGTGGAATATAAGCTGCCGTTATAATGGTGGAAGTGAATTCCCGTGGCAGATAAAACGGTCTACATTTAACCATGAGAAACTCAAGGTTAGCCGAGCAGTGTCTCCCGACAATAACAGAGTTCGTGCACCAAGCTTTATTGACATAAATGCACAGTCCACCTCCTCTTGTCTTACCGGATTCCTCTGCCGTTCTATCCGCCCGGTGTGTGTTGTAGCCCGCTAACTCAATAGCGTT
This sequence comes from Triplophysa tibetana, assembly GCA_008369825.1. NCBI lineage: Eukaryota > Metazoa > Chordata > Actinopteri > Cypriniformes > Nemacheilidae > Triplophysa > Triplophysa tibetana. The sequence goes on from CM017912.1 coordinate 6,759,507, forward strand.
GTCCGGTATGCCGCTGTGTAGCCATGTTTCCGTGAAGATTATGACATTGCAGTTTAAAAGTCTTTTGTTGTTGATGATGCGGAGTCGAATCTCATCCATTTTGTTCACTAATGATCGTACATTAGCAAGGAAAATGCTGGGTAAAGAGAGCCGGTGTGGTGTTAGCTTTAGCTTAGCTCTTAGCCCTCCGCGCGTTCCCCGCCTTTGTTTACGATCTCGACGCCGCCGACGAGCACTTCCGCCCGGCCGTGTGGGGTGCGTAGCATCGGATGTTTTGATGATCTCAGGGACAAGTTGAATGTTGCTGATATAACTTCCGGGAATGCGCAAACCGATATCCAAAAGCTCCTGCCGGGTGTACGATGTGAAGGCACAACTGTTCTGTACGAACAGGCCCGAGATGAGCAAGAAAAACACTATATAATTGCTAAAACTGGAGAGACGCTGAGCCTCGCGATGTTCACGCGCCGCCATCTTGGTCAGAATAGACCAAGAATGGACCAGAATATCTGACTAATAAATAACTTTCACTTATTGGAGACATCTGGATGCTTCAGTAAGACTCTGTAAGGTTCTGGTATGTCACGTAGCGATACAGCTGCTGTATTGTTAAATATGCCTTTATGTATAGAGCTTCAATGCTGACATTGCTAAACATACACTTAAAAACCTACATTACATACAAAATACTTTTAAATAGCGTGAATTTGCTGTGTCATCTCATGTGGATACAGTGTTTGAATACAGTGCAACTGTTAAACTATTAATAAACTTAATTTGATATTATAATAAAGAAACGTAGCCCTGGATATAGGCTTTGTGTTAATATAAATGTATTATGCAATATCAATTCATTAAATAACGAACTAAATACTGTTGTGATGTTTTTAGAGGTGCAGAATGCAGAAGCTATGACAGAGTTACCTTCAAATGTTATTTTCATTCCGCTCAAATTGTGTCCGGGGGTAACACTCCTCCGTAAAGTTTTCTAAAAAACATAAATTGTTACATAATATCTCTATGCCATCTATATCTTTGATGGTTTTGTTTATAATCATTTTTTGTTGTTTATTTTCTTTACAAACAGATCACTGTATCTTACAGCCTAGGGTGGGGTCAGTATTAGGGATGCACCATAGATAACCAGCCATATCGGTAATAAAAAAACACAATTTAGGCCGATATATCATACCAGATAAATAATTAATAATTTCCCCTGGTTAAACTTCTTCAGCTACAAACTGCTCACAATTAAATATTGTGATTTCAGTCGTGATCATTCACTTACTGCTATTAGCAAAACATTGTTGATGTACTGTAGGTACAGTGTGTAGATACAGTATTTATGAATCTGTAAATTATGGGAACAAAAGCATATTGCTTGAGTCAGACTGCTGTCTGAACACTTACTGTCTTGAGACCTGTTAGATTTGTGTCTATTAAGAACATTTTACTGGACTGTCTGGAAGAACATCTTTAATTTGTTTACTTAATAAAAAATATACCCGAAAACTTTGAAGGTTAAAGAATCGTCAACTAGTGTAAAGTAGGTTTGGAACATGATTTTCAGGGGGAAAAAGAGAACTAATGTTTCCCTTGTTTTCTATAGTGAATGTGTTCAAATAAAAGCAGTTTTCCACTTTTTCCCTTTTATTTCAGTCTTAATTTTTAGATACTGTATATCGCCCAATATATCGGTAATCGGCTTCCGAAGGTAAAGGATAACCGGTTATCGTTATCGGCCATTATGTACGTATCGCTGCGTCCCTAGTCAGTATGTACAATAACTTTGCACTTCTCCTCTGGTGTACAGCCCTCTTTACATAAGATATTGTTCAAGCCAAGAATCAATAACTTAAATAAGGCCTAATGCAGGTAGTATTTTCTGCAATCTCAGAAATTTGAGGGTTTTTTTTCTGCGATCTTAGAAATTTGATAAACATTTGAAAAGTTAGAGCTAATGTGTAAATGTACAGTACTTTCTACAAACCAATATACGGCTTTAATGATCCTACAGTATAACTTAACATCAAGAACAAAAGTTTAGCTTTAATCTACAGTAAACTGTCATGATTCCACCATCATGTCATGTTTATTCTTGGTCTAGCTGTGGAGTCATGGCATTGGCCTGGGTTTTGTGTGAGGAAGACATCGCTTTGTTTATATTCTGGCTTGGCATGCTCTTTCTCGTGTCTCGTCAGTGTTTCGCGACATCTCGTTTCCTTGTTACCTTCCCATTAGTGTTTAATCCCCAGCACCTGTTTCTTGTCAATTATCCTTTGTTCGTCTCCCTATTTAATGCCCTTGTATTCTCTGGCCTGTGCTCGTTTGTTCTTCTATTTTGTTGTGTCCGCATGCTCGTTGGAACTGCCTTATTGAGGATTGGTCCACGCTGTGTCCCAGCGTTTCTGCTCCAGCGTTTCTGCTCCAGCGCTCTTTTCCTGTTCATTATCTTTTTAGATTTTTTTATACAGCTTGTTTACCCTCCGTGAGTTTTTTGTTCCTGTTTGGCTGTCTCTGTTATCCCCATTATTTTATCCCATTGTGGGTTTTTGCTTTGTGTTTCCTGTTAAAATATAAAAGTCTTTTGTTTAACCTCGTCACCGTCTGTCTGCCTGCAATTGGGGTCTCTCACCACACGTCCCGTGACATAAACCTTTTTAATACTAAAAGAGTTTGCTAAAATGCCATGAAAAGCCATTAAAGAACCTATATCTTACAGAGGACAGAACATGTGTTTGTTGGTGTGAGTTTTGGCCCATTTGAGCATTCAGAGCAGAACATCAATCGATAAAGAAGTCTATTGTAAGAGCAGGACACACTGTTCCTCTTAATACTGTGAAAGTAAAAAGCGAAGAGACGGATGCAGTTGTCGGGAAACATTAATTGTGACTGTCTCTCAGCTGCATGACCACAACTCTGAACACTGCTTGGCTGCCATTCAAGAGCAACAATTCTGTATGGCAACATTCCTCCATTCTCCATCTGCTAAACCTGGAGAAGATTTTCTACGCCTCACCCTTCCACCCTCCTTTTGTACTCTTTCTGAAGTTGTCGTGCCCTTTGAGACCGAATCACGATTCTCCCTAAAAACAATCTCATTCTCATAAATCGCTTGGCTAAAGAGCCACGGCGAATTGCTGTTTGTCCGAACAGCTACACCGCTCTGTTTGTTTTTCTACTGGGTTAGCCTCGTTCTCCACGGCAGATAATTTGTGAACTGATTTATGTGGCGTACATGTGAGCTGGGGCCATATAAGTGTGTGGTGCTGATTTCCTCACAGGATGTTCCTCCGTTTCTTTCAACTGTGTAGAAACCGTTAATCCAAGAAATATCTCACCAGGTGGCCAATGAACACTTATAGCCACCGTTCCCGAAGGATTACTTCATAGTGGAGCAAGCACAAGTGTATATGTGTGTTAAAGATATTAGTGCGGACTCTGCTCCAGACAATGAAAGTGAATAAGGACTGGAGCTGTCAAGCTCCAGAAAGTGGTCCGTATGTAGTCATTGTGTTGCAATCAAAATTATTTTATTTTATAAATCGTTAATGTGTTAAAGACATTAACAATTATCAAATCAAAATTATGAGATGAAAATGATCAGAAAAATAAATATATGTATATAAATAGGCAAATGTGTCTTTTTTTGAGCTGATGCTCAATACAAAAATAAATAAATACAAAATAAATAAAGAGCAAAGTCGGCAAACTGCAAAACAGTTTGTCCATGGAAAAAAACGAGTGTGGGAAACTATGATTGGGTTGAACTATTCCTTTAATGCATTTTTCATGTACTTTTCCCTCACACTTAAAGAAACACATGGGTTAAGTTTTGTACATCAACTGCAGATGGTTGTCACACAGCTCGAAGATGTCAAAACTACCAAACCACCCATCCATCAATAACATCCAGACATTTTCCACCCTCAGGTGACCCACAGCAGCACTTAGTAAATCAGCCTTCCCAAGGAGAGCAGCGTTTAGCTGTCTTGCCAGAAAATTAAATATCCAAAGCATACAAAAAGCCTCTTGGTTGTTCAGAGAGCTGCATGTATCTGCTCTTAAACAACAAACAAATATTCAAAAGTTAGTGACATACACGTTGAAGTCTGTTATAGCAAGTGTTTTTACCACATTTATGCCATTACATGCAATTCAGCATGCTTTTGTCCTCAAACAGGCTGCATCAATCTGGGGCCTGGAAGTTATTAGCAATAATTATTGTCCCAGATGTTTGGCACATCTGTCAACAAAATTGTCACCTTTCAGCCATAATGAATACATTAACGGCAGGCTAGATGACAAACGGTGTCTCATCAAGTGTATCAGAACAAATATGCTAAAACCAACCCAAGACACCACAAGGACGAAAAGAGGGAATTACAGGAATAACTTGCAGAAATACTTGGAATAACTACATTTACTTGGAATAATTTACTTGGAATAACTACAGAAATAAAATGCCTTCCAATAATTAACTATCCAACCATCTGTCCATCCACCCAAACATTATCCATCTGTGTCCAAGACTTTAAACTAAACATCCATCCATGTATTCATGAATGCAATCATCATACATCATTTCAAAACAATTACATTTTCATACAATTTTTGAGTTCCTAAAGGAAGTTGAAGTCATAATAAAGCAGTTTTAAATCTTGAGACGTGGGTTAGCCTTCTGTGATTAGAGAAACGGGTTATAAAATGTGTAAAGAGAGACCAGGCCTGGGCAACACGTGATTGAAGAACTATTTTATCTGGTCCCCCCACCGCCCTGCCTCCCAAAACCAAACAGACCAGTCAGTACTAGGTCGGAGGTCACCACGGTCCCACCTGGTGAGCCACAGGCACTGGCGCTAACACAAATACAGATATAATCACTTTATCTGGCTTGCCCATGTTTTCCTCCCTGATGTTATTGGAGCAGAGTGTGTTTTGCTATCTTGTGTCTCTTTCTGATTGGACGCCTATGGTGAGGTCACTGGTGTTGATCCCTTTGTAAAAACCAACCTGGGAAGAGAGCGAGACATAGAAACCGAGCCTTGCACGGAGCTGTCTGTCACTGGCCTTTGAGTGCAGGAAATGAGAAACAAGAGGAAAAAAGAAGAGAAGAAGGAATTCATAACAAGGGCATCATTCCCTCTGAGGATAATTGGCGGTGCTACATGAAGGAGATTTTAATTCAAATAAACAGAGTGTCCCGAAGGCCTTCCAGAGGGAACTTAACCTAGATTCATTAACCTTAAAGATCATCTCTTTTACCTCCCCTGCTTCTTTTCTATAGAATGACTCACTTTCAAGGAAACAAATCATTCTCATTCACTTTCATACATTTGTATCGAGTCTTTTTTTGGTTAATTTTGGCAGCATTCAAATCCATTAGATACAAAATAATGGGTCAAATATTTATCATTAAAGGGAAAGTTCATTTGAAAATGAAAATTCTGTCATCATTTGCTCACACTCAGGTTATTCCAAACCTGTATAAATCATTGTCTCTAAGTTTGTAAGTCTTTGTTCTGCGCTTAACACAAAGGAAGATATTTGGAAGAATGTCAGTAACCAAGCAGATCTCATCCCCCATTGACTCCTATAGTATTTATTTTCCCTTCATGAGAGAAAACGGGGAATGAGATCTGTTTGGTTACAGACATTCTTCCTAATATCTCCCTCTGTGTTCAGCAGAACAAAGAAATGTAAATGTAGAAGAACCTCAGGATGAGTAAATGATGACAGCATTTTAATTTTTGGGGGACCTAATGTTGATAAGTTGAGTGTTCGCCTGAAGAATTTGACACTATACAATGGTTTATATGAAATCTATTAAATTGTCACCAGGTATAAAACAGACAGAAAATAGTTTTTCCAAAACAACCATACTTCAGACATGTTTGATTTGCTTCAAAGCATTAATGATGAGCCAAGCAATCCACAGTTAAAACATATTTAGCCATAAAAGGGCCACAAGTCAGGATTTGAACTCTGTTAACCCAAAGCACTACCGCACAACAGACAGTACACAGTCCACTGGACCAACAGCACCAAAATCAGATATTTACTTTACTTAAATATGTATTTGGTTAAAATCCTACCAAAATGTCACTTTTTAACCAGATCCAGTTTAGCAAGGACTTCCTTTCCAAATAGGTATTCCAAAGATAACATACAGTACAAATCAAAATCAACATAAATATGTCATTAATCATACTATTTTTCTTTACCAGAAATATAAACCTCACTATAAGTCGCTTGTTGCTTCTTTTCACTTATGCTACATTTTTTGTGTTCCCATCTGTGTGACTCTTTCTCTCTGTCTCATTTAGCATCTTTGTTTCTTACTGTGTCTTTGACACTCATTTCAAGGTGTCCAAATGGCGCATAGAGCCCTCTTTCTTGACCTAAATAGGTCGCTTTGTGGGGTAATTGGCGCCATTTGGACACCTTGAAACTCCTGTGGTGTCACATTGAAGCTTAATATACAATTACCCCTCACTACCCCCTCTTTTCTTTTCTTTTCTTTTCTCTTTCGCCTTTTCTTCAAAGACACCCCACTCTGCTGGTCTGGTGTCCTATGATTTGTTCAGTGGAGTTTTAACCAAAACAAATTAAAGGAGTAGTTCACCTTTAAAAATGAAAATTCTGTCATCATTTACTCACCCTCTTGTCATTTCCTTTATGACGTTCTTTTTTCCGCAGAACAGAAAATAATATATTTTGTAGAATGTTTTCATCAGCCCCCCATCATTTTCATTGGTTAAAATAGAAGTGAATGGGAGGCTGTGCTGTTCTGTTACCAACATTTTTCAAAATATCTTGTTTTGTGTTCTGCAGCAAATCATACAGGTTGAAATGACAAGAGGTGTAAATGATGACAGAATTTTAAGGTTAACAACTCATTTAAAATAGTTTTCTCTGTTTCTCTGGCCTACATCAGGGAACTATAAACATTATTTAAAAAACGAATCCCACTTTACTGCTGCCTGATTATCTCTGCTTTTTAAACGCATATATCGAACTTCTTCTCGTTGCCCAATGATTGCAAGAACTTTCAAATGTCAAATTTGTGTGCGTCAAAGTCTAGGGGAAAAACTGTTTTTTTTCTCAACTCCTATTTGTCACAAAACACACATCAATCGATGACACGACAATAGTGACAACCCTTGGGGATGTAACAGCACTTGGTACAAAGAAGAATCGACCCGCTACTGCAAGCACTCAGCTCCTAAAAACAACGAAAAACCCCAAAATCAATTAGAAAAGAATCAATTTAATACAGATACTACTAAATGAAGAAAACTCAAAAGAAACTGGGAAAGAAACTAACTCAAAACACAGATAAATTACCATATATGAAAAATAACGTAGGCTACATAAAGTCACCATATAACAAACAAAAAAAGAAAAACTTTATATTGTCAGTACTAATACCTGTCGAAATCATAAAATCTCAAAAAGACACATTTTTGAGTATTGCAGTATAGCATTATTTGATACAATTGCTCTTGTAATGGCAGGAATACTGGGCAAACCTGTACAACTATTAAATCACAGAAGGTAGTAAAATCACATAACCCAAAACCAGTTATGGATCAGGAAATACAAAATGACCAAGGTCACAGTTTCAACATGGTGTCAGGATTAGTCTTGTTGTTTCCTTATTTGGCCACTAGTGGGTCCCATTGTTTTGGTTTCACTCTCTTTTTGTTATCAGAGGTTTTGGTTTCATCTGTGTCTTTTTTCATTTGAGTGTATTAAAGCTGCCCTGTTCTTCATTTCTTTGATAGGTGTTTGAGTGTGTAAAGTCCTCTTACTGAGGCCTAGCCATTGTGGATTTCTACCTCTCTGTGGTATTACTTGATGATGTTTGGATTTCAATTTTTCTTTGTGGCACATGTATGGGCTATGTATTTGGACCCAAGCTAGAGTACCTTTTGTTCTCACCTTTTGAACTTTAGTCCTGGATTTGAGTTTCCTTTTTGTTTTTAGCCTTCTGGTATATTCAAATTTTTGCCTGTGTGGCTTTTTCACTTATGTTAATAAACTCTTTTTTGAGAGTTGCTGAGTTTGCCTACCTTCTGGGTCCACCTCCTGCCTTTTTGTTCTCATGTGGCTCCTACGGATTAATTGCACACCCCTGAATTAGAGGAATATTTGAAAATAATGTGTACTGTAAATTATAATAATAATGTGTCTTATGACTTCGGCAAATGTTTTGCCATTTTTATATATGTGTGTTTTTATTAAATTTGACGGAAGGAATTCCATGTTGACACACTACAGTAGTCTTCAAATTTCAGTTTGGAATTTATTAAAAAAATAAATAATATGCAAATAATATTCAGCCCTTAACATGGATTTGAAAATTTGATGTGGCCCTCAAAGTGTAAAATTTTCCCACCCCTGACCTAGACTGTTACTCACACCAGGGGTCACATGGTTGTCATCACAATAGTTTTACATTAATTAGGTTATACAGTAGAGACAATAAAACAGCTCACACATTAGAAAAATATATAACAACAGGATAATACTATGGCCATCTTGGATACTAGACCATGCTGTAATTGACGCCAAAAAAACAGCAGCAAGGCTTAGAGGACAAACAGAGGAGATGCGCTACCTTGAGCGCTCTCATTCAGGCTTACTCACCAACGACGTTAAGCTCACAGTTATGTCCACAATGCTCATATAATAACTTTTGTTTAGCCTTTACAACAGCCACAGCAATCGCTTTGACTTGGGCCATATTAACAGCAATGCTGAACGGATGGGAGCCTTGATGGCCGAAATTGTCGCAATTCTTTTCTTTTCTCTTTACTCCCTGACAATTTTTAAAACAATTTTGTAAATATTACATAGCTGTCTCTGTGTGTGTAGGAATATGGGGCGTAAATGTCATGATGGTGGAGGACAGAGATAGCAAGCAACTGTAATAAGTGCACTGTAAGTCGCTTTGGATAAAAGCGTCTGCCAAATGACTAAATGTAAATGTGAATGTAAATGCAATTGTTAATTTAAGGGCAGGAGTGTTGGACTGTTCTGAATTTAAAATGGACATATGTGCCGGTATTCATGGCTACCTGGCTCATGTAAAGTTAAATTAAAACAAACAGGCCTCTCGTATGGTGGCTCTCACTTCAAAACCCCAATTTTGTAATAAACCCTAAATGCTAAATCGCTATAAGCTAATTACTATCAATCTGCTGTCAGGGTTAAGTTCAGGGTTAAGATCTGAGGATTGAACCGAAACCTACCAAATGGCTGGCTGAGATTTAATTTAACCAGAGGTGAACAGTACTTAAGTCTTTTTACTCCCAGGTACATTTTCAAGTATCTACACTTTATCAGAGTGTTTCACTTAAGAAATATTTTACTTTACTATATTAAAAAGAATATATCATATACATTTTATATGTCGTTTTCTTTATCTTGTACTTTCTTACTAAGGTACAGTACTAAAGTCTTGCAGTACTTACTCCAAGGTATTTTTACCACAAATAAAACTAAGAAAGTATTAGATTTTAACATAATTCAAAATAGTACTGGGACAAAGTAAAAAAGAGGGCTTTTTTCAGATAAGTGGGAAAGACTTTAAATATTACTTGGACATGTATGAACTTATATCTTATAAATTTTAGGAAAACGAGAGTTATGATTGTTGTGCAAAAAATGGTGTTTGGGTTTTTATGAGATAGTTGATGTAGGCCTAGTTGGTTGCTTACTGGCCCAAGTCAAAAGGCTCTTTTCCCAAAAACTCTCACAAGCTGAGCTACGGAAAATCTAAATATAATATCTAGAGAGTAAGGAAACATTTTTAGATAGTTTGGCGAAAGTGATGTCAGATTGTTTGGGCAAAACACACAATTTGAGGTATTAATATATTTGCATGCTCAGTGACATACTGTTGGTTAAATGCAGTGGTTCTCAACTCTGGCCTGCAAGATCTATTTTCCTGCCGAGTTGAGCCCCAACTCTGATATAAAACACCTAAACAAGCTAATCAGCGTCTTTAGGAATAGATGCGTTCAACTTAATGCGCCGCTGCACAAATCTATCAGCATATGAGATTTAAGCACCGCGAGAGCGATTCAAGTTCAGATTGCTTGGTAAACATTTGAATCGCTCTCGCGGTACTTTAATGCGATATGTATACCATCTGCCAAAACAATGCCAAACAATCTGCGCAGCCCAACATTAAGTTGAATGCGTCTGTTCCTTAAGTCGCTGATTTAGCCTCTTCAGGTGTTTTATCCGAGTTGGGGCAAAACTCGCAGGAAAGTGGATCTCGCGGCCCAGAGTTGAGAACCACTGGTTTAGTGGTTTGTTGGCCAATGGCAAAACGCATATTTACTCTATCATACATCACTAATAAAGACAATCTGAGGAGAAATGAATGACCAAGAGAACAACACCATGAGCTTCTCTTTGAAAACCCCAAAGGCATGACATAGAGAAATATGGCTTTGATACAAGTAAAATAAATGAAGATCTATCTTCACTGTGAGATGAGACAGGTGGCCTCGGTTAGCTGCCATCACAAAAAGAAAAGGGAGGGGGTTAGAAAGAAGAAGGTGATAATATAATTCTGAATCCTTTGAGGTTAACCATGTCTAAAATACGGTTGTGTTTCATAAGAGATTGAATACTGAATTCAGCAGTAGCCATCAGCATTGCAGGATGTTCCAGACATGATGTACTAGTTCTTCTGACCAAGGCCACTGCGTCTGTCCTCAATCTCTCCATCTGTTCTGCCCTCATGCTATCCATCTTTATTTCCCTTTCAATCCATTAAGCACCGTCTCAGGGTTCCTGGTGGTGGATCCTTGAGTTTGATTTATACCTGCTTAGCCGGCAAGATGTTCTCAGCAGTATTCCATCATATCTCTGTCTGTTCTCATCATTTTTCTATATAATATGCGTTTAAATGCATCTGACTGGATATGAATGTATATTCATGATGATGCATGTGAAATTTGGCAAGTTCAAGGTGATGTAAGCTATTTTAAGAGGCACACTTTAAACATCCCTATTACATATTTGTTGAGCAGACATGTCTGTTCAGGTCAATTAAGGTCTTGCACATTTGATCATTTAATGTATTTTTGGGAATCGAATGTGTACTTTGAGTTTGTAGGTTGGTCTCTACCGGTTGAGCTGCAAGAATATAGATATTACTTAAATAGGTCGTCGAGATATAATTTTGTCCCTGTGACAGCACTGAACTCTGTAGACTGAAATCTCATTTAGTGGCTGAATTGGTTAAACTTGTAGCCCAGCCTGATTGTACGGGAATTCGTAACCATTTCCCATGGTGCCTAAATTATCAAAAGCAAAGCTAATCGAAAGCAAGTGATACCAAACCATATGAATAAGATCTTACAAATTGATACGAATCTGCCATCTCATAAAATTGACATAAGACTATGTTGTCACATGTCCAAAACTGGGTTTCCAGATAGAGATAGTTTAACCTAGATAAGATAGTTAAATAAATGTATTCACCAATGTTGTTCAAAACCTTTATGACTTTCTTTCTTCTGCAGAGTAAAAAATAAGATACTTTTGTATCAATATAATAAAAGTCCCCTTCGCCGCCTGCCTGCACTTGAGTTCTTCCCCATCAGATTCGTGACAGTTTGGTTACCAATATCCTTCAACTAATCTTCTGTGTTTTGCCGAAGAAAAAAGCCAAACAGATTTGCAATGACATAAGGACGAGTAAATGACCAAAGGTGTGATATCCCTTTAAGCTTTTGATATAGTTCTTCTTTAAGTACAAAAAACAAGGTAATTGATAAAGTTGACATTCGTCATGTCTTAAGTGTGGTAACATGTACTGTACTGTAACTTCATAAAAATTCGCTATGCATACTTTCTTAGAACTATCACATATTTTTTGATAATCTACCACAAGATGGCACTATATTTGAGGGAATTTGCATTATTGCTTATTTCTGCTTATTGCTCACATAAACAATCTGAGGACAAATTTCACATTACATGTATTTCCAGGATTAACCTGGTTAACAAGGGTAAAAACAAGAATATCAAAATGTTACAACTGTCATTAAGGATTAATAACATCAAACAACAATATCCAGAGTTTTCCGTTCCTTGTTGCTCCGTCTGCTTAAACTCTGAAGATTGTTTCGTGTGGCTATACTTACAACACTTGAGGTATTTTTTGTTCTTTTCTTGTCTTTTTGTGAAAATGTGTTGTAATACAGTTTTTTATTATTTAATCCATGCAAAGCCTAAACACTGTTTATTACATCACAAGTCTCACACCCAGACTCAGTCGGCCAAAACTAACTTCAGATATTTTGGAAAGTAAAACTAAGCTGTTATTAATGTGTGTGGAGAATGTTAAAGTATCATGCGGTGTACTGTAAATCACCACCTGACTAAACATGACCTCAGACCAGCTGCCTGTAGAGTTGTGGATAATAATGTACATTTGTGTGGGTAATACTATGAGTGAGATACAAAACGAAAAACTACTTTTCATTACATCTTTTGATGTAAAACCACATGGTGTTAATTATTTTCCCCTTTCTTCATTGTTTGTGTTAATGTGGGTGAATATATGTGAGCGTGTGCATGCATGCGTGTGAGATAGTTTGTTTTTAATTTTCTTTAGTTTGATTGCTACCTTAGTGTGAAATGTAATATGTGTATGTATGTGCACATGATGTTTGTCCCTTTAGCTGCACATGTTCCCTTTATAATGGGACCATTGAGCCTTTTCCATCTCACCTCAGACTTTTACTCTGACACCTGCAATATTCTGTAAATTGGCAGGCGGGACGGATTTAATAAACTGCAGCAGGGGGACAGTGTAAATCACTCCCTCACTGCACTAATACAGCCACATTATGCCCCCAGGGCTCAAAGGGCAGCCGTTTTCCCTCACGTCCATGACTCATATAATCACTTCACCAGAGTCAGATATGTTTACTACCAACACTTTGGTGTTAAACACTAGAAACGTTTAGGACAAACACATGCGATTGCTCCAAATTATTTGGACACTTCAGTTAAAAAAATTCTGGGTTATTTTCAACCCACTGTTGGGTCAAAATAATGAGGAACCTAATCGTTGGGTTGTTTGCAGGGTATATGCTGGTGTATATCCTAATATAGTGGTGTATATTTTTATCAGGCAGCATTGTGTATACCTGCTTCTATATTCCTCTGTTAAAGTGAATGCAAAATATGTTAAACAAATGTAAGTTTGCACTATGATGTTTTTTAAATAGAATAATTCAAGTGAAATAATTTTTGTAATATGTTCAGATGTGCACAGAGCTATGTACAGTACTAAACACATGCAAGCGCGTCAACGTTGGCAAGAATAAAACAGGCACCAGCAGCCATTGGTTAGCGGATGAAAAATTGTAATCGGGCTTTCAAAGATCAAAGATTTAGATATTTGTATGGATGGCAGAATTCAAAATTACTCTATACCAACTTCAATTTCACTCGCACCAAAACAGGGTACAAATAGGCCGGTTTGTCTCATTTGCTGGAAGTCTATGGCGGTTGTCAAAAGTGGAATCGTTAAACGATTCGATATGAAAAGACATGTTTATTTCTTTGGTCTGCCAAAAACCATCAATTCATGTTTTGAGGTATTGATTTGTCCGGACCTCGGCTGATATGGAGGGTTTGTTTACTGGACCTCAAACTATTTTAGTTGAAGACTTCTGGTCTAAATGGTTTCATAAAGGACCTTTAACATTGAAGAACCTTTCTGTTTCACAAAAGGTTCTTTGTGATAAAAAAGATTCTTCAGGTTATGAAAAGGTAGGAAATAAATGTTACTTTCAAGAATGTTTGACTGAGTGGTTCTTTGTGGAACCATAAATGGTTCTTCTATGGCATCACTCTGAAGAACCTTTTAAGCACCTTTTATTGTTAAGTCCATGTATTACTTTTTGTACGTGAACAAAGGGTTTCTCAGGTTTTGTTTGAATTATTCCTAACAGTGGCTCATTGTCCAAGGGAGTCTTAAATGTGTTTTACTCTTGATCTTTTTTAATTCTGAACACCCTGTGTGTGCATTTCTTTGAAGAACGTGTTAGTGATTTCAGTGTGTATTCAACACTCAGAGAGGATCAACAATTTGGTCGTCTGGTCACCAGGACCACTTTTGTCAAAAATAACTTTGTTAGATGATTGGTGGTGATATAAATCAATGTTGATGAAAAGAAGGCATGCCGGCCTCTGGTTGGCTGATTAGCATTCTGTGGACTCACCATGAGCAGCCTGCTTCATTTTCATCAGGCTCTAAGGAGGTTATCCAACGAACAGTCCCACAGGGTCATGATACTCGGCCCCCTCCTCTTTTCATAATTAGAGCTGGGCCATCTGCAAAATTTGATGTCGAAACGTTTCTTGGGTGTGAAGTTTATGTAGGACATTTGCCTGCTGAGAGAGGTGTGGGACTGTCTGATTTCCGATTTTCCAGAGCAGGTGCAGAATTCTGTGTTGTCCGAGTAATTCCACAGTGTTTTTGCAGATCAAGTCTCTTCCAGGGTGTCCTCCAGGGTTTAGCTACATCTCTTCTGTTTTCGCAAATACATGGTGACGGATATACCAGAAGGCTATGACAAAAACTACAAGGAATGCCATGGCCAAGGTCTTTAATTTGTGTGAAGTTTGATATTAAGATTGACTTGTTGTAATGTTAATTATTTTCTGCCCTTTATAGGTGGAGCTTGTTTATTATGACCCAAGTACGCTGTATCTGAGGATTGGTCAATACACAAGATACAAGATATTCCAAAACATAACTAATTCAGCAATCTATTTGTGCTGTATTTCTTTGTCCTCATGTTGTATGGATCTTTGGAAATGGAAAATGTTCAGCATTTTCAGAATTGTGTCTTTCTAGGAATTGTATAACATCAGTAGTTTGTTTGGTTTCCCAAACAATTATTATATATATTTTTTTTATTTTGTAAATTTTAGTTATGAAGGTTTAAAAAACTTTTTTGGCTTGACTTTGGTTCTTGCTGAGGGAGTAAAATTATATTCTAACAAGCATGACAATACTTGACAGAAATACTCCGAAATGTACAGTATGTGTCATCAGCACATTCTAGGTAAAATTTCATAAGCTTTATTTTTTAATCTGATCATTTGTCTTATTCTTCCAATACACATTTCAGATTCAGCATCCAAAAATAAAAACATTATCACATAATTCCATAATGCTTCTAGAGACCTATGAACTATCTTTAGAGGCAGCATGTGTGCATAAGGATGTCAGGATCTCAGTTTTAGACATTTCCTGCCTCTGTCCGATTTCCAGAGATGCACCAGGAATGAGGGTGATGGTTTCCTTCACTGCATACACTGAGAAGGCTTTTCCGCAAAAGTGCTTAATGGAGCCTTAGTGGTATGGAGTGTTTTGATAGTTGGTGTTCTGTTTTTGGAAGTTGTAGGGCATGTCAGAAGAGATAAACTCCCAGTCGATC
Source organism: Triplophysa tibetana (assembly GCA_008369825.1). NCBI lineage: Eukaryota > Metazoa > Chordata > Actinopteri > Cypriniformes > Nemacheilidae > Triplophysa > Triplophysa tibetana. Next base: position 6,774,992 of record CM017912.1, read on the forward strand.
TTGACGCACTGGTCACGGTCGCTCCTGGTTTGCTCGTGGTAGAAGCCCAGTGCGTGAATGAGTTCATGCTGAATGATGCCATGGTACACACAGCTATACCTTTTGTGGAAGACCACCTGTTCCCACCTGTTCTACCAAGAGAAGAGTAGAATCCATCTCTGTTCTCAATACTGATGAAGTTGGTCTAAAATGATCTGGTGATGAAGCGGATGCAGGTTTTGCTGTTGAAGGTCATTATGTGATTTTTAATAACCCACAGATCATAATAGGATAATTTAGTGCGCACTGCGTAAGGGACCTCCATTATGTTGTTAAAGCTGTAGTGAGCATTTCTTGTTTTGGAAAATACCACGTTTCCTTCAATCAAGAGTTCAGTAGATCCATTGTCATAAAATGTCCAAAATCTTTGTAGTGATGTCCACATTTTCTGGCACAGTTACAAAGACAGTTTTAATGTTTTTTTCTAAGAGAGGAGAAGCCAAGCAGCAGCAGAAGAATGGAGATGGAGGCTCTGGTGTCCGTGTTTTGCTTCTGTGTGAGGAGATCTTTTGAATCCTCCTGTGTTGAGGTTTGGTGTCTGTGTGCTGTCGTGCCTGGACTTTATATTGACATCCACATTTGTGGATCTAGGGCTGGATTGATAATCTGGCATACCTGGCATTTTCCCGGTGGGCCGACATACTTTTATGGGCCGATACATTTCATTACACTTTTTTTAAACATGTAAATCGATTTGCAGCATACATCTTTCTGGTGACGTGATATGTCCAATTTATAAAGATAGACAGATAGACTGACTCTGGTCTGACAGGACGAGTTCTGGGGGGAGAAGTCTTGGTCCCCGGCTGGAATGCCGGAACGGAACCCGGCTGAAATGCCTGACTGGATACGGGCTGGACGGCCGGCTGACACATGGATGTGAAGGCCGGCTGGATCGCCGCCTGACACATGGTTGCAGGACCGGACTGGGTGCCGGTTGCTGGACCGGGCTGCCCTCCATTGCCTCTTGTTCTTCAGCCGAGCCATCCGCCTGGTGGTCGGCTGAAGGAAAGAGGTGAATGGGGTGGGCGGCTATGGATTGGAGGCCTCGGACGAGGACCCCCAGGATTCCCATCTCCCCTGCTTTCCAGTGAGACTGGGTGGTTGCGGAGAGGCTGCAGAGGCTGAGGGGAGGTGTGTGTTGTTGCCAATAACCCCGATCTGCGGAGGACCACTCTCAGGTATCGTGACCAGCGGAGAGGAGTAGCTGTACTCGATGAAGTCGTGGACTCCGATCGAGCCGCGGCGGTTAGCCACACGTTTTCGAAGTCCAACGGCTTCATCGCTCTCATCTCCGCCCGAGAGAGTGGGTCTCTGAGACCGGTGTTAAACAGCACCGCCAGTTCCTCCTCCCCGAAAACGCCTTGCTCAGCAATTTCGAGGAACCTCTACACACATTCATCCACAGTCTCACTCCCCTGGCGAAGACTGCAGATGCGACGGGCAAGGCCAGAACGGCCAGTGTCCATGGCTGCTGCCTGCTGGGTTCGGTTAGGCTCGTTCCTTCTGCCGTGAATCGGAAGGACAGAACCCAATTGCTGTGACGGCAACCGTAGCTTCTCTAATGGAAGGGGGAGGGGGGTGGCGGAGCTGTAGGTGGACATTTCCTACATCCCCAATAGTGGCCTCTGAAACTTACACACAGAACCTTTAAAGACATTTTAGTTGTTATAATAGAAGTTAAATACATTTTCTTAGAACGCCTTAGAACTTACTAACAGCAGCCTCTCACTCATATGCACTAATCCTACTGGATCTATCTGCTGCCTTTGTCACTGCTACAATGGTTCAAGTCTTACCTCTAAGATAGGTCATTAAGAGTATCCTGGAGATGGGAGGTCCCAACATCTCAATACAGGGGTGCTTCAGGGCAAAGTGCATGGACTGTTTTCCATATACATGACATCCCTAGGTTCGGTTATTCGGATACGAAGCTTTTCCTATCACTGCAATGCGACTGTTTCTGCACACATTTCAACATGCCTGAGTGATATTTCCCTGTGGACGAAGGACCATCAACTCCTTATGAACCTTGCAAAAATAGAACTGCTTGTCATCCCAGCCGACCCAAAGATTCAACACAAACTCCATTCAACTAGGCTCATGGACCATCACAACTTCTAGAACGCCCACAAACCTGGGAGTGGTAATCGATGATCAGCTATGCTTCACAGATCATGTTGCCAGAACCACCCGGTCCTGTAGATTCATCTTCTACAACATAAGGAAAATTAGTCCTTTCCTGATGATCCAGAATGCAGCAGCAAAAGTGGTCTTCAATGAACCGAATAGAGCACACGTCACTCCTCTCTTCATTAAGTTACATTGGCTCCCTAGTCGCTCGCATCAGATTCAAAGCTCTACTCTTGGCCTGCAAGACCACCACTGGTTCAGCACCCCCATATCTTCACTCGGGAATACAGACCTATGTACCCACCAGAACCCTCTGCTCTGCAAACGAACAATGTCTTGAAGTGATATCCCAAAAAGGGAAAAAATCATTCTCACGCACCTTCTCTGGATCTGTTCCACATTTGTGGAATGATCTGCACGCTGCTACTGTAAAACATCTGCAGATTCTGTAGTCATCTTTAAGAATCGGGTTAAAACACATCTCTTCCGTCAGCTCCTGACCTATGAGTTCTGACTTATATCTCTTTTCTACTCTTTCCATCCTTAAAAAAAAAAGCTATGTATACTGTGGTAGGCTATATGAGACCAGTTTTACTGCGCTTCTGCTTCTTGTTGTCCTTATGTTGTTCCAATACATTCCATCGTTTACCTTATTTGTAAGTCGCTTTGTTTAGAAGCATCTGCTTAGTGACTAAATGTAAATATACTGTGATACTGCAAAGTTTGCACCGATACCAAGTAAATACAGGGCAAGTATAGCTGATATTGATACTGTTATCGGTAGTTTTTACTTTTAAAGCATGCAATTAAACATAGATGTACTTGCTTGTATAGAGGCAAATTGTATCATGATTTATGGTATGACTCAATTTGCTAAATCAGAATCCATTTTCATTATATTTTTAAAGATAAAAAAGCACTTTTACATATGTTGGATTCCTAGCTGACAATGAGTGCTTTATGGAACATCCATCAAGAGCTTAACACTCACTATTTTATATTGTTACCTGTGGAAATGTTAGGTCCAATATGTAAATCTTCTGTTTTATCTGATTTTATTAAAAGGAATTGTTTATAAATATTTATATATTAAAAGTGTCAAATGATCCCTGTTAGAAATATAATAAACATGAAGTAGGCTTAAAGTTTACAGAAACAGTGTCGACTTGTGGAAGCTCTAAACTCTCTGTCTTCAATGTTCATTGCGTATTATGCTAAGAGGCAGATAATCACTAAAACCTATTCTTAAATCTAGAATTAGAAAATGTCCATGTCTAATATAAAATGAATATGTTACATTTAAAACAGTGATCGGATGAAAATACATTTCTTTCTGTGTTAATGTGCTATAAATGGGTCCCCGGTGCATCTAGCAACCCAGAAAATGTGAAAAACATGATCCCAGTAAATTTTTGTTGATGAGCCTTTCCCTGCAAGCATGAGAGAAATCGAACCGTTCAGATTTTGCGCCTGTAGGTGCTTTAAAAGCAGGATCTTATTATAATATTACCGCCCCTTAATCTACACAATTCCACCCATGGTCTTGCTGCCATTGTTGTTTTCACAAGCAACAGTGGTGTACTCACGTATCCATGGCTAGGTTTGTGGACAACATGCAACATGCAATGTAGATGCTGCACAGAGTCTTAATCTCGGAAGAGACCGGAGTGTTTTTTTTTGTGAAACCACTCGTAAAAACCTGCTTGTTTGCGCAAATTACTTCAAGCCGGAGTGCTTTATCAACCTGGGACAGTTTAAGCAGGATTAGCTTCAAAGTTGTTCCTCAAGAGTGATTGAGATCAACTGAACGAGAGGAAGCTGCCGATGTAAGTAATATTTATCAACAGTCTGAATTGATGTACATGTACCGTATATAGAAGGATACCGTTAGCATACTGCATGATAGCGAAGGGAACTCAGTCACAGGCTAAATAGAACATTCAAAGCCAGTGTTAAATTTACTCTATATTTATATGTTATTTGGCAAATGTTACATTATGTGCATTAATATGTTCAGCTGCGGCAAGCTGTTTGTTTTACTAATGAACAGGAGCGAACACTGTGGTTAGTTTTGTTTTAAACTAAACTCAACTCAACTTTATTTATAAAGCGCTGTAGTGAAGTAGGCGGGACGAGACCGTGAGTTGAGGCCGGTGAGTGAGTGATATCGAGGGTCAGCTGTGCAAGCACCGGTCTCGAATCACGGAGGAGATCGGGAGCATAAGAGGACGAGCGACCGGACCGTCAATGAGAGATGACCAGGCCTGGCATTTAGTTGTGGTTTGTGTTATTCTCCGGCAGTTGTCCGTGAGGGGCTGTCGGCTGTTTATGTACTGTGTTATTCGCCGGCAGTCGTCCGTGAGGGGCTGCTGTCTGTTTTCTTACTTTGTTGTTATTTTATTAAATGTTTAAATGTTTGCATGTTCCCATCTCCTTCCTTCCCTTTCATTGAATTGTATTACAAGCGCTTTTTTACAATTTTCATTGTTGCAAAGAAGCTGTACATGAGACATAATTACTAAGCAAATCAACTAAAGTTAAATACCTGTAAAAACAAGAAAAAGGTGAAAACACAGAAGAAAGACATGCCCACACTCAAACGCTCCACTAACACAATATGCACACGTACTTAGACACATCGACATAGACACACATCTCAAATCATTCGTCCTTAGGCTGGAAAATCAGTCAAAGTATACTAGTTATGCTCTCACGTTTAGTGTGTAGCGTTATTACTTGTCAACGACAAGCTTTAAAATCCACGTAATTCCGCTGAGATCTGCAGGTGCACTTTCCGTGGATTTAAGGCAAGAATACACGCACAACGTGAGTGCATTAGGTTTCGCTGTTTGCTATGATGGATTTTTAGTCTCCGAACGAATGATTTGGGAGGTTTAATACGAAACTAACCCCAGGGGAGTTCAGGAAACAAAATTTAGCTGAACCATTGCCATGGCAGTACTACACGCGTGTTGTTTTGACACGCCGGACAGAAGGGGGGTTGGCTGAGCTGTAAATCATTATTATTTAAAGAGACATGCACCAAAACAGGTTACTATGGGCATAACTGTATTTTTTGAATAGGCAAAAAGGGTTTTGTTTACACAGCCATTGAGTGTTTTTAAGGAAAATATGTTCCAAAAATTTCATGAAGACCCTAATAAATCATACCAACTTGTTGAAAGTGCTCATCCGATGAGTCCTTTAAAGTAAAGTGTAACGTCTGGGCTCTGACAACTAAGCTGTAGTGTCATCAGGCAAGCTTCAGCTGATATTAAGCTGCGGGGAAGTGGATTTACATTGTACCTGCTTTTATTTATTGGATTTCTGAACTGTTCTGCACATCACGAAATGTTACTGCATTCTGCATGCCACGTGAAAATGAATTGACTCGTCTGTACAATTAACAGGTTTTCATAAGTACCACCATTTCTATTTTAACGGTTGCTGTTGTGTTGTTCTAATGCCCTGATGTTTTTCAAATCTGTCACTTGTAAGGCACCAAGACAATCAGCATGGTGCCTTAGAAAGTTGTTGCCTATGTAGACAGAAAGATAGCTCACTGGGTTTTTGAACAGAGCGATAAAATGGAATGCACAGCAAGCTTGCAAAGCCAGTCCAGTGTTCCTGCTCTGTGGTTGTTTGGCTGTTGCTTCGTTGCAACATGTCCTTTATGACCAGTCACTGTAGAAAGGACCCATGAGGCCACTGACTTTGAAAATGATACCTGCCGACTTTTAACGGCCCATTGAAAGATCTTGGCCATGCTGAGAGTGATTGGATGATGACAGCCAGGACACATCAGCAATTAATCATTCCAGTCGTGTTTTATAGGGGCGGAACCGAAACAGAAGTTTTTATATTCCGCTTTATGGCTTTTGGAATCAGAGAAGGACGCATCGGTAACTCTAGTCTGCCAGTGCTAGTTCATGCGGTCCAGCTCAACCCTATGTACTTTGTGTGTTTATCGAGTGTGCCTTAACCTCCCATTCAAGCAGCAACTTTGCAGTGACTATGATTTCAACTCTCTTTTAATGCCCTGCTGGAGGCTGCCATTGGGTTTGGCCATCTGGTTTGGGTTGTATTGTTTACAGAGCAAATGACAAACTGCAGCTCTGCTCCTTGAATGGTGTTTTTATGATGGTGCGTGACAAGTTGTGTTGCAAACTGTGGGTAATGTGTCCCACAAAGCTCAAAGATTTTAGGAAATCATTCTAATTCAACAATCTTTCTGTGTTACATTTATGATATGTAAAAGTCAGTAATTAACCCTGCTAATTAATGAGCAACAATCTGCAGTTCAGATAGAATCCATTAGATGGCAGTAGAAGGTCAGTGTGGGGCAGACATGTTAAAATCAGACTGTTAGGAATGGCATAATTTTGCATGTGTTTGAAATAATGCCTACCGTTTAATTTAAAGTTTATCAACCACTAAATACAACTGAAACAGTGTATACCATGTAATATGTACTAAGTTGAAATTGCTTTCCGAACAGAGCTGTATAAATACTGGTGGTCTGTTCTTCCCAACTACAAACCTTCAAAGACCCCCAAATCAGATTCGTAACTGTGGGCTAAACCAGCAAAAGTCCTAGTACGTTTGATCCTTGTCACTCCTGCAAATACATAAAATTTTGCGTGACATGCAGGAAAGGTGAAATAAGACCAGGTTTGTTTGTGATTGAGGATACATTTATGAAGAGCCTGTAAGAAGGAAACATATTACCAGCGTATGTTCCCTCTCCAGCTTCATATGGGCCACAGACATCGCACAGCCTCTTTCGTTTACAATTATGCTCTCCAGTCATCTATAAGTATGTTCGTAAGTAAGTCCAGAAGTTGGCCTGTCACTAATTAATTTGTCTTGGGCAGAATCTGTTGCATGTTTGAGAAAGAAATCTCTTGCATCGACAGTCGGAAGAAACAAAAGTCGGTGTAACTTCAATAAGTTAACCATTCAATTGATATTAGCCTTGAAATGTGTGTCGGATGTCAGTGCATGATACAGTATATTGTATGTATCATCACAAACCGTTTCTTTAAGAGTTTGTCAAGGCTGACCTCACATGGGACTGTGGATGTAGATTAGCCCAAAACTAAATCCGGTACAGTCACAGTGCATCAAATGGAAACATGTTACTTTAAATATATGGAGTCCCTTTCCAAATAAATAAATAAAAAGTGAGATTTTTATTTTATAACGTTACATATTCATTTTCACATTTCTTATTGACAAGAGCAACACGCTTTTATTAAACTAAATGTATTTATTTTTTTAACAAACATTTAATATAATATACACTTAAGTGTTTAACATCCTATGTGCTATACATTGGACATAAATTGTACCTTAAATCCCATGTTATGTTTTTACCCTTTGGATGAGGGATTTGGAGACCAGACTATAGCAACACCCTTTACCAACACTATACAGATCAAACAAAACATTTACTGTAGTTACAAGATAGCAAGACCCTGACCATTGCCTGCAACAACAAGAATGGCCAAGGAACTTTGGCATTGGAATAATATCAAAATCTATTTTATTATGTTTGATCATCTGACCAGCGGAGGGCAGATTATTATTTTGTCATTACTCATTTTCTACTGACCTTGAAAGCAAATTGTGATAGATAAACATTTGAAAATGCCACACTAGGACATTAAGAGAAGGCAAAGATTGCTGCATTGGATGTAATATGTGGATATTCAATATCTTGAGATTTTTTTTATTTTTTATTTTTGTGTACAACCAATTGAAAACCAGACACATGGTGAATTTCATGACAATAGCAAAGTTTATGATGGCCGAAAAATCCACTGCTGCTCTTAGGCAACACCCAAATTCCACTTAACTCCTAAAATATGTCCACGGCTAGAAGAAAATGCAAAATGTAGAAGAAAACTGAAGAAAAAAAGAGTAGGTTGAAATTAAACTTTGTTCTGCTCTGTACGTTACTGATAAACATGACACACTGTCTATTAGTAAGCAAATACATTAAACTGGAGGCATGGATGCTGGACAAAGCAGCTGTTTACAGTAGTAGCTTTTTGTTTTTGTGTGAAGTCCTTTAGAAAACAGACAATGTCCAAGTGATATACTGGCTTTTTATCATTTTAGCAGAAATATCTGTAGATTAAATGAATACAACATTGCAAAACATCAGTCACATCTAAGACACGTTGAAAAAAATAACTTGATCACAACTAAAGTTGGAGATTTAGCAAAGATTGAATGCCAAATTTAGACCAATGTGCACTTTTTGATTATGTCCTAAGAGTTTAAAACAACAACCATATTACATTAGTCACCCACAACATTCTCTATGTTATTATCCCCGTTCGTTCGAGATGAAGATCAATACAGAGTTCACCAACCACGCTTGGCTCGCTCACTCAGAGCTTCATAAAATTGAGTGAATTCAACACAATTGCATTTGTTCAATTTAGAAATCTGACCTTCGGCTTTCAGTCGAGAGACTCAACATTGAAAAACAAGCAAGAATTATCCGTTTTCGCCATCATCTTCTCCCTTCTGCTGATGTTTAAAAAGCTTAGCTCTTTGACACGATAGATGTTCTCACCACTTACAGGGGACCGAGATGAGACGCTGCTTCTTGGATGCTGGACCTGGTTTTCATGTTCTTGTAAGCTACACCTAAATTACCCCCGATTGCTTCCAGAGGCTGGTCTTTAGCCACCCACATATGAGAAAGAATGTTACACATACAGCCCTGTGGATTGGATCCAGAAACAAGTTTTTGTTTCATTCGTTCAAGTCAAATATTTCCACAAATTTGACGGTACTTAACTTTTTGTTTATGCATTCGAATATGAATGCATCTGAGTAACCCATCCCGAAATTTTGTTGTGGATCTCTACCAAATCCTGTGTAATGAAATACAGACTATTTCATCACTCAGTAAACTAATAAACAGGGACAACGCAGCAGTCTGCGCTTCTAATCAAACCTGACGACAACTGACAGGAAGCCATTAGTGTCCTATTCACCAAATGAATATTTCTCTGAGCAAGGCCAACAGGCACACCAGCAGAGCCTCCGGGCACCGCCATGGAAGCCATTATACGCCCTGCCCGACACCCGGCTATGCCCCGACAAAGGGAGAGAGGTCAAAGGTCAACTCGACCATTAGCAGCTTATTTACAGGGCTTCACTTCATATATCTAAGACTTAGACAAGGAGAGAGATGCAAAGAGACACTGTGAGAATTCTGAGAGAAATATCTTCAAAAAGCATCTAACAGCACTACAAATGACCAAGCATACATAATTAACTACATTGAAGGTACTGTATTTAAGACTATTACAAATAGTTGAAATAAATACAATAAAAAGTATTTTTAAATACACGACTTGCAGTTCCATCTGCTCTTGAACGGTTGAAAAATAAATTATTTGTATTGCTTTTTTCCTCCTATTTATGTATTTTTTTCTTCAAGTCTGGTCATTACTTCTTACATAAAAAGGTAGACTGGTCTAATTGAAATCTTAAAAGCATGACTGATCAGAAAATAGTTGTTAAGATGAAGTCCTAACTTAGCAGCTAAGTTTATGCAACTGGCCCCTGAACTAAATCCTACATTACTTATTTCTAACATATCTGAAAAAACTGTTACCACACAAACATTTATGGGGATCTGTAGTCTGTACATAAGGTATTGTGCCTGTTTTTAGACTAGGTTCAAGTGATGTGAGTTCTTGAATATAACAATTTGATTAACTGATTTTGTAATTTCTCTGAAAAACACTTGAGAAATAACAAAACATATTTAACATAGTCAAAATTAATGAAAATCATTAATTACTTAAAGAAGTTTTTATACAAATTGAACATTTTTATATAAAAGAAAGTCGTTGCCGGTTATAGCCTCAGTAACAGCAGGGATTGTAGGTGGGGGAAGTGAATGATCAGGGCTCTCCTCCACCTTCAATACCACGTCTGAGGTGAGACCCTCCCAGGGCGCCGCAGCAATGGCTGCTCACTTCACTGAAACAAACTTCCGAAAAAACGTTTGCAGAAATAAGGTTCCTCTAAAAGCTGCAAATATACACAAAACAAAATAAAAACTTAATGAAAAGTATAATTGGACTAGGTCCCCTGCAGTTCTTTAGCAAGACTAGTATTTTCCTCTTAACCCAGTTTTAAACTAAACACTAACCTAGAAGACATAATCATAATTATGACACTGTATAAGATACATAAACATAGACATATCAAGCATATCAAGAGACATTTGGCTGGATCATATAACAACAGTTATTTGAGCCTGTTTTCTCTTTAACCCAGACGCCTCTCTGAAATCTTGCTGATCTCTGTAAACTTGAAGTCTCATTTACAGGCTTAGAATCTCTTCAAATCTGATCTGAGATCAGCCCGTGCGGCCCCAGAAGGATTAGAGCAGCAAATGGAGGATTTGAAAGTAATAAGAGACAGACAAAACATGATGATGCACTGAGAATGAGCTCATAGGTGAAAAGTGATGCTCAAATCCCAACTGTTGGGTTAAATATAGTGTCAGGATTTAGACATTTCTGAAAGACCTGTGAAATATATGACTTGATGTTGTAACATGTAACTGTTTGTGTAGGAAGTTGAAACCCTCGTTCAAAATTCATGGTTTACGGGAGGGACTGGGAACAGGCCAGATTGGGGGCGGGTGAAGGTCAGAGAGGTTGCTCTGGATCGGAGAATCTTGTGGATGTGGGTGACTGACATTTCAGAAAAGTAAACACACTTTTATAGTGCTAGAAATGACCCCGGTAATGAAGATATTTTACTGTGGGAATCTTTTGCATTCTTAAAGGGGTCATATGACACAGTTAAAACAAATAATATCGTTTGTTTCAAATGTAATGCAATGTGTATACTCGATTTTAGGTAAAAAAACGCTGTATCTTCCACATGTTTGTGTATCCTCTTTGCCCGGCTCCCTGAAACGTGCTGATTTTTTACAAAGCTCATCGCTCTGAAAAGGGTGGTTTGCAATGATTGGCCAGTTAACCAGAGTGTAGTGATTGGTCGAATACTGAAGCTTGAGACGGAAATGTAACGCCTCTTAACATATTTGGAACATCAGGTTCCAAAACAATTTTTCCGACAGGTACGCCCACCTTACTTGCGTATACATTTTGGTGGTCTTAGTCGAATCATACCACAAACTGACTTAGATTTGTGGAGGTGTGGTTACACAAGGCATTTTCAGGAAGGTCTGGGTGAGCATTCACTTCTAGATAGAATGCATATTTTGTTTCTGACACTTTAAGTTTTGCAATTTTACTTGTCTAATACATGCATGGGTAACATAAAACCTATACACACCAAAGACACAGAAAATCACATATTCGTGCCATATGACCCCTTTAAAACACAATAATACACTCACAGGCATAATTTATACAAAACAAATAAACATAACACAGTGTTGTACACATATATATACACTTTCTTAGTTTGTATCTCTATTCTTGTCACAAATAATGGGGTTTACTGACTCGGGATGTGTATCTCTATGATGTATGTGTGTTCACCTCCTCCATTGCTACCTAATTGTGGGGGTCATAATCTCCATGCCAAAAGTGTTACAGTGTAGAAAGGTATATTATGGCCGACATGAAGGACGGAGAGTGGGGGTAAAGTCCCCTTTAGAACAACAACACACGCATTCCTTTAAAACTTTCTCTTTTTCAAACACACATGCACATGTTGCGTATCCATGTTTTATGGGGACTTTCCATAGAAATGGTGATTTTTATACTGTTCAAGCTGCATATTGTATATAGTGCTGCCAAAAGGCTGACGGTACTTTATGACAACACAAGCAGAATTAATTGAGATAAACAAGCTTCATTTCAGCAGATGGGGACACATAAATTAAAAGCAGTAACTTGTGCATAAAACTTTCCTAACTGTACTTTTAACATGCCATGTCATAGAACTCAGCGTCCTCCTCAATCATAAAGCTTTTCTCTTCAAGAGGACTTTGTGTGTAGATAGGGTGAAGTGAGCCAATGATGTTTTGCACCATGTTCTGCTACATACACACAGACAAGCTTCATCGCACAACTTTGCTTCACAAAATCTGTTTCAGATTTCTCTCACCTAATAATAGACATAACATCATGCATCACCCCGATTACACCCCCAAAAACACCACCCATCAAACAACCCACAGAAAGTCTTTCCTTTATAAGCCTTTACCCATGTTCAGTTCAATGTTCAAATCTTTCCTTTTGCCAGAAATTATGTAATACGATATTGTTCAGTCTTGTCACTGGGAATTTCAGTTTTTTATGTTTGCAGTATATAAAAGCTGTGTTAAATCTTGATAACAAATATTTGATGAATGAGAAGGACATCTTTTGACAAATACCCTCAACAGATGCATAACACGTCACATGATCCAGGAAGAAGCTACTTGGCTTTTTGTTTACAAATGAATACATACACATTGGACAGGGTGGCCTGGTAGATGAGCTGATCTCAACACAGAAACCACACATGAGCCAGAATCTTCCAGAAATTCAGGGTTGTGTTTTCCTTCATCTTCATAAATGTCTCCCTGCTTCGGTGAATGAGTGTTTCATATCGCACCGTACTTGTAGGCAGAGTTGCCTCTCAGAACTAGATGCACATCTGGGGTTCAAAGGTATTTGCATTCAGCATGTTTTATAGAAAAGGTTCTAGCAGTTTTGAGGCCATTAAAGACCTCCTCATGATGAGAAACTTGATAAAGGTCAGCGTCTTTCTGTACTTTCGGCAATGCCTTCGCATTTTCAATTGAAAATATCTGAAATAGGCCACAGTCGTTGGCTTGTAAATTCTCCAACATGATGTGAGACTTTTGGTAAAAAAAGCCCACCCGTTTGACCGCTTCTGAGAAAGTATGTTGGCTGTTTGCAGAGGTCATGAAATGACTTGGATGAACCTTCATCTCAACAGGGAGCTGAGTGACGGCTGATAATGTTCACCTGCTGAGAGACAAGGTCTCCCTTCATTACCATTCTGAACTGATTATGCAAACGAGCCAAGCAATTGAAAAATGGTGGAAAAAGCTGTTTGTGGACAGCAAGCTTAAGCTTCACCCACGCTGATTAAGCTTCAGGGGTCTATATAATTGGCCTCCTGGTGCAGCTAGACTATTGTTTACCCAAAAGAATCACAATGGGTCTCCTAGTGAAGCCAAAACTGTGAAACAACATAGCAATCCAAGACAATATGAGCTGTGGACTAGCTAATGGACTTATCTGTGAGCCTTCAAGAGCAGAGTTTGTTTTGTAGAATCGCTACAGTAGGTCTCAGTGATCACAAAAACAGCACAGTTTTGGGGGTGTCCCAGTGGAGCACACAAAAAGGAGCGAGCTCGTCCAATTACCACTGGGTGTGAAAACAAGTAAAACTGGGAGATCCATTCTGAGGACGGTGCACATTTTCTTGCTCTCTTGCGGAATTGAGTCGTAATGTAGTGCTGACCACATCATTCATCTGCCCATTCGCAGGAGGCAGAGACAAAGTTCTCAGCACCTCTACTAACGAGTCATATTTCATCATAAAATCCTCTGGTGTTGTTTTAAATGTTTATATTAACTCTCTCTTTCTCTTTTACTGTTCCTGCTGAATCTTCGCCTATGTCATTTTTTCTTGTTTTTCTGTGGTGGGTCACAGGTAATTGGTCCAGATTTTTTTCTATCACCCTAGAGACAGTCTGACTTGGGCTTTTAATAGGGCCCCTAAAGACACCACGAAGGGGTTCAAAGGCAAGAGTACACGGCTCAAATGGAACAGTGAAATTAGCCTTCGCTTCTGGAAGGCTTCAGTAGGAACAATAGGCCGCACTTATAGATGAAATAAGACCCATGCGTGAATAGTTCTATACCCTAATCAGGGAGAAACATTCCCAAAGGAATCAGTCAAGGTTCCTATATAAAGACCTGTACTCTACAAAGAAAGAGCGGGAGCTTGAAATGGAAGGTCTCGGTGGACCTGTTCCCCTCAAGCATGTCCGGTTCTCTCCAACTTCATTAATTGGCTCCACGTTCAACGGTGAAGGATAATAAACTATTAATCTGAGGCATTATTTGAGACTGATTTCTGCAACCATTGTATTTTATATACATGTCTGACTGGAGTTTCTTCTGTTTTCTTTGGATGTTCAAGGTTATGATGGTTGCATTGCCATGGTTTCCAAGTAGAGGAATGCAAAGGAGAAAGTGAATTCAACACTGGGTCCTTTTTTCCTGTATGAGGGAGGGAGTCACAGAGGCCGGCGGTCTCTAAGGCCTGTTTTATTGGGGGCTTGCTCACTAAAGCATGTAATGCTGCTGTTGATTTTAGTCCGAGCTGCAGTTGGCAGTCAATGGTCCTGTTCAGGCATCTCTCCATCAGGTCTGTCTCTCGGGGGCAGTGAATGCCTCGTTAAAATCCATGTAAATGACCACAGAGAGAGCCAGCTATGCCCCCTGGTGCACAGAGTCACTTAAAGCCATTTACTGCCATGCATAAGTACTTATTTAAACCATACATTTTTCCGTTCAAATGGGCAGATCAAGGCACCGATCAGGTGCCTTTACTGCACTCTTTGTGTAATGGGACCAGTTCTGATGATACGTCTGTATTCTAGTGTTGAATTATTAATAAGAGAAAACACTTTAATAGCACATTACTGTAAAGCAAATTAAAATGACAATTGCGTCATGTCCTTCACAAATATATTAAACTTTACTCAAATGGGCTGAGAAATAAACGCAGTTGGCTACACATTAAAGATTGCAGGAGATTCCTGCAAAATGTGCCCGCATTAAAGCTGTGTTTGTTCAACATGCAGGATTGTGAGTCTAAACCAAGCAGTCTGGGATAAATGTAGGCCTACATCTATTTATACAGTATATTTTTCATGCATATTTAGGTACGGTATAATATTGATTTATTCCTTTTGATTGACAGATGTGGAAAGAAGTCTTCTTCTCTAGTTTAGCATAATTCAGTACAATAGCTGTTACACCTGACCGAGCTGTTACAGACAGTCAGACTTGACATGTGGGATCAGGTGCGTCTTCGGGATCAAATCCAAACTTGTGTAGAAAAGACGGATCTTAATCTTCTGTTAAGTTTGTTTTACTGATCGTTTAATTCCATTGAGAGGTAAAGTAGGTAATGTCTTGAGAACCAATTGTTTTTTCATATGCACATGTATAAATAACTGACTTCTTATTTGTGGAATGATCTGCCCGCGGCTACAAGATCAGCACATTTTGTGGCCATCTTTAAGAATCGGCTGAAAACACATCTCTTGCGTCAACAACGGTCAGTTCTGACTTCTCTCTCTTTCTTCGCTTTCTATGTAACAAAAAAAGTAGCTCTGTATACTGTGGTAGGCTTTGTGCCTCAAGTTTTATTGCACTCATGCTTTTTGTTGTCCTTATGTTGTTCCAACTGCTTCCATTGTTTACCTCATGTGTAAGACGCTTTGGAAAAAAAGCGTCTGCTAAATGACTAAATGTATATGTAGTATGCAGTCTAACAAGGTACAGTATCAAACAATAAAATACTAAATAAAAGATTTTAATGATAATATTAGATGATAAATGATAAGACTTTTAAAAGACTGTATATAAAGTTATCTGTGACCTAAGAAAGTGATTACTGACAGAATATTCTGTGAATCATTTGTTTTTCATTCGTCTTTCATACCCATGCCATTTTTATAAATCCAAATTTGGGGGACTTGATAAAAACGTCTGACCCGTTGTGCATTGAGTTACGAAACAGTTCAGACTGGAAAGACAAACTATTTTTAAACCACTTTAAATAGAACCTTACATGCATGCGCAATTTGTGCTTAAATTGCCACACTGAAAGATGCAATGTGTTATATTTGCCTCTTTATGGCAATCTTTGTTTGAGACTTAAATTTGCTGGTACTTCAAATCATTATCTTTCCGTGGCTAATGTCAAATGTCATCAAACTGACATTGTTTCACAAAATCGTGCTTTAACTCTAACTATTACATATCACTTTTATACGTTTACCGTTGTGAATTGGGGTTAGGTACAGAGGTAGTTTTGAGCACATTGTTTGTTTGTGTACTTGCTCAATAACAGTTTTATTAATAGCAAGAAAATTGCAGATTGAAGCTTAAACAGATGTAGTACCACAGTGCACTATCATCATATCAATACTGAGTGCCATGACACACTATTTTCATTCTTACGAATAAAGAGCACCTTAATACCATACTTCATGAACTGACCTTGATCAAACTGGCAGTGATTCCGTTTAGTTTTTTCTTCCATCTAACGAGTCTAATTGTTACAATCTGAGCGGGGGGGGGGGGGTCTGATCAGAGCAGACCCCAAACACTATAGGATTCCCATTGGAATAAAGCCACCAGAGCTAGCAGGCGTCTAATTCCCACCAGAGAAAGACAGAAGAGAAAACGCTGACTGAAAACGAGGCGACTACGGTTGACACCCCGACGCCGTTTTCTACTCTTGGTCCCGCCGGTCAATTAAAACAAGAAAAAACAACGGAGGGAATAAAGAAAAGCCTCTAATCAAATGGGTTTGCTAGTCTTGGTTAGACAAAAGAGGTCAGGGGGTTTTGTGAGGAGCACTGAATGGTGCAGACAGAGGTGCATTTAGCACCCTACAAAGACCCAACATGGCCGTTTCCTCATCTTTTAGGGCTGTGCTAAGGCCCCATCAAAGCACATGTTAATTTCTGCAAATGAATAGACGTGAGAAGTCCCACAACGTCTTTACAGAGTGTGAAAGAAAGAAACCTCTAAATAAGGGACAGAATCCTAACATGGACAGACCAAAAGATGAAAATGATTGGAGATCTGTGCTTCCCGGGATACGGAATGCAATCTTCCCTAAATTAGCATATGCTAGCAGGCTCGGTATAGTTAGCACATGTTGATACTGATTTGTTTGCAACACATTCGTAAATTCAGTAAGTTACTTCCTTCAGATGTAAAACAAGCCTTAAGGGAAAAAAACTATGTATGGAATGAGCATCCTATTTACTTTAGACGGGAAACTGCTGAAAGTAAATTTAATGAATAAACAAACACACTGACGGCTGAAACACGAGCTATTCGGGGGCTTGAAGACCAAAAATGACATCATTCACAAAAGGGTGAGTTCAGAGGTGAAAATTGAGGTAAACAGTTTACATTTGAAGCTGTAGAAGTTTGGATGAAAGGAAAAAAAATGATTGCTCTGAAAAAAGCACTTCAAACTCAAACAAAACACATATGGTGTTATGCATACAGCACAAGGCTACACAGAAGGCTTTGTTTTTGTAGAAAGTCTTCACAAACAATATAAAAAGATTCAGAAGCATAACTTTGCAATTTTGAGGCTAGAATTCAGATATATTCATTATTTTTTCATCATTGTACCAAACTTGTCCTCCAGTAGGCTGTGAAGCTGAACACGGTGTGTTATCAGGTGTCTCTGGGTGTGCGCGTCTGTTTCTGGCCCATCTTCATGCAACCTGATATTAGCAGCTCTCTGCAGCCTGGAAGACATCCATTGGACTTCTACTGGCTTGGCCCGGACCGCCGGCACTACTTTTATGAGTATGCCTCAACGTGGAGAGACCCTAACCCGCTCAATTAGCAGATGTGCTGAGTTAAGAAGAAATCTGGGACCGAAACCTGGATTTCCATTTCTGTGAATCCAGTGAAGTGGTGGATATGTTGGTTTTGGAAAAAAATCAAAATGTGCACTTTTCAGCAGCTTATACCAGAAATAATCAAATAGAATCTTATTAGAACCATGGCCTAGTTCTGTCAGTTTCGAAGAATGACTTTGTAGCCCACTAACAATGGGATGCATTAACATAAATGTTCTCAACTGAGCAAGTGATGCTTTAAATTGAACAGTACAGTTGTCCTGACAGTACAGCTAAATCTCAGAAGATTAAGAACTCAAATTATAGTTGGGACCATCAGAACAACAAGATATGTTTGTGTAGTTTACTCTCTTTTTATGTAGTTTAACTTTTTTAAGGTCTTATTTTTACACTCTCTGTATCTCGCTTTGTCTCTTTTCAATGGCAAACATTCACATTAGTGGATGTGACCTCTCACTTCTCCCATATAAATGATTAAGGATGTCATTAATGTTAACTGATACCACTGCAGCGTGATGGCTGAAGATCTCATCCTGTAGAGACAGAGACACACAGCGAGAGAGAGAGACTCTTTGCTTGTTGTTTATACTCCTGATGTCATCACTCTTTCGTTCAGCTCCTATTTCCGCTGAAACATTAGATTTGCCCTAAGAAGCACTTTGAAAAATTAAAACATCATCTGTAAATCATTTCTCAAAACACATAATACAAATTTCATTATTCTGGGATCAAAATGAAAAATCTTTAATTAAAATACACTTCATAGACCCAGTTGAAAAAAACAGCATATGCTGGGTTAGGCATGCTAAAATGCTGATTTGACCATCTTAAACCAGCTAAGGACCAGCACATGACCTTCTTAAACCAGCACATAACCAGTTTACACCAACACAAACCAGCAAACCAGCCTCAAAACATACCAAACCAGCATGTGCTGTGTTTTTCTACAGGGGAACTAGTCATTTTGCCATAAAATGCCATATACTGTGGGAATAATGTACCCCAAAAATATTGGATTTGTTCAGTGGTAATCCAACCCTGTCTCATCAATCTGCATTTTAAAAACACAACTTTATGCTTTCTGATTGCATATAATGCATACCCCAAAGGCATTGCTAGCGCCATTCTATAACCACTGAGCCACAGGAAAGCGAAACCTTAAAGTTTGTGTATTATACCATAAAAAAACAACACATAACAGGCAGGTACGGCAACAGATGCTATTTGTTCAGTAAGTGCAATTATAAGTTTATTTGCGTGTTTTTTATGGTTTTAGGTTAGGGATGGGGTAAATTGATTCAAATATTAAATTACAATAAAACGTGTATGTAATTTTTTTTCATTTAAACGCATTTGGTCTTCACAGACGTTAATAGGAAGGATCAGCGTTTCACATGCAAAAAAAATTTGAACTTAACGTATGCATTATACACAATCGGAAAGTAAAATTGGGTTATTATACACAGTTTGAAGAGAACAGGTTGGATTATCGCATCTGACTGTAAAGTATCGTGCTCATTACACGGCTGATGTAGAGCAATTACAAGAGCAATGTGTGTGAAAGTCCATGTGGACTGTAAGTCACAATCATCTTTCGCATTATGACGTATATAAAAAGTCCGTTTACGGAACTCGGCGGCCATGTTTGCAACGCCTCTGGGCAGCTATTAACGTCAGAGCAAGTCTATTGTCCTATCAACTTGAATCGGATATTTTTTAAATCGCTGGAAAAAAATGACAATTAAACGGCATATTTTCATTCAGTGATTAAACCATGATATAAACTGTATCAAAAGTCAAAACTTTGGTTTACTGGTCGCCTCATCTACTGCACCCATTTTACTTGAAGGCGGAACTTCCTTCGCTAGAGCAGCCATATTGAGCGTTGCATTCCTCACTATTCATTGCAACGGAAGTGGCTTATCTTGTTTATATTAATATCTTTGGTATATCTGAAGAGAACAGAATATTCGAATAGATGGTGTTGCGTGTTTTCTTCTGCAAATTAATTGGACCTGGAAATATAGCTTTCCTGTAGCTCAGTGGTAAGAGCATTGTGTTAACTCAACTCAACTCAACTCAACTTTATTTATATAGCGCTTTTTACAATTTTCATTGTTACAAAGCAGCTGTACATGAGACACATTGAATACAAGTAAAACAACTGAAGGCATATACCTGTAAAACAAGGAAAAAAGGTGAAAACAACAAAGACAGACATACAAATGCTCCACACACACAATATGCAAACATACATACACACACACATTGACATAGACGCACACGCACACAGTGAAAGCACACATTTGAGATAAAGGAGAGAGAACCACAGGTCAAATATTAAACGGACTATAAATTATTATATGTAATAGTGATTATATCTAATTTCTGAATTCTAAAGCAGCCCCCCCGGCCAGGCAGATAGTGCAAAACAATATGCAAACGGTGGTGAGGAAACCAAAACTCCCATCGAGAAAAAAAACCTCAGGAGAACCCAGGCCCAACCAGGGGATTCCAGTTCCCCTCTGGCAAAAGCTGCTGCCTCTGAACAAGCTCAACAGTGCTTGCACAACAAGGCTAATTAAAATAAAAATGTTAGATTTAAGATTATCATTAACAATCTAATAGCATTTGAAATGTTGTAGGAAAATCAAAGTTGTTGCGTCCTTTATCCAGCTCTATCCTCTTAGCTCTTGTCAGGTCACCGCTTCCCATTCTCAGCTCTGCCATCAGGTTTGGGCATGAACTGCATCCTGCGGTAATCTTGGAACAAAGAGACAAGACTGGCTGAGAGTAGAGTACTGTTCTGCACTCTTTGATGCAACAAGTACATCATTTGTTGTTGGATGTGTTCCTGGTTCCGGTTGATCTAAATAATGCAGCCTAAATCCTCTGAGGATTAATATTATGGAGATGTAGTGTATGCAAGATTAAAAAGATGAGTCTTTAGTCTAGATTTAAACTAGATTTAAACAATGCAAGGTTGAGGGTTTGATCCCAGGGAATTGCAAATACCTAATTATAAATGTATAGGATAATGCAATGTAAGTCGCTTCAAAGCGTCTGCTAAATGCATAAATGTAAATGTAGGCATTTCACTCAGAAATGGATCTGGCAGCAGACTGACAGTTAGAAGAGAGAAGTTTATAGGTTTTATGCCCAAGATATCATTGAAGAAGGTTTGCCACTCCAGAGCAGAAGTACATTTTTAGATTTTTATTAAAGTAAAATTAACTTTTTGGTGAATTGACCTAAAATAAAGTAATGTGATCTAACAAATACAGGGTAATTTATTATTTCATGAGATTGTTATGGGTTTAAAACTTTTTCTAAGGACAGAACAGTGTAGCGCTTACAGGAAAGCATTGGGTGAAGATAAGGGAGCATGTTTGGAAAAGGACCCTTGAGATGGGAGACAAACAGGATGCCAGAATCGAATCAGGATGCCATGAGAGCATTGGCTACATGTAACCACAGGATTCATTTATTGTTTGTTAGACCTTGAATCCATTAAAAATGATTCATACTTAGTTACACAAAGTGTTACTTTAATATGTTATCACAATTTTAGAACTTTTATAAGGAATGGTGATTAGAAAATGAATATGTTTGAGGGTGTAGACAATAGAACACATACTATAAGAAAACAGCATAATTAGCATTTTGATATTAGGGTAGTGACCTCTTTAACAAGGATTGTCTTTTTTCATGTTACTATCATTTCGGTATGCATAGGTACTTCATTTATTCGTAGCAACCACTTGATTTTGAATCTCATATAATGTTTAGGGAAGTGATTTGAATTGGGTCTTGTACAAATGCACATTTCATCCATTTGCATCCGTAATAATTAACTTTATACCAATGAACTTACAATCAGTGGCCCTGAACTGGTGCTGGTAAAGATAACTGATTGACTACCTGTGTTTACACGTCTGAACCCTTTAATGTTGCCCACACAAAACTGTTTGACAGCTGCGTCACTACAAGCGATTAGATTTAGTGGAGGCCAGCGAGAGAAAACTGTGCGGGTAAACCTCACTCCCCGACCAACAGAAATGCTGTAGCGATGTTGCAGTCTTTAGCCTCCTCGTAAGAGCACCCGTCTCCCATCCGGACCGTCACTGGTTCGAGGCCAACGCAGAGGGCGGCTAGTAGTACTTGTTACACTAGCATTGACTTCTCTCATCTTATCTGTAACTAGTAAAAGTTTGCGTCCTTATCAACCTTGTAGTAATACGTGTTGTTTTTCGCTTCAGGAGTGACATTCATCAAATGAGCTTTAATTCATCCTCTGGCTCTCTTTCTCATCCTCTGTCCATGCCTAGTCGCAGATGAATTCAAAATAAATCTGTTGATTATAATTAGTGATGGCAAGTCTTTCGTCCATCTACTGTGATTGATGAGACATGACGCTTATGACCCAGACATCCAAACCAGAGATCAACCATGCTCCAGGATTGGACCTGCCCATGGTTCTCACAGGTCTGTGCACATAAAGCACAAAAGATGTTTCATTCCATCATTGGTCTTACTATGATTCGTTTACCAGTGTTCTCTGCACATTGGCAGAAGTGTTCGTGACAGGTCCTGATTATTTATAGGAGCAGGGTGGTTTAACGTATTATTAACGGATGCTGGCGGTTTACCGGTTCTCTGCCTGAGGGAGCCATGCATTCCAGATAGTTGAGGAATTAAAGAATGTTCTGGAAAGATTGTATGCATTGGTTTATGGTGTGTGTGTGTGTGTGTGTGTGTGTGTGTGTGTGTGTGTGTGTCTGCAGGAATTTGAAAATGACAGGGGAGCAGAAAATGCAGGATGGGCACATCCATTCTATTGGATTTTGACAAAGAAAACTAATTAACCCCAGAGGGAAAGGACTGAGACCTTCCATTTAACTAGAGTTAACATTCCCAGGAGTAAATCTGTTCGTTCTAATGTATTCTTTTATTTCTGGAATGTCTGGTGGGTATTGGACTATTATTATGTTCGTGGTGCATCTTACTTGGTCCTAAAATGAGCACAAAGACAGGCCATTTTGTGAGCAGAAACATCTCACTGGTCCAATTTCTTCCAGCACTGAAGCACATGTGCTCTTTTAGATGTTCATTTGACTTGCACCAGTTATGCTGTGGAAATATGACTGTCTGCATGGTTTGAGATGTTTGAATGATTTTCTTGCTCTTGTGTCACTCTTTCACAATAATTGGAAATATTCAGACTTTGATTGAAAAATTCAATGTTCTTACATTGTCATACAATTTAATGTGGACAACCCAATGGCTTGTCAATTATTATAAAAAATAGAATTAATGGATGTGGTCACACTGTTCAGAAGAATATAATGTGTGTATATGTATTATATATTGAAAGTTGGGTTGTCATCCAGCATAAAAGTTTGTGTTTACATAATATATGTCTGTGAACTTTTTATAAACACGTACATGTATACATATTTAGGAAATATGTCATCTTAAATATATGCAAGTATGTGTATGTTGTTATAAATTCAAAATTGATATGCACAGTACACAGATATATATTAGGTAAACACAAACTTTTATTATGAAGGCCATTCACCGCGATTAATCGCTTGACAGCGCTAAATTAAAGCAATTTGTTATTCAGTATGATGGCAAATGTCACTTTTCCTACTGTCATTAAACCATCCTATAACCCCAAATATTGACAGGCAAATTTGCCCACTATATTTGTGCTATAGACCGTTTCATCGGACGTGCCCGCCGTGACTAGACTTAACTTCCGGTCTGTGTTTGGCTAGTGTCTGATAGTAAAACTATTTATATTTTATTTAATTTATGTTCATGTTAATTTATATTATTATTTTATTGTATAATACTGTAACCTATAAACGATTTGTTGAATTTTGTTGTTTGTATATTTTATGAAAAAAATATTTGTTTAATGGGACCCGTAGTTTAGTTGCATTCAAAGAAACTGTATGGGACATTAACATCTAGCGGTTGAGCTTGGTATAGCAGTGTAAATTCAAAATATTGGAGAGACAAGTTTAGCCAAGTAACAGTTTTTCTTGGTTTCTTTTTTATCAGAAATAATCTACAGGCACTCTTTTGTTTGTGAATGTGTACAAGAAGTTAAAGGCAATCAACGAATGCGTGCATGTGTAGTAACGTTTGTCTGTTGTCACTTACTTTGATACTGTCTATATGAACACGAAGTTATGCAAGTTGTTTGATGCTTACTTTTACATACTTCTTCATATTGGCATTGTGGTGGATGATATATCACATTTTAAGAATCCCTATATATTTATAGTGAGTGAATCTAGTCCTTAACAAAAAGGAACAGAGTGCTTGGCCACATAGACTTTGAGGTGTGGCCTTTAGACTTGTGACAGTAAACAACCGTACGTAGCTTCCACCCAGAACACCATAGAAACAGCACAGCAAGCATTCTAAAAACCACTAAGAACACATTTGTAAACACAGAGTAACACATAACAAGCACCCACAACTGTCTGACATTCTTGGCGTGGTAGCTTTTTCATTTTGCGAAAGAACATGTGAGTGTGTAGTTTTTCATCATGCCTAACATCACATTTTTACCATGGTGAACCAAAACCTCTCACATTTAGACATTTAGCAAACACTTTTACACAAAACGACTCATTGCTCTAGAGGCTAACAGATTTTTTTATACACAACTGTCGTAATTTGAGTGAAGTCAAGTAATGTGGTGATCACAGATTATGGGTTGGTGACCGCCAACACATAGGATGACTTTTTAAACCTGAGATATTTTTATCTGTCTCTGGAGACTGGGGATATGAACCCGTTAGCACCCTGATGGAAATCAATGGCAAGCACTCACCATTAATCAGAGTAATTTAATATCTGTGAGGCATCTGTGCCAAAGGTCCACTGTCACACCAATCTAGTCTGACAATGAGTGTGTGGATCTAGGGCACATACACCCACACTCACATAGGAAGATCAGCATGGGCATGACGCCAATATGTCACACATACTGTAATTATGTGTTGTGAAGGTGTGTTCACGTGTTTATGCAGGTGTGTAGTATATGCATGTGCTAAGGTGGTCGCTTTTTAATTTTCCTACCATTATAAGTCTGCTAAATACATAAAATGTATTATAAAGGTTAACGTGTTTCTGCATGCATGTACACATACACTGTACAGTTTTATTTATCTTTGTATGTTTACGTGTCAAGTAATCTTTGTGAATCTTGAAAAATAATACATAAACTGTATTTTACAGTACTTCTACTTGGCAAAATTATATGGACATGCAACTTTTGAAAAGTATATCATAATTATAAAATGTGAATGCTTCAAGACAAATTTAGATACAAACCTGAACATGTTTATCCTTAATTCTAGGTAGCACAACACACTTATTCACAAACAGTCTACGTGAGTTGCGTAAAAGATAAACAAGAGGACGGCATGTACAAAGAGTACAGTGACTCCAGAAACATTGAGCAATGTTCCAGACCAAAACCAAGTTTTATGAGTTTGTGCTTTTAAGGGTGTCTTTCAAAAATTTGCAGAAAACTACATTGCACTTTTATTTTGAACTGCTCCTAAAGAACAATACAGAGTTATAATTTAATTTGTAAAACTATTTTTCATATAAAACAATTTTAGTCTGACGTGTAACTCAAAAATATAATTTTGTAAACTATTGATACTGTGATTGTGTCCGCAGACATGGGTGATAAGGGCCTGCAGGTAGGACATCATCCTTATACATTATACTTTATCCCATGCGAGAACTAGCTGTAGAGTATTTATAGTTTTTAAAGTATGTATAAAATCAAAATCTTTTTTTCAGCTTTATAAATAACTATGAACTATCATGCTTCGGAACAAAATGTACATTTAGAGAATAAAAGCCAACAGATTATTTATGGCATCATGCTGAGTCTTCTCATCACATTGTAGGTTGTGATCTAAACAAATGCTTTCCGCTATCCAAAAGGAGGAAGGAGCCAGAAGACACTTCAGTTCTATACTCCAAATATAAATATTGTTTTCTTTTTATATCAACATATAAATGAGCTCAAACAGGCGGTGGTATACTACTTCTAAAAAGTGGCCACAAACCCAGCGTGGTCCACTCCAAACTCTATTTACACTCTCAAAACACTAATGATGGAGAGCTGTGGAGATTTGAGGCAGATATGTTGTTTTTGATGTCTCCCATAGTTTGTTCAGAGTAAAACTCGTTGGACTGTGGGCTCCTGCTGTTCTCTCAGTCTTTGGTGTGGACGTGAATGAACCCTTGCTCTCATTTCCAAAGATCTTTCCAAATCTGCTCTCATTCATCACCGCTTAGAGGAGCAGCATGTGGCCCGCACCCCACTGAGGGGCCAGCACCACCAGGACCACATGTGTTTAAGTTAGAAAGGACCACAACAAAAATAAAGGAACTACGTGTGAGAAGATGATCACTAGTAATCGCAAAAGAAAAATCCGTCCGTAATTGCGTTTGTTTTGACTTAAGTGAAAGGATGTTGGACCCATGTGTGTTCTTTAGCATATGTTTTTCCGTCACCTCTTAATCACAGTTTGATAAATGCTCCGTATGATTGTATATTTTGGGATACTACCTCAACTCTCTATCAAGTAAAATGGGAAGCTTTAGTGCAAGTTCTATCAGGAGTACTCTAATGCTATGTCAATTATTACATACAGATCCACCCAATCATCAATCAACATATCAAGGATATACTGTTTTTGCATTCACCGATAATAAGTACCACTTCAATTTAAAAAAAAAAATTCTTGCATCTCATTTTTGTTGTGGGTCTACAATTTCCAAAAATCCTTTTTTGGAAAAGAAGATAATTAGATTATGAAACACAAGATTTATCTGTCTGTTCCTCAATTTCTTTGCTTTGAGTTATCTTTAACCTTTTGATCTGATAAATGAACAAAAAAGTAAGATGATAAGAAAGAGATAAAGAGAAATACTTTCACTGTTCCTGAAAAATCATTTTGAAAAATGTGATGAGAATAGCATATATTTACATAGAACAGCATAACTGTAGTGCAGCATGCTATAACCTTCTTACACATCTGAAGTGTTCTAAACCACTGAACAACACAAACAATACTTAAAGTAAAAATTATCTGCAAAATCATGCAAACCACATTTACGAGTCGCCTTGACTCAAGTGTCTGGTGTTTTAAGAGAAGCATTGTTTCGATACCCATGGGAAACTGCTCAGCCTCTATCTTGTAAGGTCATGTAAGTTCATTGTGTTGTGCTAACAGTTCCTGTGGATGTCAGTGGATGACAACTCCTTTATTTTTATTCTTTCCGTGTTTTATTTCTGTCATCCGCATGGTAGGCCACCCTCACTGGACGTACTGCACAGAAGGGTGATTGATTTACAACAGGTTAAAGGAAGGTCAGAGCCAAAATCGATGAGGAAACAGTGATGCTATTTTTGACGCCAGGAAAAGAGGAAGAGAAGGAGAGACGGGTGAATAAGAAGATGATATATTGCAGATAGCTGTAAAGAGAAATTACAAAATGATGCGAAAGGACTTTGTTTGGGGTTTACTGACTAAAATTGATGCTGCGATATTTTCAGCGCTGTCACAATAGCTCAGCTAAGGTTTTTAACTTTTGCGTGGGTCAAATACGGACAAACTCCTGCGTAAAATGACCAAACCATTGGTTGTAAACAGAGTGTGAGTAGCCAAATAAATAAAAGGCTCAAATAAAAATGATCTTCATGTTCATGAGCAAAGTATAAATATAATGACAACTGTCAAAGAGATGAACGGGCTCTCCGGAGTTTCTGTCTCATAGCGTCTCGATTTAATCCAGTTTGATTAATTTAAGCGAGTCAAACAAACACAAACTCATTCAAATCTTTTTTTGTTTCATGTTGTCATCTGGCTCAGTGGGTAGAACTATTGCCCCCCAACAATAAGGTCCGAAGACATGCAGATTAGGTGGAGTATGAATTGCCATGTAAATGCGTGCCTTGTGGTGGTCTGGCCGTCTGTATAGATGTTAACTTTTCTGTGGATCGAGATGCTGGGATACCCTTCAGCCCTCCCACAACCCGGAAGACAAGTGGGTTTGGAAGATGGATTAATTAATACTGTAGATCAGGGCTACTCAAAGTCCGGACCCCGGTCTGGATCCGGATCCAGAGGGATTTAAATCCGGACCCGCTTGTTTGACTTGTGGCGCCGCTGCGCTGAGACCAATCGACACATGACATCACATGACCGCGAGAAAGAGAGAGACGAGACCCGCCTGCTCTGTAAGCTTTTGAATCGCATGACGTTTGATGTAATCGAGCGGGTAAATAAAACGAAACTTCACCGAGGTGCGTGCTTGGTTCTATAGGTGAGGATGTCCGTTACTAAAAAAGAAAAGTCGAAGAAAACAGAGCTTTTAAAGATGACTCGACAGAGAGGTGCGGATTCATTTTGCCCCAATCCAGCACAAAGCTGTTCTGTTTAATTTGTAACGAGAGAGTTGGAATTATAAAAAGTGGAAATGTCAAACGGCACTTTGCACTAACAACCACATCTTTTGTGTCACGGTTTAGGCAGCTGATTGAGAACAGACAGTGCTATTTCTCACATAAGGCTGCTCTGTATTTTCCACCATTTCATTTTTGGCCTATACCTCTTGGTATGTTTTGCCACTTTTGGATTTTTTATAAATGTATTTAAATGCAAAATACTCTTTATTGTTTTCAAAAAAGTAATGTTAATTCATTATAAAAAGTAATAAGGATGTGTATTAAAAACTAATTTTGAAACAATCAATTGTCCGAGCCTTTGACTCGCTCGTGAATTCAGATTTGGACCATTGAAAGTAGACTTTGAAAAGCCCTGCTGTAGATGGATGAATGGATAGATGGATGGATGGTGCCATTCAAATTCTGGATTTTTATTTCACAGGCAGTAGATAATGTACTGCTTTGGTTAAGCAACACTGCTTTGTCTGACTGCACTACAAGTCCAGATCAAATGAAGGTATAGATTTTATTAAAAACGTTTCCTGTGCTAAGCAAAATTCCACCCACTTCCAATCGCATCCTGTGCTTTCTGACATATTAAATTCTGCATTGACAAGACAGAAAGAATGAGAGAAACTGAAGAAATGTAATGCTGATATATCACATTGTCCCTCAAATGCTACTTATTAATAATGCGTCACACTCCTTCAATGCCAGACTGGGGTATTGATTCCTGAAAAATTGACGGACTTGTTCGTCTTTTGAAAGCCTCCTGCTTTTCCATGCTAATGGAATAGTATAATGAATTGTTCCCAAAATCTGAAACCGAATCCTACATTCTCAAAATTCCTCTACTGTCTGCATTTCTGAAACAATTCTCTGCTACACATTGTCCATTGTTAGCAAGCAGGGACTAACTTACTGGTTTAAGTTGTTTTGACCATGTTACACTCTGAGTTTTTTAAAGCATTTTTAAAGTCTGGATTGTTTAATGGATATTGGTTGGACTCTGTGAGACGTGTTTGAGGTCTTTGAGCCTGATGGTCTTGGGTTTCAGTGTGGAAATTAGCTGAACCTCATGAATGAGATCACAAGGTCAAAAGAGTGAGATTTACTGTCCAATAATCACAATTTATGTTTCGTTTTAAAATTCACCATAACATCTATCAGGAATAGAAGACCAACAAATTGAGGGAAAAAAACATTATTTGTACCCATTTCTGCCATTGTTCAGATCTATGTATCCCTTTTCTGCTTCTCTGTCTGCCCTGATATCTGACACTTTCATAATGGACCACAGGGGGTTTCTTTAATGTTCCCCTTCACACTCCTCATTCCTGAACGGATATTACAGATTTGGCACATGGGGTTTAATTTATGAAGTCTCTGTCTGAAATATTAGCGCTTTTAGCCAGTAGCATCTAGCTGAGTGATCAAAACAGTGGTTGGATTGATGGGTTTGTTTTTTCTATTTGCCCTCATGAAGTTTGCCTCTCAGCATGATGTGGCTCCAGGATACTTCCTGTCCTTTTTGCACACTGACAGCTACTGCTTATAGCTGATAGGCTATGTTATCGTGGCCTGCAGGGGTCTGAAGATGTTAATTCGGTCATTTTTTTGTACTGTACATTTACATTGATTAACAACTCACTGACTTTTGCAATATTTGGGCTAAGAAATAAATCGGCTTGATCCAGCATTCGGTGGTTTGCTGGTTTCAAATTGCCAGCTGGTCAAAATAAAAATCAGCTGGATTTCTAGCTGGTTGTGGGATATAATCAAGACATGTAGACCGAATTGAATCTCTCATATTCAGAGACTATAAGGATGTCTTGGCATTCAACGGTGTGCTAACAGTAGCACTGCACCAACAAAACTGTTTACTATTGCAAAACTGCAACTACTATTGCTTATACATTGTGTAAGTTAGTGTAACAAAGACCCATATCACTTAACCAAACATACCTGTACTTGGAAACGCAGTCTTGTGAAATGTGTAAATATTGTTATGCTATCAAAACATTGCTTTTATCAGGGTCCACCCTGACAGAACGCACAAGCCGTCGCTGAACCCAGCAGGCGGCACCATGGACGTCCTCCGATCTCGCCAGGCTCACCTCCTCTGTAGCATCTGTCAGGGTGAGGCTGACATGGTGGAGTACACCGAGAGATTCCTGGGGGCTGCAGAGATGATGGCCTTTGGTGAGGCGGAGCTAACAGTAATTTTCAACCGAGTTCTATAAGATTCGATCTCGCCGGCGGATATGAGGATGCTGAGACCGCTGCGCTTGGGGAACATGGTCAGATATGCCATGAACCACTTGGAGCCAGGTATCTCAGTCCAGTCCAAATCTCCTTTCCCGTAGGCCACAATCCCGGAGGATCGCACCATACAGATCGGAGTCATGTTCATCACCGTACCATCCGCCTCACCCCCTGCAGCCTCTCCTCCACCAGTCAGCATTCAGGGCAAGCGAGGGAGGAGGGAGTCCTGTAGTTCCTTAGAGGCGTCCAGCCCGGAGCCAGTTGCGTCCTTCACATTATTCCTTCAGCCGACCACCAGACGGAGTCCCGTGTCCGGTGGTCCTGAGTCCGATGGTCCTAAGTCTGGTCGTCCCAGTTCCGGTGGTCCCGAGTCCGGTGGTCCCGAGTCCGGTGGTCCCGGGTCCGGTGGTCCCGAGTCCGGTGGTCCCGAGTCCTGTGGTTCCGAGTCCTTTGGTCCCGAGTCCGTTGGTCCCAAATCTGAGAGCGCTACCCAGCCACCTATCCAGTTTGTGTGCCAGACGGCAATCCAGTCCGTGTGCCAGTTGGCAATCCTGTCCGTGTGCCTGCCGGTAGTCCAGTCCGTGTTCCAGCCGGCCTTCCAGCCAGCGTCTATTCCCGTCCAGCCGGCCTTCCAGCCAGAAGCCAAGCCTGTCCATGTTCCCCCCTGGATTTCCCCCGTCAATCCCCCGGGGCTTCACGCTCCCGAGCGCCACACCGGACTAAGACTCCCCCTAAGACTGTCCCACCCTGTTCCAATCCCCTCTGGACACCCCCCCCATGAACTTTGTTGCTCAATCACCCTTCCTTTCATGTTTGTTATTTTTATTATGTCACCCCAACCCTGTTACCTTGTTTTCTTGTCTGCCCATAGTCTTGTTCACCATGCTTTGTCTGGTCTTCTCTGTTACCCTGAGCTTCTCTGTTACCCGGGCTTCTCGGTCCTGTCTTTTTAGTCTTCCCCTTGATGAACACCTGGAGGTGTTCATTTAAGGAAAAGCTTATGTCATGATTCCGGCATCATGTCATGTCTATTCTTGGTCTTGGGGCACAGTCATGGCATAGCCCTAGGTTGTGTCTGGAGGGAGAGATAGTGATCCTATCGGCTTGCTGTACTCTCTCTCCGGTCTGCTTCTTTGTTCCCGCCATCTCGTTCCTTGTTAACTTTCCCTGAGTATTTAATTACCCACACCGACCCCTTGTTAATTATCCTTTGTCTGTCTCACTATATAATATCCTCATGTCTATTGTCATGTGCTCGTGCGTTAAATCTTCTTGAATGTTCTTACCTGTGCATGTATACCTGGTCTTTGTGCTTGCATACCATGTTTTTGGATTACCCTGCCTTGCCCTGCATTGTCGCTGGATTACCTTGCTCTGCCATTTGGATGTCTTTGTTTTCTGTCATGCCTTAGTTTGTAAGTTGTAGATTCTCTGTTCCTTATTGTTTTTTCCCCCTTGTGGGTAGTCTTTCTTTTGTACCCTGGCGTAGTTTAGTTTTTCCCCATCATGGGTGTTTTATCTGTTCATAGTTTTGAAATAAAGTCTTTGTTAACAAGGGGAAAGTTAACGAGGAACAATATGGCGGGAACGAAGACGTAGTCCAGAGAGAGAGTGTAGCAAGCCGATAGGATCACTATCTCTCCCTCCACCCACAACCTAAGGCTATGCCATGACCCCGCCCCAAGACCAAGAATAAACATAAGATGATGGCAGAATCATGACCGTTTTGTTTGTTTGAGCACCCGACCAAACATACAATATATCAATATTGACCTATGGTATGAGTTTGTGGTGGGACTGTTTGTTTTGGGGTAACCAATGAAATATGAATCTTTAAAATACCTGTACATGTATAAAAGAATTTTAGAAGAAAAGTGAAATGATAGGAAATTTAAGAGAGAAAGTGTTTTATATAGCTGTTTAGTCAATACATGTGGATCACACCATCTGCCCTGCCCCTGCTGTTTCACATCATGAGATCCAGTACATCCTCTTGGCCTTTATCTTCTCTCCTCAGCATTTATAACCTCTTTATATCCCCCTGTCCACCATTTCCTTCAAGGTACAAGAAGTAAATTGACCACTTTTTATCTGCTCCCGTAAATGTCACTCAGTTTCTAAAGGGCCTCCATACAGTCATGCTGTGTCTCCTCAGATCTGCTGTTGATACCCCAAGAGAGGACATCATATTAAATGGATGATTTTTCGAATTTTCTGCAGAAACCAGTTATGGTGGGTTCACACCAAAAGCGAATTACATACTGTAATTTACTCGTACCAGGTGATGCGAATGATGCTATTGGCATGAACATGTGTCAATCTCATCTTCAGAACAACATTAGTTTTATTCAGAATTATTTATATCTTTAATTTACTGTTGCACTGAAGTCACTCATAACTTGCCACTATGTTTTGTGTTGAATATGTTACACAAATATCAACTTTTCATCTGATGGAATTAAATTAATTATGGCATCTGCAATGTGTGTATAATGTGTGTTTAAAGCGACCCTCAATCCAAACCCACGTGACACTGTCTAACAGAAAAGCTCTCTCATGGTTTTACTAGTTTGACCCCAGGCACAACCTGGGCCCTGATGAGGCTGAACCAGACCTGAAGAGAAAGGGTCAGGGTCCAGCCTAAATAGGGGAATCTGGTTTTGTATCAAGGTTATGACTCCAGGTTAGGTTGAAAGGACAAGACTCTGTCAGTTCCAATGCTTGTCTCTGTCTCTTAATGGGGTTTGAATGAAGCCAGATGTTTTATTGGACTGGTTAGGATTAGCTGGATTAACACTTTAGGAGTCAAATAGAGGGAATGTGGGTGAAGGACAGGGCAGAAGACAGGTGGAAGAATCTCCTCCAACACCCAGGTATTTTTAAAAAGTCATGCAGAGATCACATGCATAAAGCTAAATGCTTGAAGACTGGGATCTCCAATGAGATTTTGAGCAGAATGATCTGGGTTCTCGTGGGTTATTTAATGTTGAATATTCCCTAAAAACACTCAACAAAAGACACATCAGTAAAATGGTTTATATGTAAACTAATCTACTCACTTACCTTTTCATGTTCTTTCTTAACGGCTGGAATAAACAAGACTTTTCTCTGATTTTCAGTCTGGACTTGTTTCAAAAGTCTGCGCTAGTCTGCAGATTTTATTGCATAGTGTGTGATGCCCTGTTTTTCTCTGCAAAATTAAAAAAAATCTGCAAGTGTATGATGTCTAATCTGTTCAGATTTTAAGAGTCATGAACTGTAACAACCTGGCAACCATCCACACATTCATTTTCATAGGACTTTGTTTTTATTTCACAATGTAAAAATATTTTTGTCAGTATTAGAAAGAAACAGATTCAGACAAATCACAAGCAACAAATCTTACAAATCACCGAAACTGCAGAATCGCATTAGCTATATAAAGTATGCTTGACAACAGACATGACACTATTTTAGTTTGAATCCATAGATTACTTTATCTTATATACATTCAGACTTGTGACATTTTCCTAAGAAAAATTCAGACTTGTGACTCGTCACATTTCCCAAAGAAACAGAGAAGAGTATGAACCCAGCGTCTTTTGCTGTTCCTAATTCTTTTTTACAACAAAGGACTTGAACCTGACAAACTCATAATAATGACCTCAGAAATTTCTGATAGTTTCACTTTACAATCTCTTTAACTTTTCAATACTCAGACTGTCAAACAGCACAATTATATTTACTTGGATTAGCCAATACTTGTTTATGGGAATGCTTGTTTTATGTTATGGGATTTGAAGCGGAAGAGTTCTTGCGTGTAGCATGTAACTTCTGGTTTTATTGCCACCTCAAAGGATAAGTCTATTTTCATTTGGAATGCATGTGGTTTTTGACATTCTTATTTCAAGTAATTCAAACTTTTTTCTATTTCCATCAGGGAAATAGTGGGCTGTAAATGTTTTTTCCACCCTATTCTTACCAAGAAACATGTTGCATTCCATCTTGTAACACAAGACATAGATTCACACTGACTATGGATTTCCCACAGGGAATATTTTCTTTGAGAAAAAGAGGTGAATTCTGAAATGTGTTACCTGTAAGGGTTCCTCTTTTTCAGGAGAACAAAAAGAGGAAAATAAAATGAGTTTTAAAATTGAAATAAAGGGAAAACATTCGCAGATTTTCCAGTTTAAATTACTCAAAACAGGAAGACGATCCTCCTGAATCTCACAAGGCTCGTGGTTAGCTGGGCCGACACAACCTGTGAACCCTAGATAAAAAACAAAAATGTGCACTTACCAAATCAACACATATACTCCACACACTGTCACACAGACCTTCAATTGAAAGCACCTGTTTTATCCAGATGTTTTGCTGAGACCCTCAGAATTTGAAGCTTCAAAGAGCCATGGCTCTTTTGATAACATCTCTTTCTCTCAATGAGTCAAACATTTAAAACTGAAGTATCCCTTCTGTGCGTAACATCTGTCTTGTTCTTTGAGATTTACATACAGTTTCTAGCTAGCTAAAAAAATAACAGCTTGGTGAAGTATATTCCTTCACATAAAACTAGGATTAACAGACACTGTTTGGTTTAATATCTGCGGGTATGGAAGTTATTAATTGTATCTACACTCCTTTGTATCGTGGGATTCATGCCCCAGTGTTTGAAGTTGTCATGTGAGTTTGTTCTGGTCAAGTTTTGATAGGAACAGCCTTTTCTTACACATCTAGAGCCCTTATGAGGCTCTGTGCTCTGTCGCATGTTTAATATATTGAATTTGTAGTTGTTAGTGAAGGGCAGCCTGTTGGAAAAAAATTCAATAAGAGGAAATTGTGCTGGTGGCATTCCTGATACTCATGTGCCGTTTGGCAAGAGAATGTGTGGTGAAGTTGCATGCAGGATGAAGGGAAGCGTGGCATGCTAAGACACGAGCGATGTCTCAAAAGGGTCTTACTCTTGATGGAATAACTAAACTCAGGTCCCCAGGGACCGGCAGAAGATTGATACAACTCCTGATGAACTCTGGGAAATCCCATGTCTGGCACGGCTGAATTTGGGGGTTTGTGGGTGACAAAGGGTGGAGTTAAACCACTTCCCCAGCTTGTTAAACAAGGCCAATAAAAGACATTAGGTTTTGGGCTCGGAAAAAAACCCTTAGCATGTTGTTGCTTGTGTATGCTGAAAAGGGACTCTAGTTGCTGATTCATCTTTAGCATCGCACAGTATGGATTGTGCATGAGAGCTGAGGTGTTTTTAAATATGTACTGTTTTGGATTACAGATGTACCAATTTTAAACCATCTGCTTGAAATATGAAAAGTGCCTAATTCTTTCTAAAACTATTCAATCTGATGAGCCTAACCAGTTTGGCCAGCCTGGAACACCAGCTAAACCAGTATATCCTCCAAGTCATTTGACCTAATAAATCATTTCTCTCTTCCCTCAAATATGACCCAAAAGAGTGTACTAAATGAATGCCTCTACAGGCAGTAGGAGATTTCACAGAATTAGTATTTCACAAACTAATTAAATGCGTGCTTTGGATGCACTGTAAATCGCTTATCCAAAACGTCTGCCAAAAATATCTATGTGAAAGTGAAATTTGAATATGTAAAAGTGCATAATAGCACCTTTTATGATTTTCATGACAAAAAATGTATAAAGTTACATCTTGAGCTACTGCTTCAAATTTGACTAGGTTGGATTAGTGTTCTTCGTGTTAGGATTTGCTTTGAGTTTGACTTTGCTCACATTCAAAGCAAGGCATGATGAAACCTTTCCATCTCTTAATTAAGACCAGAGCCATTTTGAGACCTGCTAGGCTAATTCAAGTGACAGTTTGAACTAAACTGTAGCTCACTTTTTCCTTGCTCAAAACTTCAAAGCTTTCAGTCAAAACAAAGCCGAAAGGCTTGCTAACCAACTAAAAGCTATTTGTCTATCCAGTCACATGATTCTTTATAAGCGCACTAGGAATTTATATTTTAGAAATCATAAAAATCGTATCTGGATTCGGATGTAGGCTTGAATTTAGTTATTAAACTTTAGAATGACAAAGTAACTTAAACAGCACCTGATCACAATAAATGACCAGTGTAGGGCAAGATCTATGTCAAAAAAGTAAATTATGCATTTCAATAGCATGTGGTACATTTGTATTAGTACAAGGTTAAATGGACATGGCTGGACAATGCTAGATGAGGTTTAGTTGGTGAACAGGATGAGTATCCTCCATCTAGGCCAGCACCAATTCAGCACAAACAAGTAAAAAGCAGTCTTCATGCTTGGTCTTTTACAGCAGGGTGCTATCAGATTAACTTATTTTAGATCAGCAGGTAAGGAGGATTTACATCAGCAGAAAGTTGTGAAGGGGTGATGACCCAAGTGAGTGCGGGTTTGGAGGGGGTTCTGGGACATGTCTTATCATTGTAATCTTCAGAGGGCTTCTCTCTTGTTTCACACACTTCATCGCTTTGAAGGAATTTAACATGTTCAGTTATGTGGGGCCAGCGCTTGGTTTCGGAAAAACGATGGGCTTCTTTCCCAGAAATAAAAAAGATTTTGGAGATCTATTGAAAACTAGGATAGCCTGTCAACAAAGAAGAAATGCAGAACCTAAGTAGAGGAGAAAGCATGAAAAGTCAGAAATCTTAAAGGGTCTAGTGCCAAAGACTAAAAACTCTGTCATGAAATACTCACCACAACCATAAGACCTCCATCCACCCTGGGAATACAAATTAAGTTTTGATGGGTCCAAGAGCTTTCTGACTCCTCTAGACAGCAACAAAACATGCAAGAGCACAGAAAGTTATTTCTTAAAATAGTCCATGTGATTCCATTGGTTCAACCTTCATTTTATAACATGACGGTAGACTCTTTGTCTGCAACTAATCAAAAATAGTGTCTTAATTCAACAAAAGGCAGAACTACACATATATCTGGCAAATCCCATGGTGCAACACAATCTCGACCTCCAACTTGGCAATACCACAATCACTCCTTCCAAAACAGCCAGGAACCTCATATTTAATGAACAGCTGTCCTTCAATGATCGCTCATGCCGATATGTCTTATTTAACAGTAGAAAGGTTAGACACTATCTCACTGAGCATGCTGCACAACTCCTTGTCCAGGGCTTGGTAATCTCAAGGTTTTACTACTACAATGCTCTCATTGCTGGTCTTCCTGCAAAGTATATCGAACCACTACGGCTGGAATAGAATGCAGCAGCACGCCTCGTCTTCCAACAGCCCTCATGTGACACCCCCTTTCATCTCTCTCCACTGGCTACCAGTTGAAGCCTGTATAGGATTTAAGTCACTAATGCTTGCCTAGAGGACTATCATTGTATCTGCACCGACATACTTTCACACCCTCCTACACTCCTACCCCCCCATCAAGAACCCTGCGTTCAGCAAACGAGTGGCGTCTTGAATCGCGCTCCCGCTCATTCTCCTTCACAACTCCTACCTGTCAACCACATCACTCACAACATTGAAAAAATACTTTATCCCATTTCTTCTGTGAATATCTGACAAACAAATGAGAAAAAACGCAGGTATCTCTCAACAGGTATTGTAGGCTTTGCTCCCTGAACTCTCTGTAGGTAGCTATGGATAAAAGCGTCTGCTAAATGACTAAAGGAAAACTTCCTCCCTTCCGCGTCAGTCTCTATCTTAGGTCCAGAAAAGCATGTGACGCATGCATGTGGTTTCTGACGCAGAAAACAATTACTCGTCAGCATGGAAAGGGAATCTTCGCACTGGTGCCTTCGCTTTTCTGTCAGTGTATCAGCTAAAACACAAGTCATTCTATTACGATTCTGAAATGAATGTGCTTCAAAGACAGCAAGTAAATCTACAACATGACAGATATGACAGGAACCTGGAACAGATTCAGACTTTAAGTCTATGGCTATGGACCTGCTGAACCAAGGATCCTCACAAGATGGTACATTTTATTGAATCAAAAACACTTATGAGTCAGTCACAACGAACACTCAATTAATCTCTCTTGCAGAAATACTTTCATAATGTCTTACTTAAAAATAGTATATTAAGTAGTTGCTTCACAGTCTACAGTAAGAAACATTATAAAATGTTAATTAATAAATAGCATTTATAAAAATGAATAAATTAAATGAGATTTCTTTATTATTCTTTTTTTAAATAGTAAGGACATGATATTGGAATGCATTTGGATGTGGTAATAATTGCATTTTCAAACTAAAAGAATAGTTAAGGACGGAGCATCATTAAAAGGAATCAGAGTTGAATACCTTATGATTCCCTTTCTTCTTAAACATCCTATGTCAATGTCAGTTCCCTCTTTCAGCAGCCTGTGGATCATTTCCACAGGCTTCTAGTCCACTTCCAGTGACTTATCCATGTTTTTGTGGGTCACTTGGAAGTGGAAAATTAGCTCTGTTCCCTGAGGCAGGGATTCACCCCACTTATCATAAAATTCGCTTCTCGAGTTCCTGACAATAATCGAGCTGATCATCACACCGAAACAGGAGCTGTAGTAACATGCTTCAGGAGAAAAGGCCTGGGATAAACAGCCCATTGCTGCAACACCATGGTCTTGCACACATCACTGATTAGTGGCCTGCTAACTTGATCTCTTTACCAGAAGAAAGAAGCAAAAGTGAGTGCAACCACAGGATAAGCACTCCATCGCTGTAGGTCTAATCCTCTTCTCGAGCAGGAGAAACTCTGATTGGACGTCCCGCAGTCTTTCCGGATGTATAAGTCTTGCGGTAGTTGCTCTGTACTTTGACAACTTGCAGAACTTTGCATGTGTTGTCACTTATAGCACTATCATTGCTAATAACAGACTGGATTAGTTCTTCTTCTGCTTGATCCTATAATCCCCCTCTTTCCTTCTCTCTCTCTCTCTCTCTCTCTAGTCCCAATCCCAAAAACTTTATCATCTCGCTCTCTGCCGGGTCGAGGAATATCTGAAGGGTATTTAAAGGGAATTGACCTCATGTATGAGGTTTCTAACCCTTTTCTTTGTGAGGCAGCTCCGAACTCATTAATGTGATGGCCCTTACTTACTGTCTCATGAGTGAATGTCTTTATAGACATGACATTACTGGAGCACGGTTTAAATCAGCAAGTCCATAACAATGCTATTACACTCCGATATGAAAGCTTTTCAAAGCCCATGAAATCAAGATTGCGGTTGTGTCTTTTTAGTGTGTCGGATTAACTGAACTAGTAGCTAGACATAGGGCCCTATCATACACCCGGCACAATGTGGCGCCAGGCACGTCACACATGCATTTGCATCTATATGTGCGTATATTGGCATGCTCGTCTGAAAACGTGTAATGTTCAGGTGCATAATAAGCTCGTTGCTATTTTGAGACAACTGAAATAGACTGCACCATTAACCAACGAAACTTGGTCTGAAGTCAATCGCGCAATGTTTTTTGGGTATTTAAAGAGCATGTTAGTAACATGTGCCGATAGAACACAAATACAAACAGCTTATTAAACACATTGGATGTACATCAGCACACAAACATGCCAAATATAAAAAAAAAGGATTGCAATCTGAAAGAATATGATTGAGTAGAAAAGATAAAAATCTGTCTTGTCCTGTAGATGGTCTGCTCGCACGCTTTAACCTCACGCACAAGCAAATCTGTTTCCTCGCTAGAGAAGCATTCAGTTTTTGGAAATTCTGTCAAGTAAATTGCGAATTCGCCATGGCACGAGCGCAACTGGCTTTTAAAGAGAATGGGAGATTAGACCCTGAATCATTACTCAGTTCATTACTCAGAAGTAAATAGGTTAACCCTTAAATACCATACGTCTGTTGTGCCGACCGGTTTTCATGTTGTTAAACTAGCAAAAGTGGAAGTGACTTGCGTCATGCGCTAAGGTATTTAAAATAGGGACTTTAAAGTGTTGACCAAAATATTGCTATATCATATTTTCTAATTCTATTTTCTAATCTAAAAGCGTCTGCCAAATGACTAAATGTAATTATTGGATTATAATGTGCACTTTAGCATGTAAACTTACTTTATTCATTCCTGTCCTTCTTTCCACCTAAAATGTTAAATAGATGCCACCTGCTTCTTCACTTGAATTGGAGTTAACTTAAGCACAACGACACATCATGCATTACATTTTAATCCATCTTTAAAAAACATATTTCAATTAAGAGCAAAGACAAGTTGGACATCACTTTAACCAACTCCTGTACAGTATATGCGGAGCCTGTCTTTTTATTGTACAAGCTCTAAAATGTCTTTTTTCTAGGGTTGTAACGCAATCTGAATACAATCCAAATTGTCTGCATAAAACCAGTCCTGTACTGTCATGAATCTCACACAGAACCCAATTGCAGGCAGAGACGATGGTTGAGGGGTTAACAGGTATTTTAATAACAACAAAGAACACTACAAAAACAGGCAAAACAAAACCCACGAGGGGGAAAACAATACAAGATAAACAATAATCTTAAACAAGGACGGGAACACTGACTAACTAGACTATAACTAGACTATAAGAAAGCAAACACTTGAACAACACTAACATTAACTAAACTAGACTTACTACACACGGGGAACAGGAAAGAGGAACAACAGCTTAGCATGGAACAGGCATGAACCAGCAACATCAACCGGGTACAACTTCAACGGCCAGGTATCACATACAATGAACGCGCACAAGACAATGAAACGTGAGGACTCTTTATAGGGAGGGTAATTAACACAAACTAGGAAACAGGAGGGTAGGGAACGATGACGCGACTCGGGGAGAGTATGGAAGGCCACAAGGGTCAAAAACATCACTCCCCACATGAAACAAGGGATTCTGTATGATTCCACCTCTAAACCAAGAAATACCTGACAAGGAGAGGTGAAACCATGACATGTACTGTATTTCCTGCCCTAATTTCCTTTTTCAATGGAAAAAATGTCAACACAGGAAAGAGAGCTGCACCCATTAAATCATTTCATGGGGTCTTTAAAGAATCCTTCCTAACTACAGATACACCTTTATACCTGTTATTAACTAACTACTGCTTTTTTTAACTACTCTGTTTAAAGTAGGTATTCTGATAGCAGTTGTACAGTACATACCTATGTCATAAAATGGTGTACTTGGACAGGCCACCACGAATACCCAAGAATTAGAGATGGTCCAATCCAAATCTACCCAACACTGTTGCAACTTATTCTGAAAATTAGAAATAGGACACAAACCCATGACAGACTATACAAAAATGTGTGGTGTTTCAAACATTTTTATGCATGAGTTTACAGACTTCACATATGAAGCATCCTGGCAGAGAGATGGAGTGCAGCGTTGGATGGACGGATGCTGGAGAGAGGAGATGGCAGTCTACAGCAGCATGAGTG
Organism: Triplophysa tibetana; assembly: GCA_008369825.1. Classification (NCBI taxonomy): domain Eukaryota; kingdom Metazoa; phylum Chordata; class Actinopteri; order Cypriniformes; family Nemacheilidae; genus Triplophysa; species Triplophysa tibetana. The sequence goes on from CM017912.1 coordinate 6,816,950, forward strand.
AGCTTGGCATGAGACCTACTTCCAGCATGAGCTGGCCCTCTCCGCTTCACATTAATCTGACCTTGTCTTCTTGCCTGATTCGCCTGTAGGATTAATGCTCAGTTTATCCATCTAACCCTCTGCCTTCCTCTTCCTTCTCCCATAGAGCTCACTTCTACCCCCAAAATAACAGACAGCTCTGTCAAATTAGATAAAGAGAGAAAGAGAGAGGCCTAATCTACACTGTACCATATATGTAAACTATACTATATTTTGAAATTAAATTATTATAATACTGAGTTATGTAGTGCTATCAAACAGGATGGAACAATTTAGAGTAAGGACGCAGCTATAATTTCCATTTAAAAAATGTTTAAAATTCTGTTTTAAGTATAGAGGGATATTAAACTACGATCAAATCAACGTCAATAAGATCAAACCTTATTATTCAATTACATCATGACATTGGTTATCGACATGTTTCATATTTCACCATGTTTCATTCAGCCTCTGTAAACATGAGTTGATCAATTATTAAATTTGATTAAACAACATTTTGGAATACACCACTAGAGTCACGTGGACTACTGGAAAAAAACACCACAGACGAGTTATAGTGCACTCGTGGTGTGTCATTAATGCTTTGCATTGGTTAATTCATACCACGAAATGTAAAAACCATATACACAAATATATCTTTGCCTATACTGTACTGTTCAACAAGCACTGTTTCCATGAGTTGAAAGATGAAGAGGGGCTGAGGTTAAATATGGGGAGAGCACAAGAAAATGTATCCTCCATAAAACCCACACCCGGTTTCCCAAATACTTCCCTGATGGATTTATAAACTGCAGAAGGGAGGGGGAAAGAACTGTTTATTTTAGATGTTTAGATGTGACCCTTTTTATGCCTGACCGCAAACTAAAGCAGAAGAAAAGATCTGACTACAGGAAGCTACAGGGTACCATGTCAAGAAAGACATAAACACAATAGACGGAAAGAGTTTAAGAGAGGGAAAAGATACAGCAAGAAAATGTGGGATTGGGTTAAGAATTGAGCCCCAGTTGAGGTCATTACTGCATGGAAGGAAGTTATTAGAAGAGCTTCATGTAGTGAACCATGTGCCCAGGCCACGGCCTCGTCTCCACACACAGAGAAATATGGAATTATTTACACAAAGTATATGGAAATCAGGGCCTTCGACCAGGAGTAATACAATAGAAACTCAATATCTGACTGTCATTTAGAAAACCTCAAACAAATGGCATTAGTTCTTCTGCTGTCATCTTCCAAAAGCCAATCATACAGCATCTGATTTCCTCAAAATTGGGATCTTTTCTGAGTTCAGAGACCGGCTCAGTTCTCAGGGACGGCAGAAATATGGATTTAGTTTGTAAGAAGGAATGTGAGGCGATGGGGGGGGTGGATTGTCTCATTAGGTCAGTGCACTGAAGTAGTTTGTTATTCACGGTGCAAGATTCCTATGTTTCAGCACTTCACCTGTGCACACTCTCTGAACGCAGAGGGACTACTGACCTCCCAGCCCGATTCACTGCACTTCTTCTTTTGGTCTCACATGGCATACCGTTTGATGCACACAGAACTCATAAAAAGCAAGATCTGGTTGAAATCACATGTAGCCTGACTTCTACAAGACTGAAAACTACTGTAAGTTAATATTATAAGTTCCACTGTTGTTAAAATGACCAATAGACAATAATCACAAATTACATCTTTAATATCTCAATTACTAATATCAAATGGAGAACAAATAGACAGTTTATTAAGGTTTTCTCTTTCTCATTTCTCATTTACAAACAATGACTCAATGACTAAATTTACAAGAATAACGGAAAAAAAATATCTATTATACATCCTTATATCCTGTAATTTTACAGGAAAAAAATACTATATTACGATATATTTCTGTCACTCGAGCAGATAGAAAACTTCCTTTTAAATATTTTTTTAAAGTTTTCTAAAGTTTGAGACACTTAAAAAAAAGAAGAATTTCCTTATAGCGGGCTGTATATTCATTGGTTCAACTTTGAATGTGATGTAAAACTATCTGTGGACATTTTACATGCCTCTTCCTGCTTAAGTGGATGGATCTCGTTCAATAAAAGCTGATATGTGTACCAGACTTTATGCCAATAATAAAAAATATTGTTACGCAATACCACCATTTTTTAAAAGAGCCAGAGTAATTCACTTTCTTATGGTTTGTAGATAAAAAGTAGAAACTGACTAACTGACATGTTAATATGTCTATTCGGGGAAGTATACACAAATTGACCTTGCTGGAAATCATATCTGGGGGCCTTTAGGCTTCTCAACATTGGCAGTGAAGAACTCTGTCGGTCCCAGTAGTGCAACTGTTGTATTGTTAGGGCAAATCCAGGGTCATAGGTTTGATTCCCAAAGGCGGACACATACTGATAAAATGTATTCTTGAATGCACAGTATGTCACTTTGTGTAAAAACATCTGTCAAATGTGTTCCTCATGTGCACAGAATGGCCTGTTTCCACTGAAGAAACCTATAGGGGTCTATTTTAGTGTAATTACAGATATATCTCTCACACCCTGGTGGATGGTCCCTGGGTTGGGCGTGACGTTACCCGCAATCCCTCATTGCATCTGCTGGAGGTTTGCTTTCATCTGACTCTTTAGACACAGTGAAATGGCCAATCTCTCTTAAATTAGACCAGAGAGTGGAATGCATTTATTACAGACTGTGACAGACTGTATTCTGCTAACTATTGGCTGGATTAGGGACAGTAGCAAAACATTATCTTCAGCAAGAATCAGATATGACAACCTGTTTGCATGTTTTTTCCTAAAAGTGTAACTTGTAGGATCAGCAGCAACTCATAAACTTCATCTCCCACGAGTCCTCATTGACGTCTCCACAGGTGACTCCAGAATGTGCCCATAAAATGTATCTTTCCTGTAAGCCGGAGGGCCGTGACCTCAGATCGACCCTCCTGCTCCTTGTGATTCATGGGAGTTCAGGAGAGATACAAACGATTCCTCGGATTCCTCCACAACCAGACGTCCACTACTGCACGACACTTGAGATGCAGAGATCACAGAGCTCAGGGACCACCGTAACTCACTCTGTGTGTGTGTGTGTGTGTGTAAGACAATGATAGTACAGTCTACATCCTTGTCATCGACACAGTAACTTAACAACAGTAATGTATTGAACGTCCATGACCGCTCCTTGTCTGTTATTCAAGGTTTCTGATGCAGAAGTGTGTGGGTGTGTTTTACAGTAACTTTGTGATGCTGTGGTTGGAGTCTAAAATGAAACACATGGCTTAGTTGCAATATATTTTGGCTCGACTATGTCAGCATAACAAAAAATATACACTTTTAATGAGGTTTATTCATTGTTAAGTGCTTTGGCCAGGTGAAATAAACTAAAAGATAGTAAGTATGATAATTCTGTTGTGAACACACTCTCAAAATTTATTGTGTTTAGTTAGAGGCCATCCGCACAGAGACAAGTGTAGCTGTATTTGTAAAGATTTTGAATCGTATCCGCATTTTGTCCAGACAAATTTTGCATTTTGAGAGCCTGAAAACACAATTTTTTTATACCGAGACCCAGAGTGGATGAATCTGGAAACGCAACTCTTGCGTTTTCGTGTTAACAGCCGATCCGTATATTTCTGAAACAATGATGTCATCACCACAGTGCAGCAAAGTTTATGCACATGCTCCATGTGTTCTTCTCAGTTTTTAGTGTATCCTTGTGGCAGAATCACAGCACCACATACTGATTTGGCATTTTCTTCAGGAAATATAAAAATGTATTCTTATTTTAAGGAATTCCCCCATTACAGAATTTCCCACATTACAGATTTTTTTTAATAACAGGTTTAAAGTTTCTGATCTGTGAAACGTCTCACTGGCTGATTATAGGTGTGTATGCTCTTTATCATGATAGCTCGACTGCAACCACACACACACCCACGCAACCAACACACGCACAATTGCAAAGCTGGAACAATTTGAACTCCGATCAGTCCATGACCTTCAACTTCATCCATGTTTTTGTGACTCATGTGACTGGTCCTTGGGTGAAGTATATTCCTCCATTTGTTTCTCTGGCAGTGACCCTTTTGGACTAAATGTCTCAAAACACCCGCGCTCTTTACTTTGGCATCTGCGCCTAAAATAAAACTACAAACTTCAACATCATTTTTCACAATGCTGCTGTGAATTGTGAGTAGATTTCCATTTGTTCAGAGCTGGGCTGGATAGAACAGGAATGTGTGTCTGTGGTCATGGGCCTGTAGACTCTTGTTGAGCTCACATTGAGCTGTGCTTTACTTGATGCATAAGCCTGTGTGTGTTTTGTTGTCATGCAAACCTCACATCCTTCTGTCACACTCTCACACATACACACACAGACAAAGACACAAAACACAATGCTTATTTAGGGGACACATGATACTATAGATTTTCAACTAGCTGTAATTACTATAGACCAGGGCCACTGTCCTGCAAAATTGAGCTTCAACCCTAATATAACATGTCTGAGCAAGCGAATCAAGGTTTTTAGAATTACCTGAAAATCACAAGCAGATGTGTTCATTTAGCGTTGAAACTAAACTCTTCATGACAGTGGCTCTGCAGGATGGGGGCTGAAGACCACTGCTATACACTTATACTCGTGAAGGCCCTTCACGCCAAGAACAGAAGTTATATGTTTAAAAGCCACATTGGGATCACTTTCAGACTATATTTTTTGCAGCTCATGATAGATAAACATTGACAGCCAATCAAAATCAATTCAAATTTCCAGCGCTCAAACATCTAATGTGTAAAACTACAGCGTGCACGCTTTGAAACAACATAACATGCATGGCTGATATATGGCTGATACCGACAGAATGAAGGGGGGGGGCGGGGTTTTGCGTAGGGTCACAAAAATTGTGGATCACATTTGTGCAAAATGTCAGATTTCCTTGCTTCATTAACACAAACTCTTTAAAGCGTCCCTAAATCATGCTTGTTTATCAGATGTCAATGCCAGTTCATGCAGTTTAATGGCATTACATTTTAGGAGGTTCACACCATGGTTCTCGCTTAATCTTTGATAGTCACCCTCTTAGGTTCATTTCCATGAGCCCATCTCTCTCTTTCTCTCTCTTTCTCTGACAAATACAAAAGCATCGTTGTATTTGAGAATTTTTAACATACTGCTGGATACATTGAGCATCAGGGGGTCGTGTGTGTTTATTGACGTATATATAAATCTCCCCCCTGCTGATCAGACCGGGCTACAGCGCTAATTGAATTCACGGAAAACAAGTGGGCATTAATGCAGCTTATAATGATAATGTACACAGCAGGCTTGATGGAGTTCCAGATCAGCGGACCTAAAGAACGCTAGAGGAACTCTGTCTTTTTTGTCTGTCTGTGAAAGGAAACAAAAAGCCCTATACAAACTGTGTTTGTCAAGTCCCTGTGAACTGGAGGTTGCGATTGTTTTTACATCTGTATTTGATGCAATTCCGAGCGAAATGGAATTTCAAATGAGAATCTTTTTGGCCGTGGCTTCCATCTGTTTCTGCTCTTTGATTGGATGTGTAAAAACGATCGTGGCATTTTGAAATGGAATTGCAGCAGACTGACAGTTGAAGGGAAGGAGTTAACCGATGCTCTGCCCAAGCCATCTAACAAACGGCATTTGAGATGGATAGTCATTTCAGGACGGAAGTGCATTTTCAGATTTTAACTAAAGATTATGAGGGCACACACATTTTGAAAAAGAGAATAAACGCTGCAATATTTCATGAAAAATAGGCATTGTCATTTTTAATTTCACTGCACTTTTACCAGTTATTATTATACATGGATTCTTACATGCATTTACATTTACACATTTGGCAGATTCTGAGACACAAACGTGCAAGAAAAGGTAGAGAGAATACAATAATTGTGTGTTAAAATATGGATATAATGTTGGAGTCATGGCCTAGTGGTGCTGTAGACACACTCACAGCTTTCTTGGTTTTGGAACAGCCCCTAAGTTATGGTGCAGAAATATTGTCATATCAAATCCAGCTTCCCTGCTGAAAAAAAAAACATAGAAACTATCCCAGAAGTTCTTAAGTTTTGCATTAGAATACTCTTACAACCCAATTTACCAGTAAAACCATTACAAAATTCCTTTTTGTAGTGTGTTTTGAGCATTATTCCATTTAACATCCCACCAATAGAATTCATCACACAGCAGTAGACACCATTATAGTTTCCATTAAAACCAATGCAATTCCCATTAAAACCCTTACAACTTCTTTAGTGATTTCCCAGCTGAAAAAAACAATAGAAACCATTAAAAAAGTTCTGTTGGTTTTGATGGTTTTAAAGGGATTTGTATTTGTTTTGACACTAGAACTCCCGGAAATCTTTCACTACGAGAATGGATGTAGCGGTCATTTTGACTGCTCATATTAGACTACACTGAAAGTCATTTTTGCCATGCAATCTTTACATTCAAAGCTTCCATTGAGATTATATGTTGAAACTTTGAATGTCTGTTGTCATATATTATAATTTTATCACACTAAAAATGTAAGAATCCTCAACTACATCCCCAAGTGCCAAGCGAACTCAGACGGGCATACATAATAAGATTGTTTACAATAAAATAAATAGGCATAATTGATTTGTCGCAAAAGCTAAAAGAATCGCTTTGTGCAATCAGAAGAGCAAAGTTTTTTCACCGCAGTGAAAATGTTGTTTTGGAATGTCTAAACGGCAACAAATATGGATTTATGCAGAATACTTCGTTAGATAAAAGCATGTTGTTAATTTTAGATATTATAATATCTAACCTTTTTTTCTTCTATATTTCGATCACACGACTCACACCCACCACTAAAATAAAAATGTATGAATAAATGTATGTGTTTTGTTAGGATAGAGAATAATGAACATTAGGACAAGAAATCGAAATTCTTATGAATGTAAAAATGTATTATTTCACCATCAGCCACAGAACTTATTGGGTAGACTGCTAATTACAGATATTCGAAGTAGATAAAATCATGTAAAATAAAAACAAATTTTAGAATATGGCAAGTAATAAAATATTACAATATGCATTTCATTGCATTGTAAATTGCATAGACAAGTTTGGACATATGGCAGAAATAGCAAAATCAGGCAAAAACAGTTATAAAGAATATTCGCAAACCTTTGGGAAAACAAACTGATTTAGAAAGCTGTACTTCATTTTTGCTGACATTTTGAGGGTAAGCTATGTTTTAGCTTAGCAATAACGTAAAAAAATGCCAGATAATAAGTTACTAGGCAACAGTGGCACAAATCTTGGATGGCGGGAAAGAGTGCTAAATAATTGATGTCTGTAATGCACGAATCAATTTGACCACCATGGAAGTTCGAGGTAGAAACACTAAGAACTCTTTTTTGTTTATTAATTTTAATAAAGCAACAATGTAAGAACAAAAAATACACATATATGTAAGAAAAGTCAGTGTACTGTAGTCATATTGGTTTTTATTTCAACATAGTTGTTCCATTGCGAATTTTTAAACCGGTCAAAATGACTTCCTTGGTAGATCTAGTTTTAATGTAAGCTGTAATGGTGTCTACTGGTATGTGATTAATTCTATTGGTGGTATGTTAAATCCTACTGGAATAAGGCCCAAAACACACTATAAAAAGGAATTTTATAATGGTTTAACTGGAAATGGAAACCTTTAGAATTTCTTTGATGTTTTCTATCGAGTTTCTACGTTTTTTCAGCAGGGTTCTATCGTTTTTTTCAGCAGGCCTGTATTAAACTTAAAGGCAAAACTTTGCAGTTTTTCTTATATCCATTTTCATACGGTGTGACTTGAGACATGATAAGGGTAAGGGTAAACTCTATCGGCCCACAGAGGGAAATTTGTCTTGGGCAAAGTGCTACAGTGTCGCACTGTACAAAAACATAAACTTTCGCTAAAGTAAAAACACAGTACGGACATACATTAAAATACAACAATATATAAATATGAATGCAGGATATGTAAAGTGCAAAACGCAGTAAAGTGCAATTGTGCTGTGAGTGCATTTTTCTTTTGCAGAATTTTATCGAGGCAGGAACAAATATAAAACTTTTTTTCTATTTGTTTCACACATTGGAATTCTCAGTCTCTTTCCTGATGGCTGCAGCTGGTATTCGCTAAAAAAGGGGATGTTCGGAATCGGTACTGATATTTGTTGCTTTTCTCATCACTGCCTGTTCATATAAAGTCTGTATGGCCTCATATTGTTTTTTTTCCAATCCTTTTCATGGCTGTTTTGTGGATATGAGTCAATTTGTTCTTTAGTGGAACAGACACGTTTCCAAACAAGGCTGTGGCTCAGTAGCCAAAAAGACTTTCAAGAGTTGCTAGATAGAAAACAAGAAGGAATGTTGCTACCCACCCCATTCAGTCTCAGCCTTCTTAAAAAATAAATAAAGGTGTCTATAGTGTTAGACTGTAATAGGATGAAAGCTTTTTTTTTCCAGCAATGATATTACAAATTTGTTAAAACACTCGATGACCTTTGAAATTAAAGCTACAGGACGAAGATCATTAAAAAACAAAAACAAACATTTGTGCAACCACACGCACACACACACTTTTTTCCATAACCCTAAATATAATAGAAAACGTTTTTCATTTTTAAAAAATATTGTTCAGTACGATTTATAAGCTGTTTTGCCCATAGGGACCTCAATTTTGGTCCTCACGGTGACACTTATCCCCATGAGTTGGTGTGTATTCAGGCTAGGGTTCCCACCGGAATATAAAAACAGCGCCACACATACACACACTTGGATTATTCTCATATTTTATATTTATGAAGTGTGCGAGAGGTTTTGACCTCTGACTGTCTCCCTGTGGAGATTTTAATATCTGCCTGATCTTGCTCAATGATGTAATATCTATGCCATGCATATTTGAAGACTTTGTAAGAGCGCATTTGTGTTTATATAGGCAGTTTTGTGGAGTCAGACTTTTCGTATACAGCCTTATTAAAACTCAAAACGTTTGATGAACCAGAGAGGAAATATATAACTGCGGCAATAAGTTTGTTTCAAAAGTGTTCACATCTGTTTATAGTGGACATCACGTTTGCAGTAAAGGAATAATCAGAGTTTTTTAGTGGATTTAACGTGTGGGAGAGTTCAGGTTACATGTAACAGCAACGTTTTGGAGTGCAGATGTGAGTTTCATGAACATTCAGACATTCTTCAAATGATTTTTCACGCCAAGGGATGATAACCGGAAGATGTCTGCCCAGCAGTGTCCCTAAATCATTTAAGAATCAAATTGTTTTATTTCTGTTGTTCATCTGTTTGACAGAATAGCCTACAGCTTAAAATGTAGGTAGTTCAACCAAAAATGTTTAAATGTAAAAAACATTACCACTTACACACTATGTTGATTACAGTTGAGATAAATTAAACTTCTTCAAGTTAACTAGACCTTGGCAAAAACATGAACATCATACAAGAGTTAACATCCCATGAGTCTGTAAACTGTGATATTTAAAAATACGAAAAGTTACATAATAGAGAATATTTCACTATAGTTTGCAAATGCACTGAAAATAAACATTGTTTATCAGGTTCTACCCTCACTGCTGCTGGTTTGATGGAAGATTCTTAAATGTACAGTTAGTTTGAAGGGTCAGATAAAGATCTGTTCTTTTGAAGTTTGAAGGATGGTTCAACTCTGTCACCTCTCCTACTATCAAGTCTTCTGCGTTTAGCTCTCTCTTCTTTTAGTAAGAAACCTGTATACTGTTGCTCCAAAAATGACCCTGTGACAGCAGCACACAAACACTAAAAGCACACTGTATTTTAGAAGTAAGAATTGGACATAAAGTGGTTTTCGCTGTGGGCAGCATGTGCGTCTATTACCACCATTAAACTGGATTCAGGTGCTGCTTTACTGTCTGTCAGAATCGGTATGAGTAATGAAGCCTTTCTGCTTATGTCTCTCTGTTCTTTCTTATCAGGGGTCTGGACATCCTCATACACACACATGTTAAGTCCTCACATGCATTATCGATTACAATCAATTTCATGCCCACTGTATGCAATGAATAATAGTATTTTATTCTTGGAGAAATGTGCTCTTAAGAATGTCTATGCCTCACTACCAATACAACACAATTACATGCAAAATACTATATCAGCCTGATCACACAGGGATGCTTATCTATTTTACAAGTTGGCTATTTAGTAAAGTCGAATATAACAAAATGTACAAATGAAATCATTTGAATTTATTATTCATTCAATATTTAAACATTGCTGTAAGATTGTGCAGGAAATTCAACTCAATTGATGTTTATTTGTATAGCGCTTTTCACAGTTTACACTGTTGCAAAGCAGCTTTACACAAGAGCAAAATATACAAACACACATAAAACAGAAACTGAAAACAATAAAATTATATGCAAAATGAATTACATTTGGAATATTTTTTTAAAATCTGAAGCTGGCGACATCTTAAAGTCCTTGCAAACATTACAGATACTAAACATCTTATTCACAGCTGTGAGTCACATTATGTAACTGCATTCAATGTGTTTTGCAAACAAAATAAGAAATTACAAAAATTGTATTTGGAGACCATAATATCAGATTTATTTTTCCCTTATTAGAAGTTATTTGAAACCCTGCTTTGACCCTTTGTATATTTTAAAATGATTTAAGCTGCAATCCACAACTTTGGTTAAAAATAAACTAATATTGAATAATTCATTAATTTGTTTACTTCTCTCTATTCTTATTGTTTTACCTCTCAAAAAACAGACACAGCACTTCCTTTTTTATTATTTAGTCTAAAATGATTATTAAAAAGTAATAATAGCCACCACATATTCTTAGTGACGATATATATGGATAACTACAATATGCAAGGAATATACTGTATATGGATTGGTATATGTATTTGTATTTGTATTTGTATAAGTGTTAAATGTTGAAACAAAATTGATATTTATGTTTAAAAAATACATATATTTTATATAAATATAAGGGGCCTTTCAAAAGATTTGATAAAGCATCTCCCCCATCCCATACCAGCAAGTTTAACATTAAAAAGAGAACTTTCCATCCACGGCAACCTCATGAAAATGTCCTTTCATGCCTGTAGTGAAGGAGCTAATTTGTAACAGTCTTTTCAATAAATCTTTCATTGCTAGATATTAATCATATGTCGTCATGACAGTTTTTGAGGCTAATGATGATTTTTGGGAGCGGTTGCGTCGGCTTATTGCCGTGATGAAATTACCCTTAAAATCAAATCCCGCTGTTCTGGTCAAAGATGTCTTGGCTGGTGAGATGATATGTGAAATGTCTCTGTTGTCATTTGATTGGAATTGTTCAGTGCAGCTGTAGTTACTGGCTACCACTGACAAATTTATTGACATTGAATGTCTCTGAGATATAATATATATTAATCATGACAGTTATTAATCATGCCTTGACTGAGAAGACGGATGTCAGTAGAATCTTAACAGTTGCAGCTCTTCACTCTCATATTTATACTATTTGGGATTAGGGAGATTTAAAAAAAATCCCATGAATGAAAATTCTGAGATTATATTATCACAGTTATGTTGTTCCAGCCTCAGGAAAGGCTAAAATCAAACAAATTACAAAATCCATTCGGTAACAATAAAACACCTAAACAAGTTCTCATACCCATCAGTTTTCACAAAGGAATACTACACATCAAATCCATCTCCTGGTTCTCGAGCATTCCACCGCCAATGTCATACTTGGGCATCCATGGTTAATTCGACATGATCGCCCCTCACTACGGAATTTCACCCAGATGGTCCTGCACCATGAAGAAGAGGGCGAACACAATGACATCATGGTCCTCGGCCCTTATAGGAGGGGGGTATTCTCACTGATTAGCCAGACTCTCCTCCCGGCCAAACACAGCGCACACCATCACCAAAGTTTTGATCATGAACACCTGCTAGTCATCATCACAACAATATTTTAAATACACACACATATTATAAATACACATATATCGTCCATGCACATTTTACCGTCTCCAATCTTCATCTCATGTGTGTTTTCTCTCCAGCGATCCCCGTATTCTCCACCAATAACTCAATGGAGATATTTATTGGTTTATTTACCTGGTAATCAAAGTGTGTGCCAACTTTCTGCCGATCTGTTATCTACTAGCTCCCATTAACAGAACATTAAGGATATTTTACCTATTGACTATATAAATCCATTTACCCAATAACTTCTTTAGTACATACCTGTTGTCTTCCATGTTCAATCGTGGCCGTCTTAAAAAACTTTAAAACCTTAAGTAGGAAATCAAATACATACACATACTGTACATATCTATACACACACACTGTGGCGTGTCACCAATCTCTCAATCAGTGTCGCCATGGGAAAGGAGACAATCACAGCCAACAGTAGTTCGAGCCCGACCTCAAGGTAAACTAACCATCCCCATTACGTCCCGATGTCGCCGAAAGGCCTGAAAAAATGCCACCTGGGGCTCGCCGAGGCACAGTACCGGGCTTTTTGGGTCGCCCACGGATTGATTCAGCCACTGTTGAAGAAGTCATAGACCATCCTGAATACGCCGCGACCCGTCAACAAGACCCAGGTACATGCCTTCCTGGGGCTAGCGGGATACTATAGATGTTTTATTCCCAACTTCTCTTCAATATCCAACCCCTGAACGACCTGACCAAAAAGGGGCAGCCCGAGAAGACGAGATGGTGCCTGGAGGCGGAAGCAGCATTCCAGAGACTGAAGAATGTATTGTCTTCGTCCCCAGTTCTACGTGCCCCGGACTTCGGCTGCCCCTTTGCTCTACAGACTGACACCTCAGACATCGGTCTAGGAGCACTCCCAGACCACAGATGGGGAGGAACATCCTCTGGTTGTCATCAGCAGGAAACTCACCCCTGCGGAAACCGATATGCGACAGGTGGAGAAAGAGGCCCTGGCCATCAAGTGGGCAGACCTGGAGTTGAGGTACTATCTGCTACGACGGAGTGTCTCCATGGTCACCGACCACGCCCCACTACAATGGATGTCCCGGGCAAAGGAGATAAAACGACAGGGTGACCAGGTCGTTCCTAGCCCTCCAGTACTTCCATTTCCGGGTAGTAAATCGGGCCGGGGCCTCTCAGTTTGGACCAGGTTGGACCATACGGTCAGGGTCACTCACCCCTCCACCCCAGCCGACGCCCGGCAGCTTGAGTGGGATTGTCCCCCTTACCAGATCGACATTTGGGGGGGTGTGGGGAGTCACCGATCTCTCAATCAGCATTGCCATGGGGATGGAGACAATTACCACGCACACATGCCGGTCGTCAACACCTGAAGCTCATTCCAAAAGGGAATAAAAGCAGGAGGCAACGAGAGAATGGTGAGCAACGACTCTAGACAGGACATTGAGAGCTAACCTCACCTGTTGTGTGCTTTGTTTCTCTAAAGAATATAGCGCTTGACGACGGGCAGAGAGCACCCTCACCAGGACTGATAGATTCGGCCACGATATGCTCTGAGCACGATTCACTTAGGAGGACCCTGCACGAGTTTGATTCACCCGCACCAGTTATTCTGTTCTCTATTTTCTGTTATCATCACTGGGCTAAGTATCAATAAAAACCCCTTCGGGCTGTTTTTCACCCTGATCGTGTTCGAGCCGTGTCTTACCTGCTACAATACATATACAATATGTAGACAATGTATACTGTAAAACGCTGTTATAGAAAATAACTTCCATGGTATTGTTACAAGTCTTACAAAAGATGAGAGAGAGATGCCTTTAGATACAAGAAAACACATATCTGTTTAAATTATAACCAGCAAAGGTTTCTGCCTCTGCCTTACTGTGAAAACTGAGACGGGTTTCACACATGTAGGGTTGACAGAGCTGAGAGGAAGATTTACAATCTTATAAACCAGTGACTTACCACTGCCTTCAACTAATATACGACCTTCCAAAAACAGAAGAGAGAAAGAGAGAGAATGTGAATTTGCCTTTACACTAGACTAGACTAAACTGGTTTGGCCATAACAGCCACATTTTCCCATGATCATCAAGCCGTGACCCACTTTTTGGGGATATGTGACATCAAATGTGGTTTATTTAAAAAAACTAGTGTAACAAAAATGTGTGACTAATATGAGTTATACCAATGAATTCCCAAAGTCCCAAGGTAGTTTCTTAATAAAATTAACTAACACACAAAGTGCCAGTGAGTTGATTAGATCGGTCTTGCGACCCACCAGTTTAGAAACACTGCACAAGAGGTTTTGATAAGGCCTGAGCTTATTAAGCTATACTTATTTGAATTGAGTAAAAGCCGCAATCTGAACTTGTATTACTGTTCATGGTGGCAGTGAATTCAATCTGGAAATGAACCTTATGTAATATATGCAATGATTAAAAACTTTTTGTAAAGTTTTTCCTAGTTGAAGACCCTTCTTCTAAAAACATCGTATTTTTCCTCTACTGTGTTCCAGAGCCCAAAATGACCCCGTTTCCACTGACAAGTCACGTTTTCACATTCAATATCTCAAGTCCTGTTCCTTTCAAATCTATTGAGGTGGTTTTGATACCTAATCATCAGATTAAAAGTGACATAATTAATGCACTGATTTACGACACAAATCACTCGTAGCGTATCTGAAAAATGTAGACCTGCAGAGGATATGGACCGATGAGAGGAATCACACAACACAACTGTCACAAGCACAAACATTTATGCAGCTAAAATAAAACATTACATCTGTTTCTCTCTCAGTGTGTGTGAGCGTGCCTTTGGGAGAAATTTAGGCTTTAATTACACTCATCAAATTATAATCCTCTCAATGTGAAAGCCCGTGTGCCTTAATCTAGGAAAAATCCTTTGAAACCCTAAACATGGTTCATAAATTACCCAAGTATGCTTTAGGTTTAACATAAGCCCAGCACCAAATCTTTTTTTCAAGTATGTTGACTTGTGTGATATTCTCTCCATCCAAAAACCTTCATACGGTATAAAATCAAGCTTTAAGAAAATTAATCAGTAGTTGAACATATTTGTGTAATATGAGTAAAATTATCTCGTATATGCGAGGGAATGTGTTGACAGTGGACATGCGAACAACCGTAGTTGTTTGTTGTTTTGAGATCACATCATTACATCCCCATTCACAATAAAAATCTAACATTTTGTAAACTGCTTTCATGTTTAAGTAGCTGTGCAACATTGTGCGTTTAGTAAAATCCTTTATTTCGACAGGGAGGGTGATGAATCGTGTCCGAGTTCATTACTATTGTTTTGCTGCCAACGTACAATCACGTCTTGCTTTGATTAAAGCCAGCAGCGTTCAGCTTTGTTCATGACCCAAAATAGTTTAAGACTAAGAATGAGAATCTCCTTCGAGTCGAGGAATGAAGTTACATTTACATGTGTCAGACCCTTTTATCCGATGCAACTTACAATGCACTTAAGGTACACATTTTTTATCATGTCAGTAGGCAACGCAACCAACAACCCTTGCATTGTTAACACAATGTTATACCAATTCACAAGGCCGCCTCGCATATAATAACTACAGATGAGGAGATGGCTCTGAAGTTCCAAAAGATGATTGGGGAAATTGGTCATGGAAAGCCAGCCGGGTTAATTATCTGAAAGGTGAGATTTGTCATCCAGCAGGGTTAGTAATCTGCACATACTTCTCCCAAAAGTTGTGGTTAAAACATTTTATAAAGTCATTAAACATACGTTTAAAAAGAGTGTACCAATGTAATTTCATTATTACCTGCAGATAAAAGCAGGCCTCTTTCTTCTTGATATCAGTTCTTTCGCCACCCTTCCTCCTGTGCCTCTTATGTTTTGCCCAAAAGATAAAGTCTGGTTGGGAATAGAGGTGCTTTCCCCCAGCAGACAATTCAAAATATTTTGCCACAGTCATGAATTGAGCTACAGGAACATTAAAGGAATTACACATGCTTCTTTCAATAATCATCAGGCTTCTTTGTTCATCAACAAGCCTCACGAGCAAAGCCATGCTGGTCAACCCTGGAAGGAGTTTCTAAAATGGTAAATGTGGTAATTCATGTTGGTTATTTCAGCAGGCAACCCTAAGACAGTGCCATGAACATTCACCTTGATGTTCCCAAAATGAAAATGAGGAATAAGTGCAAAACAATATGCAACATTTTGAGGTTTCCCTGACCCTGCAAGCAGAATGAATGCGTGCAAGGTTAATTTCTTCTATTACAGAAGTGGTACAGTTTTTCATCATGGCTGAGATGCTGAGGCTCTTGGGAGTTCTGCCGGTTCTCGCATCATCAGCACCTGCGGCACAGTGCTGAACATACAATATAAACCAGTGTGTAGAGGGAGAAACCAGGCTTTTTTGTTCACCTGCGGACATTTTAAAGCTGCTGTAAGCAATTTTATGAATAGTACACATAATGTTCTGCCACCTGACAGTGATCACTATAATAGGTGTCTTGAGAAATCACACCTCTAAACTCTGCGGACAGCTCTAAATTTAGACAAATATATAATAATAATCTCTTAATAATTATATGAATACAGCTGCAGCTTACTATGTAAATGTTTCTCATAGTGCTTTATTAAATAAAATTTAATTAAATTAAATAAAAAAATAACAAGATTAATGAAATGAAACGAATTGAGGGGAGTCAGCCTGTCAAGTCCTTTAAATCACCCACTCCATTAAAGGCATAGGTCACCCAAAAATTAAAATTAAATCATGCATTATTTACCCTAATGTGACTCAAACCCCCTGTATATGTCTCTTTGTTCTGTGAAACACAAAAAATACATTTTGAGAAATGTCTCATTGGTTTTGTGTCCATACAATGAGAGTCAATGGGGTCCACTGTTGTTTGGTAACCGATGTTCAGTAATGTTTCTTCTTTTGTGTTCTGTGTCCATTGGGGTTCTCTTACTTTAGATTTGCCTGTAAGTCTGAGGAGGTTGCAGACTGGTTTTCTTTACATACTGTATATATTTACTAAAAGCTAGCAAAACATTAGTACACCAAAACGTACTAGATCCTTACCTGAAGAACTTCTGGATTCTTCTAGTCGTTAAGCTGAAAGATATATAGCTGGATTAACAGCCACATCACAGCTCTACTAAAGCAGTGTTGTGACAATGTCTCAAATGAAAAGAGACAGGTAAAAGTGCACCAGGAAACACACACCAGAAAACGCACACATTCTCACATGGCCCGTGAAATAAAAACCGTTCTCTCCAAGGACTCCTACTTTGGGCCATGTGTTGGACGTGAAACATTCCAGAAGCGTTAAATGGTTCCTGAAGGAAATCCAATCCCCACGCTTCTTGCAGACCTGCAGCGTGTAGGCCGTCCTTCCATTCACCATTTCTCTGCGGTTCAAAGGTGTTTACCATGAAAACCTCCTGCGCTTTTCCCGCATCCCTTCCTGTGTTACAGGTAAATGTCCATAATCATTTGCGTCTCGGCGTGTGGCAGCAGAAAATCTTTGATGAATGAAGAAACCCCCTGTGAAGGAGACCAGAAAGAGTCTCAGAGGGGCCTTGATAATTCATCAAAGACACACGATAGAACTTCCAATTCTTCACAGAAAGCCTCACACATTGAACACGCAACTTTCGACACACTTTGATGGGACAGAGAGATGCCAGCTCGATTTGGCCATTTCCTGGGCTTCAAGCTATAGGGAGATTCAATTCAGACCGTGAACTTTTTAAAATTGTCTTGTGACAGAGTGTGAGTATCTCTGAAGGATTTCCTTTGAGTTCCATCTGTTTTAAGATGACGGTGACTAAACCGTTCTTTCATACGTGTTCGTGTGCCCGCAGTGAGTAAAGAAAGGTTATGTTGTCACGTTTATGCTAGCAGCTCTAGTCCAGGGGCCTGAGATGACATGAACATGAGTTTGACTGGCAGATTCCCGCTGAAGGGACACTCATCAACACACACTAACGTCAATCAACACATCCTGTTAGCGCTGCCTTTCAGGCTCTCTTCTAAAACTTTCACATTCCCGTAATGAGGTTCAAGTTCAACTGAGACAACTGGTAAATGTAATAGCACACACAGTATGCCAGTATTCAGATATACTTTAGGGTTATGGATTGTTTTACATTTACATATTTGGCAGACGTTTTTATTCAAAAGCGACTAACATTGTATGACACTATACATTTGTATTTGAATATATGAAATCTCTGGGATCGAACCCATGACCTTGACATTGCTATTGCCATGCTCTACCCACTGAGCTACAGGAAAGCTTTAAATGCAGAATCTTCAATTAAGTCGCAGTTCAATTATAATGGGGTATATGCACATGGAGGGACGATGTATGTTTGCTAAAATCTCAGCCAGCTCTGTTACATCTGGCGCACGCAGCATACATAGGAAAAAATTTATTTTTCACTCGGTCAATTCAAGAAGCACATAGGATAACGGTCAATGGCGTAAGTCAAATTCTAAGCACTACCCTAAACCTAACCATCAAATTTGACTGGCTTATATAAATGACTACGTTTACATGCGCCCCAATGATGTGATTATTTTCAATTATCAGAGTAAGGACTGAATCACAGTAATATGTTTACATGACATGAGAACACCTCTTTGCTCCCGTTTACATGAGACTGATTATTTGCGATAACACACAGCACAAACAATGATCTCATATACAAAATGCCTTTGCAATGGTGCTGTATATGCTGTCATCACGTTCACACTGTTTCGTTATGACGTTAAAGAGCAGAGACTGCCAACATCAAGTTGTGTTGATGGTAAAACTTCACGTTTACCAACAATTTGCGCTGAAGCTGCATGGCAGAAGCACTTGCGCACCTTGGTCAGGGCCGCATTACTGAATTAAACTGTTAACGTGCCTTATTGCGATTATATCATTGTACACAAAATATCTTGTTACGAATATGCTCAATGCGATTATGAGCTGAATCGCATTATTTTGATTGAATTATTGCGTTTACATGAGCAGAGACAAACGTGTTGCTAGCCATATTTGACAAAAAATACTATTTTGGATGGATAGCATGCAAATTGGGTATATATGTTCTATTGAAAATTCTAGCACTGCTGATTAAATGGTTGAGGTGCACATCTGGGACTAAGAACTGTTGAAGTGAACTCTGTAGGAAAACATGATTAATTAAACATGATAAATAAACTTGACACCAAAAGCAAGGCACTCTTAACCCAATACCTTTAATATGTCCACTAGCCGATTTGGTTTAAATTTCCATTTGTCCTTTGGAAGAATACTAAGTCTAATGTACAGCCATGACATCATGTATTATGGGACAGACTGATGAATCTGTCAACACATTCAACCACTTAAAATATATTTTACCTTCAGGTGCTCCAGATCTCCTGCTTTGGTTGGAGCTCTGAATATTGTTACAGATTTGGCACATATAGAAGGCAGTTTTACAGAACCTGTCTGGCCATCTCCCAAGAGCCCCACACATTGCTAACACACACACACATACCACTCACAAGCACACTCTTAAGTGCAGGTGTTTGTTTTTAATTGGCTGGTTAGCAGAGAGACGCGTCTTACCTGACTGCTTATTGCTGATGCGAATCTCGCTGCAATGAATAGCAAGTGAAGCCTGTCAGGACTCTGGGCTCGATACACACGATTTGATGTGGCACTTTGTCAGCAATTAACCTAGATTTAGTGAATAGTCACATCAGCACCCTGACAGGATTGTTAGGAAACGCCACTGACCTCAATTTTGTATGCAGCAAGACATGGTTTGTCCAGCGGATGGAGTGTACTTATCAGCTGATGATCAAAAGACATTATCTCAAAACAATGAAAACAAGCAAAAATGATATCACTGGAAAATGTCAACTTGATAGAGTTCTCTGTTCTTCAACATATTGTGGACTGACATTTACCAAACCACCAGATGAATCTCATTGTGAGGAATTTCCGCTTAGCGAAAGCTGAGCGGTGTTTACGCTTATCAAACGTTCACGGTGGTTAATGTTTATGTTATGGTTTGTAGCATCTGGTGTTTTTATTCATAATTGTGTAAAATGCACTGTAGTTAGAGGAAGCAGTGGAATAGATCCAGTATTTCAGATTTACACTTCGCATTGCATTACCATGACACATCATTTGCACAGAAAGGTACAGTGTTTATTTTTCTCTGTGATCTGAGTGGATGATGTTTCAATGCCATATTGTTTTCATCAGTTCCTGAGAACAGATGGAACATACTGGATCTGAATAATGCATTCATAACACGATAGGCTGCCTTTTATTATAAATGTTCTGTGGTAAGCTTCTCAGACATTGTCTGTTAATTTTAGACCCAAAATCTATATCAAAATGGAATCTCAAAAAGTGATAAATAATCAATAATTAGGAGACGTGACTGTAAATTGATTTCATGTTGTCAAGATAACTATGGTATTGTGCACAAAAAAGTGTATAAGGATGGTCATGCTGTATTCAACTTGCAGCCGCAAAGTGACAAGAGACCATTCATTTTTAATGAGAGCTTGCAGACTTCTTTGTCAATAACCTTTAGTGACTGGATGTGGACATGTGAGAACACAATTGAGAAAATTGGGAACATTTGGACTTGCCTACACTGTGGGTCTATACATGAAGAAATCAATTTCTGAATGCTTGTACTGTTCAGATACCTAAAGAACTGGTAATAAACTGGTCAGCATGGCCATACGTGAAAATATTCATTGTCTTGTTGTTACTGCTGAAACCCAAGTTATTGCATCCTCTATGGAAGAGTTTGGGTTATTTTACAAGCTGTTCGGCTGCTCAAGTTAGGGAAGCTACAGCTGTTTCCCTGCCATTCATAAAAAGACATGAAATCACCCATTTCGTACATTTAAAGACAGCACAAGCTCTTTTCCACAGTCCAGTGATTCTCATAAGCGCACTCGGTCCCTTACTACTCTTTTATAATGCAACCCAATCACTCACTCCCAGAGCCAAGAACCACCTCACTAAAGTCCCATAGAAACACATGGCATTTAGACTTTGGGCCTGAATTCTGCCCTTTGGGTAATAGTAATATACACACATAGTCTGACCAGCATGCATTGTACCCTCAATCAGTTTGAGATCTGAATTCCTGTTAATAATTTACTGCTCCTGAAAAGGCTTCCAAAACATTCATTCTGATCATTCTGTACAAGATGTATTGAATCATTTATGTTAACAGAGGATTATAGTAATTTTAGATAAAGGTATAGTTCACTTAAAAATGAAAATTCAGCCATAATTTCTCACTCTCTAGTTGGTCCAAACCTGTATTTGATTGAAAACAGAGATAGATATTTAGATGAATGCTATAACAAAAGAGTTGTTGGATCCTATCGACTACCATAGTAGGAGAAATGGTGGTCAATGGTGGTCAAAAGTGCCCCGGAATGAAATACACAGTTTGCACTGCCTTTGAGTGCCTCCATGTAGCGTGTATTACTTCACGAGTTCGCCTATGCATATAAATGGTGTAGGTTTTAGGGTAAGCGTATTTGGGGTGCTGTCGGGGAGAGGGCTCTGAGCTCATTCGTTCGTTCTTCCAAGCTCAGAGCACCCCCCCAGGGGGAGGGCTCAGAATTTGGCATAAGCCCGAAGCCGGAACACTCTCCACTTTTTGTGTCCTGCTGGAGACAAAGGGGTTCAGGTGAGGAGCCGGGGTGGTGGTGGGATGCTTGAGAGTGACGGTAGACGTCTTGACTATTTATAGAGGCCCTCTCTCTCAGAGTTAATTATCTGCTCCTTCTCCTACCGAACTTAGTTAATAAAACATCATTCAAGTTTGCCAATGCAGGTAATGGTGTAGGTTTGAGGGTAAGCGTATTTGGCGGGCTTTCGGGGAGAGGGCTCCGAGCTCGTTCGTGCTTCCGAGCTTAGAGAACTCCCACCGTCTGGTGGCCTCTAAGTGAGTGATGTCTGCTGCTGCAGAATGTGGATGGAAGCACGGGCCCTTGTTGGGGGGACACTGCTGCGAGGCTGGGCTCTAAGGGAGAAATGTCTACTGGTGCAGAACATAGGAGGCACAGGCCCTTGTGGGGCGGTCGCCGCTGCAATGCTGGTCTCTAAGGGAATGATGTCTGCTGCTACAGAACGTAGATGGCGGTACGGGCCACTGTGTGAGTGCTCACTGCTGTGATACTGGATACTGTTCGGCCGGAGCTTACAGGATGAGGGTAGGTTGTTGCTAGATGATCAGGGAGATTAGGGTCCGATGGGCTTTTTTGATGATGGAGTGGTCCGACCGGATGTTGCGTTTGTAGGCCTCTGAAATCCAGAGGCCAAGCGCTTGGATATGTGGCTGGGAGTAACATTTTTGGGTGGCTGTGTTAGATGCGCCGATGCACAAGGAATGGCTTGAGAAATGTTCTGCGGGAATACCAGATTGGAGCAAGACGGTTTTGAGATGACAGCAGCGGCTCCTAATGTGGCTGTGTAAGGTCCAAGGACCTGCCAACAGCCTGGGGCAGGGAAGGGGTATGTATGAGCTGGGGCTCCGGATGGTAGCAAGCTAGCGCAACTTGGGTGCCTAGCAGTATCAGCTACTGTTGGGGAGGGTTGATGGAAGCCGTGCTCTGGAATGTGGCTGGAGGGGTGAGCTGCTGTAATCTCTCGACTGGGTGGTCCAGGGCTTCCTGGGAATCCATGGCGCTACCCATGCTGGCTGTTGGCTTGCTTGCACTGCTGAGGTGGCTTGAGGTGGCCTGCTGCTGTAACATGGCAATCTTAGACTTTTCCTCATGAGGGCAGGAGCAGGGGTTTAATCTGGACATGTTGTGGTGTGATGTGTCGTCTTGTGTAGCCGGAATCTGATACTGGAAAGTCTGGGGTCTTGTTCGCTTCTGGTCAGGGATTGCCCTAGAGCCCATATGACTGGCAGGTGTACGACGATGTTTAGTTTCGCATGTCGAGTTTGTGAGCCTATAAATGTTACTGATACCTCAGTGAACGCACAAGGTCTGTTTGGAAAGGTTAAAAAAATAGTTGGAAGTGTACATTAAAAGTGATAAAATCTTGTGTAGGTGATACCTGTGCTTGAAGATGGAGTTATTCCAGTGTGTGTATGATGCTTAGCTTTATGCGCAAGCAGGGAGACACGATGAGGGTGAGCATGTTACCGTCACCCAAACGTTCTCAATAAAACTTGCTCTTACGCTTGGGTAACTATTCTAAGATGCGGTTGTGTTCAGGTTGGCAGACGAGGGACGATGGCATTTAAGCAACCGGTTAATACACAACAGAGGCGAGCATTAGTATAACTTAAAGGCAATGGTGGCTTGCATTATTTGGACATCCACCCGTGCTGGCTGGCGCTGTTTCTCTATGCAGAAGATATTTGTACAGTCACTGAAAAGTGAAAGGTACAGTTTGTTAAAAGATTGTGTGCCCTCTAGCGGCGAAAGCCCTTACTCAACTACCTTAATCATCAATTGGTGACTTGTAGAGCATTTTGAAGCAGCATAGAAACTACAATGTGGACCAACAGCCCCCTGAAAGTACATTATATGGAGAATAACCCAGGAAAGCTTTCCTCAAGAGCCTCAATTTGTTTGTGAAAGAAAAAATAAACAGATGTGGGTATGACATGTGGGTGGGTGAATTACCATGAAATTTTAAAGCGAACTCTTCCTTTAACGGGTTCTTTTGATTTTTGTCACATTTCGCCACTCACTTCAAGTGTAGACACAGTTGGCCTTATTAATGAAACGGACGTACGACAGAAAATGGTTGCTGTGGCTACGATCAAATCTCATGTCTGGTCTCAGGTCGTTTACGCTATTCACGAGTTCGCCCTCGCAGATAAACAGCTCCGTTATAGGGATAGATTGGTAAAACATGGGTATGCAGTTATCCGTATTGGCGTGTTGTTCAGGGAGTGGGCTCCGAGCTCACCGGATCTGTCCGAACCCGGAGCACTCTAACTTGGTCAGGGCAAGTGTGCGGGGCTCTGAACCGGCTCGAGCCCAGAACACACCCCCCTGAGGGTCCTGCTGGACTGAGGAAAGTGAGAGGAGCCGGGGTGGAGGAGGGATGTTTATCTGGCGAGGGGCATCAGGTAAGATTGTTTGTCTATATATAATGAAGCTTGCTTGAGTTGATAGGGTAGATGCTGTGATTGCTAATGATGTACCAGCGGAGATGGTTGTGCTGAGATTAAGTGCTCGGCTGACAGGTATTTGCTGGTGATGGAACGGCGTGCTGATTTTATGCTCGGGTTCCTCCCGAACTTGTTAATTAAACATCATTTCACAAGTTTGCCCTCGCAGGGTCAAGTGCACCGGGCTTGGATACGGCTCAAGCCCAGAACACCCCCCCTAAATGCTGATAAAACTGAACATCAGCCGAAGTATGCATATATCTCCCCAAAATAACCATGCTTGGCATTACGGAGGTGCAAACTGGAAGTGGGTAACTATGAGAGGATGAGGACCCCGCTGGAGTGGTTGCTGCTGTGATGCAGGCATCATGATGTGTGGTGTCTGCTGCTGCAGAACACTTGTTGGAAGCTCGGGCCCCTGCGGGCTGTTGCTGCTATGCTGCAGGCTTCCTGGTGGGAGGTGTCTGATGCTGCGGAACACTATTTGGTTGCTCGGGCCACTGCAGGGGCTGTCGCTGCAGCAGAGCACTAGTTGGAAGCTTGGGCCCTTGCTGGGGCGGTCGCTGCTGCGATACTGGCTTCATGACGAGAGGTGTCTGCGCTGCAGATCACGAGTTGGAAGCTTGGGCCCTTGCGGGGGCGGTCGTGCTGCGATACTGGCTTCATTACGAGGGGTGTCTGCGCTGCAGATCACGAGTTGGAAGCTTGGGCCCCTGCGGGGGGTGGAAGCTGCTGCGATACTGGCTTCATGATGAGAGATGTCTGCGCTGCAGAGCACGAGTTGAAAGCTCGGGCTCCTGCGGGGCGGTCGCTGCTGAGAAACTGGCTTCCTGGAGATTGGTGTCTGTTGTAGCGTGGCTATAGTTGGAAGCACGGGCCTCTGCGATGAGGCAGTCTTCAAGATGATGAGACCAACGCTGTGATATGGAGGAGCGTCGCGTGAGAGATTCATTTGGCGGTGCTGACGTCAGAAATGAATTCAGGCTCAGAAGGGCGCTGATGTGAGAGCCATCCCCTGCGAAGGCGTTCCCGAATGACGAGGCTGGACGAACATAAACTGTAGATGCTGAGCCAGTATATACCGAGGTGATACAACCTTCTTGGGAGTCATGTGTCAACGTGGCTGAGGTTGCACTGACAGGCGAGACTATCAGGCTGTACAGGAAAAGAAGGGTTTGATGGGCTTCCCTGATGAGCGACAAGTCTGTCTGAATTTAGCTTCTAAAAGCCTCCGATGACCACCGGCCTAGGGCTTGGATCTGCGGCTGAGATAGACTCTTTCGGGTGGCTGAGGTGGCTGCGCATATGCGGAAGGAGTGACCGGAAAAGTTTTCTGCTGGAATTCCTGATTGGAGCAGGACCGCTTTGAGGTGCTTCTGAAACCAGAATCGTGGTTTATATCGTGACGATTATATTCGTCAACAAAGAGGGGATCCGATAAGGCTGCTGTCCGGGGTTGTCTGTAAAGCTGAATCGGTGACTGGAGGTTGAAGACGTAGATTAAATGGCATCTCCTGGTCTGGTCAGTCTTACTTTGCTTAATCGAGTAAGACATCGTCTCTGAATCCAGCACTTGAAGGTCATACACTGTGGGGTGAACCGCAGGGTCAAATTTGGAGAAATGTGGTGGAGAAGTCCGAGCATCGTAGAAAACCGAAGAATGCCAATGTGAACGTGGCGTCGAGTGTGCGGGCAAAATGCTTGGAGTGGTATCCCTTGCGGAGGGTGGAGATACATTTGGTGAGAATCTTCAGGGTGATGGGTCTCCGAAGCATCCTGATGGGCGGGTTGGTATCTTCGAATGCCCTGGATAACCATTGATGTTTGAGAGCTTGCTATGGCCGGCGACACAGAGTTGAAAATCAACTTGTGGAAAAACTGGAGGTCGTAAGGTAACCTCTGGAGCTGGCCTGAAGGCTTTTGGCAATGTTTAGAAATGAGATGAAGGAGGTGATGGTGAGTAGAGAAAAATCCGGAAAGAGAATGCTTAAAGCCTTGTGAAATGATTTGAAGCTTCTCCACGCCGTAAGGTAGAGATCGCGCTGGTGGGAGAGATGACGAACCCTTCCGCTTAGATGCACGCCGTTCCGAGCGGCGTGGCTGGCGGCCCGGGGGCGAAGCTTGGGAATTGTCCGTAGAATCCGACTCTGAACTGGAGAACTAGGGTGCGCATGATGGTGCCGAAGGATCTGGAATATCAGATACCCTGTGAACTACTGGAGTCTCAGACATCCTAAAGGAATTTGACGATGTTTATCTGGCGAGAAGCATCAGGTAAAATTGTTTGTCTATTTATAATGGAGCTTGCTTGAGGTGATATGGTAGATGCTGTGATTGCTAATGATGTACCAGCTGAGATGGTTGTGCTGAGATTGCGTGCTCGGCTGATAGGTATTTGCTGGTGATGGAATGGCGTGCTGATAATATGCTTGGGTTCCTCCCGAACTTTGTTAATAAAACATCATGTCTTGACAGAGCAAGAGTCCAGTTTTTTATCCGCCTCATTAAAAATTACGAGAAAATCCAATATGAGAAATAGGAAGATGACTTTTTATCATTTACTTTAACAAATGGAAAATTTTAATTAACAATTAAGCTAAATAATTACATGCATGAGTACGCTTACCTGTTTGCAAGGTGATGCTGTAGGTTAGAGGATTAGGTCAACTATTTAACCACACTGTCATCACATATCGGCAATGGCAGATTTGGCTCTAGTAGAGGACCTCCATGCGTCCATAAGACGCGAAAGGACGTTTCAGGATCACAGGGATCTTTTCATGGAGAGTGATGAGTGGCTTTTAAGTCGCTTTCGTCTCGCAAGACATCACCTTATAGAGTTGTAATGCGATCTGGAACATCAGTTAAGGAGAGAAACCCAGCACTCACATGCTATTCCTGTGCCTGTGACGGAGCTCTCGACGTCAGGTTTTTTGGCCACCGGGACCTTTCAGCAGGAGATAGGGGATTAGATATTGCATTTCCCAGCCATGCTTAGGCAGGATTTTGCGAGGAGTGTTGGCAGCTATCAAGTCCCTTTCTCGAGAGAGAATTTTATGAGATTGTTGGGTTTCCTAATGTGATTGGTGTCATTGATTGTACCCATATGCGGCTGAAGGCACCTTCCATGAATGACTACGCATTCCTCAATCGCAAAAATTTCTTCTTGATAACCGTGCAAATAATTTGTGATGCCAGACTATCTCTTCTAAACATGGTAGCCTGGTGGCCTGGGGGAACGCAAGATTCTGCTTAAGGGCAGCTGGCTCTGTCTTTCATCAATGGGGGGAACTCTTCTGTATACACCGGAGAAAGTCTGCGACATCTTTCTCGCCCATGGGGTTCAGCAAAATATTGCGCAGATTAACGGGATGCCATTTGATGTTCAGGTGGAGCCAGAGGAACCGATACCAAGAGTGTAGTGGGCAGCACAACCTCCTTTGAGGACATTACAAAAGAGACAAGACCTCATTGATCCAATCTGAAATGCAACTGTTTGGCAAGTACGCATCTTGGCCTCCTCCAGTCTGTGAAGTGCCGCAACACGTTTTTTGGTGGCCAACTTTAAGTCTGATAATTTTTCTTCACCTAAATGAAATTTGTATTTTAAAACACGTCACGCTCATATTACACAATTACACAATTATGTCTTGCTTTTACACTTATTACGTCGGAGTAGTGAACCGACCTCCGGCTGAGGATATAATTATATTTTATATATATTATATAAATAATTGGATATTTATGTTTTGTAAATATGAGTGCTTATATTTTATTATTAGTGTTTCACTATTAAAAAAAAGTATGAACAATTATAAACTAAATTAATCTGAATTTAGTCTTGAAAAACTTTGTTGTAGATGTAGCGAAGATAGAATTATTGATAATATATATGTAAATATGTTTTCATATGTAAATGTTTTCATACAGTTTTCTTCTTTTAGGTGAAGAATAAATATGGCGGAGGAGACAGATCCATGTTTCTAAAAATCTAATGCTGCATCTAATTAAGCACACACAGTTTTATGTTTGCTTCAATTATTTTTACTCTTTCAGATCTGTCAGAGGCAGGACCAGCTGTCTTCGCCCCCACACAGTGGCCTGGAACCAGCCAGGTAACCTTGAGCTGTGACCCAGTGCGCGTCTTCCACCCCATCGAACATCGCAAATCGCACAAATAAAAACATCATAGAATGTGTATTTTCTGTTTTCATTAAAATGCATATTTGTCAAAGTAGCTATCACCTTTCAATAGGTAAACTTTCCTATTGCTAGTCATTGAATATTGTAGGTTTTTAAAAGTTTTACTGCATTTCAATTGTGGTAAATTGTCTTAGAAGTAGCCTAAAAGCTCCTGAAAGTTTTTATTAAACAATAGTACCCGTTAACCTTGTAATTTCAAACAGTTAAATGATCATGTAATTAGGCTAGAAAGGAAAATACTTTATTAATGTAATGAAAATAAGAAATCGCATAGGAATCTATTTTTACATTTGTTAAACTAAACCAAAAAAAAGGAATGTGTCTATTTGTTATTATTCCTTTACAGGAATAATTAAAAGGGTAAAGCGTAAACAGACTTTCAACCTATCTCAAAACTTGCGTACAGTGAGACTGAGACCTGTCGTGAGATTTGATCGTAGCAATCACTCGCATCCATATTGATAAATGCCAAGTTTTGCGTGTAAATGACCGTACGCCCAGTTTTCGGTCGTACGCTCATTTCATATATTAGGCCCAGTGCTTGTATTAGTATTTTTTATTGATTACACACATTCACACGCTCACATCTGGTTACATGCCTCATGCACCGTTTCTCACATCAAACAACACACATATGAAAAAGTAGTAAAAACAGAAAAAAAATCCTCACATTCCGGCAGCTTGCCTCACTACGAAAAACTCCACACCCCTTTTTCCCTGTTTCTAACCTGTTCTCCCTTTTCATGACCAGCGCTCAGGGAGTCACACATGAAAGAGCCGCCCATAAAAGAGAGCTAATCTCCTGGTTCTTAAAACATGCTGCGTTTATTTTTACAATCTGCAGCTGCACCTCCCCAGCGCTGCCAGTTACATGTGCTTGCGTGCATGTGTTTGTGTATGTGTGAGGAATGGGCCCTGGAATTGTAAATGAGTAGAAATATTAGAACATATGATGAAGAAAAGAGAGACAGACTTTTATTGTCCTCCTGAGAGGAGTACTTTTCTGTAACACTTACACAGAAAATTCAGACTACAAAATATATACTCAAATATATTATATGCCTACAGATTGTTGGCTGAACATCTGATCAAAAGGCACGCAAATTGTAAGTAGACTTTCATTTTGAAGTCTTCATCTGATTGGTTGAAATCTAAAGGATTTCCAGCAAATGTTGGGACATCCTGCTGAAAAAAACCCATAGGCTGGACTGGTTTAAGATGGTCCTGAGCTGGTTTAACTGTTCCTAACTAACCTCCAAATGCTAACTAACCTCCAATTTTTTTTATGTAATACCACCATAGCAAAACCAGACTAGCTTAGTATAAAGACCAGATAACGGATGTTTTTCATGTGAGCTGAAATTGTGAATAAGGCTGATTTCTTCACCAAATGTCAGGAACCACAGACTCATAGCTTCATGTGAAGTTGAAGAGTCAGGGGTTCTCTATGGTACAGATTACCAGGTCCTGCCCTGAAATGCTACCCTGACCTTTGAACTGGACTGGGTTTCCACCTGCTTAGCCGTCTACCCAACCTCTTTGTGGGTTCAGCCAGGTTTTTCAGAGTTCAGGGACTAGTTTTAGTCCTGTCCATAGGACATCTGTGAGAGAACATTACTGCAATGGATCACTTCTTCTCCCATTATGCAACAGTAAGTCTCTGCAACTGTCTGTCAGGGATTATCTGTACATGTGCATGTACTCAACATTTTAGCCTCGAAATTTAGTCTAGTCTGTATACACTGTAGCCTGTATTGACATGGAAATTCATGTTTCTCCAGCCTGGTCTTTTTCCTTGTTTTGGCACACAGTGGAACAGATATGTGGCATGTGTTTCCAGCGGTTAAGTATGTATGGATGCGCTGTATGCTGTGTTCATATGTGCATGCGTGTGTGTGTGTGTGTGTGTGTGTGTGTGTGTGCATGCATGTTTGATTAATGTGGGTTGTCCAGCATGAAGTGTCCAGATTCTTTCATCCGAAGTTCACAAGAGCAGGTCAAGTCTCAAGCACATGTCTTTAGTTCACCAGAGCAGATAACACAACCATCATACTGTTGTCACGGTCACAGATAAAACAATTTTACTCATGAACACACCTCGTACATCACTATCACCTATTCGCTGGCAATCACTTCTAAGAACCAGTTTTTATTTTCGCGTTATTTGTGTGTGTATTTTCGTTCACATTTTGATACAGTGTGATGATGCTTATTTGAATAAGTAAAAAGGGTTTCTGATAGTGTTAGTGTGTGATTTAGTTGTAGGGTGAAGGGAAGTCCCCAAAATGTACAGAAACCTAATGTAATCCATTAATGATAATAATAAGAAAAAAAGGATGAATAACTAACATTTCTATTTGATTTCAGTGGTAGGTTTCAGTGTGGTTTAGAATCTGCATCTGGTTAGGTTTGGGTTGCTCCTGCAAAAGTTAACCATGGTTTACCAACAATAACGATGATCTTAGATTTATAATGTTTTTTAGCAATTTGATAAGCAGTAAACCATTGTACCATGCAAGGAAAACCTTGCATTTGTACAGTTGTAGATTAAATATTATCTGCATAAACAAACTATTATCAAATTTACTCAAGTGAAAAAACACACAATTTCCTTCCTTTTCTGTAAACTCACCTCTTCGCTTTCTTATTCAATGTACCATGTTGGTTAAATTATCCACTGAGATAACCAACAGGACAACATACAGTGAAACATCATCTTGCTTAAAGTGTTACTTGAACAAATGAGGTGTAACATTCTCACCAATTGAGTATAAATAACATGCAGTGTTGTAATATTGTGAAATACGTATACCAACATTGAATTGTGCATGCATATAATTTGCCTATTTTTGCATGCATGTGATACGCCAATTTTTGCGTGCAATCATATTAAAAGGTAATTTGTTCTATTAACCTGTATCCGAACCCAAACTCAAAAATGTTATATCTAACACCTAAACCTAATGTTGGCGTACAAATTATAACCCTGAACCTAACGGTATGACTTTTACCATTTCAGCGTTTCCTCTTTATGTACGTTTCAGAATGGCTGCTTTCCGCCGAGGTGCACGCAAACATTCTATATCTTTACAATAGCGCTTATTGACTTGGTAGACCAGCAATAATCAACATTGATCGACATGAAAATTCATGTTTCTCCAACCTGGTCTTTTAAGCATAGCACAAGTGGAAAACATATGTTAGCGTGTATGTGTTCAAAGACTCTCACTGGACAGCATCCCTGCCACTCCCCACTTTTCAAACACAATTATTCTTGATCCGTACAAACACACCGCTGATGGCCCAATACATCCATATGGTCCAATGTGCTTCTCATGTATAAGCAACAGAGTTTTCATTTCAGGCCTAAAGGTCTCCAAATACCTTTCTCTCACAAACATACCGTACATTCCAGCCTGAACTGGTTTTGTAGATGAGTGTTTCATGTGTCAGGGAGGATTAATATACTGTATAAGCATGAACATTTGTCTCAATTGACCGTTTCTAAAATGCAAATTGTCAATACTGACTGTATAATGATATACAATATACCTTCAAAATAAATAATTATTTTCAACTGCTACTTGCCAACATTTTCAAAAAGGAATTGCAATCATTGGACAAAGATATTTTGGCCGTATTACATTGTAGATATGACTCCTAATTGACGGTGTTATCTGGCCAAGTTTTGACCCCCTGGTTTATGTGGTTTATATTAGTTGGTGTTTGTTTGGAGAGCTTGGTGTCCCTTCATCATGCTCACAAGGGGTTTGGCTAATAGTTGTATTAGGAAAATGAGCCACCATTATATTCAATGACACCCATTAAAGCCAAGTCAGCCGTTAGCATGTGTAGAGTATTGGCACTTGTCCACACAAACAAGTGCCTGAACAAACAGCAGGTTTCTTTTTTGCACTCTCCCCTCCATTGGCTCTTGAACACCACTGAGACTTTGGCCAGAGATTGTAACCACCTGTTCTTGTAGCCCTCTAACCTCCCTAGCCACAGCTCCCTGCATCTCCTGGTCCAAACATTTTAATTCTGGGCGAAATTCATTTATATGTTGCGATAATTGTCCCTAATTGTTTCTTTGAAGGAAATTGAGGCATTCAGGACATCTGGCCCGCAGATGTCTTGCGTCCATGCGGCGAGACGTTTTATCCAAATGCTCATGAGAGGGCATCTTTGTACCCAGCGGGAAATTTGTTCTCCTCTGGCCTTTGGGGCAAATCAACGGTGAGCACGGCTGGTCTCTTGGAGCTGGTATGATGACACTTTGACCCTGGTTAGATGATAAACATTGCATGAAAGCTTGGCCCCCTCAGATTTGTTGCACGCTGCCTCTTGAGCGTCAATGAGGAATGAGAATTGTGGGAAAGCTCAACCTGTGACCCTAATGATGAAGTAAGATGCTGATTCTCTCATTGGGTTTGGTGGAGTTTCTCCGCAGGAAGTGTGTGTCCACCACTTTCTACTTTTCAAACACAATTAGGTCACACCACGCGTTGCCCAATCCATCCCATCAACATGGTCCTGGTACAGAGTTCTGGTATAACTCAGCCTATTGACCCTGGCACTAATACCCTCATTGGCAATGGTGAGGTTTCTCCACAGGGAATGGGTGTCTGGGCCTGCAGTGTGAGCCCAGGAATGTACAGAAGCGCTCTGGATTTCCCCATCTGATTATACATTCCACGTATGAGCTGCCACTGACATCCAAACAGACATTTCTATAAGATCTATTAAAGCGATAAACACACACACACACACCAATAAACAGTGAAACACGCATCCCTTTACGAGAGAGAACAAGCGTGGACATGCTAAACATTGTTAATGTGAGGTACAATTACACTTCGCATATAATTATGTGTTCACACCACAAACATACTTACACTTACATGTATCACTGCACACGCCATGCAGAAACCAGAACCTTGAATGCAAAGAAAACAAACAAGGGCACCTAGCAAAACAGACAGGCACACACCCTACTTCTTCACTCACACATAAACTCACAAGCTAATAAATCTCTCCGCAGGTTTATTTTCTCTGCTGCTGGGTGTTAATGGTATCTCTCCTCTCTGAGCGGCTGACACTCTCCGGGTCATTTATTCCTGACTTATTCCAACTTAACTAGGATTTCTGCTATGATATTAACTTCCACACCACAGTACTCTGTGTGGCTGGGAATCATTGATTGATTAGATGCATACGCAGTGTTG
This sequence comes from Triplophysa tibetana, assembly GCA_008369825.1. Classification (NCBI taxonomy): domain Eukaryota; kingdom Metazoa; phylum Chordata; class Actinopteri; order Cypriniformes; family Nemacheilidae; genus Triplophysa; species Triplophysa tibetana. Next base: position 6,850,545 of record CM017912.1, read on the forward strand.
GGTAGTTACCAAGTAATACGTTACTGTAATTTAGTTACATTCCCTCGAAAAAGTAAAGTAAGGGACTACTCGGTTTTAATGGGGTTACCGCATTAAAGACTTTATAAGTAAAGTCTACTATTTTGATTGGATAGCAGTTTGCGTAGTTGGAGCTGTAGTGAATTGTGAGGAAGAACCCAATTGCAGGCATAGTTGGACAACAGACTTTTTTATAATAAAATATGAAACACAAAACAAAAGCCCACGAGGGAGTAAAACAATAATGACAAAGGGAATAATCAAGTAGACAACAGGAACACAGACTAACTAGACTAGATGAATACAGCACTAGACAATATGGGCGTGAACAATACTCTCTGTGTCAGACATATGTCACAAAACGAACTGGCAGAGGACAATAGCCATGCAGACTTTTTAAAGGGAAACTAACACAGGATAATTAACAATAACAGGTGTGGGTCATTCAAGACTTAACAATGTAACTAAGGAGACGAAAGGGCGGGAACAGAGACGAGACCTGGAGAGAGCGTATGGAAGGCCTATAGCGCCAAAAGCCTCTCTCACATGAAACAAGGGTTCTTGCTATGATTCTGCCCCAAGACCCACAAAGACATGACATGATGAGGCAGAATCACAACAGGAGCCTTCTGTGGATTTGGTCGAGACATGATGATAGGTTACAGATTAGCAACATTCACCGTTTTCGCATTGCATTAGTATAATCTGGAGACCTACTGGGAATTATAAATTATTTCCACACATCAGTATTTAATGTGACGCATTCGCACTGGATGATTTTTCTCAAATTTACTGACTCATTTCCCAGTTGTGATGGCAAGGCTTTGCGTATAGTTTGTATAGCCTAAAGTTGTATTGCTTTTAACGATGTATGACCGTACCTGTCAGCATTTTAGACCAGTGATTGCGAACCGGACAAAAGATCACTGCGATCGCGGGTCTCAACTGTTACGAGAGTTTCCACGATAAATAAACAAACAGGAGACTCCGTAATTTATGGATATCACCCAGCACCCGAAATAATACCAAAACAATTCAAAACAGCCTCTATTTTTTCGCAAACGGTGGATAAAAACTTGAAAAAAATTATGACCCCGCCAAATCACAGAGATCCCAATTCGAACAGGTTTAAGAACACAGACAACCTCTGCAATTAATACAAATAACTGGAGGTCTCCAGGTAACACTAATCTCATGTGAACAGTGCTCATGGCATATCAAGCGATCTCTAACAAAGCAATAGTGACGCACAGTACAAAAATGTTTTACTCACATAAGATTGCTGCACTATTCCTATCGGAACCAATATTGACGGCACAGCACTGCTTTTTAATTTTAGTCATTCCATAAATCCAGTGTCGATCTCTGCCTTGTTCACAAAGGAATCATGGGAGAAATCAAGCGAACAAACGCTCCATGTTTTTCCCACATGAGCTGGAACGTCTTTAAATATAAACTTTAACAACGCATTCCTAATAACGGAATCTGAAGGAAGGTTATGCAGCAACTGTACACTTCCGCAACCAGGGATGGCACAATATTTCGGTATCTTTAACGGCATGTTTGTTTATTGCTTGCTCGCTCTATTTGGTACCGCGCCACTTGTGTTACTTCAGAATTGTCATGCGCAAACCAGTGGGCGGGGCTAGAGAAGTCGTCCTTGATAATCTTTCCGTGTATGCGGTGTTCAACCTATAGGTGCATTCCACAACCTGGCGTTCGCTGAGCCTGGTGTCAATAACGGACGGAATCTCAGTAACAAGGGCGTTTTCATTTCTGACACTTACATGATGTTCGCATGAATAGGATTTCCTTTTATATAACAAAAGCTTGGGTTAGAATTTTGATTTTAATTCATGCCTCCTTTAACAAATCAAGGTTGATATAGGATATACAGAAATTAGCTAGTTATAAGTAATTATATACTTTTTGACAGAGTAATTTGTACAGTAATCTAATTACACTATTGAGGATGTAATAATTGACTCGTAATGAATATCTTTTTCAGAGTAACTTATCCAACACTGTGCATATGGATGGACAGATGGATTGATGGATAAATTCATGCATATGTTGATGAATATTTGAATTGTTAAATAGATTCTTAGGGTGGATGCATTTTGAATAAATGTGGTAGTTTCGCTATTGTCTACATTTACATTTAGTCATTAAGCAGACACTTTTATCCGAAGGGACTTACAGAGAGTTCAGGGAGCAATAAGCGATATGTTATACAGCAATAAAACAACAGGTGCTAAAACAAGTTTACTAGATTCAACAAAAGCTAGTTAGTTTTTTATTCCTTTTTTTTCTCATTTTCTGTCAAGTATTCACAGAAAAGATGGGTTTTAAGTAGTTTTTTTAATGTTATGAGGGACGTGGTTGACCGGTATCTATCACGGTATCTGTGGCTTATTTAAGGTCATCATAAATGCCTGACCTGTAGAAGCACAGCTACACAGAAACACACACACTCAGAGAGGGCATCTCTTCTCTTAACCTCACTCAAGACTCCATAGGTTTTCATTTATGAAGTCAATTCCCTTTCACTTTTCAACATGTTTCTAATGAAACTCAACCTGCTTCACTAATAGAACAAAGATTGTTCAGGCCTTAAAGTGTGTGTGAGCTCGCACATATGCATCACGCAAAACCTTTTTCATCCAAAGCACAACCCAAAACAATTCTGTTCTCTTCTCCAAACAGGTGGATGAATGAAAGCCAAGAGCTTCACTTTAGAACTCTCAAGTTACCAATTGTTTTGAAAAAATGCTATGACATCAACAATAATTGCAGTTAGCAGTCATAGGGCTCCCGGAGAGAGGAATCGTGGGTATGCGGTGCTACTGAAGCTTTGAAGATGAGAAAATATTTTAAAAAGACATGTTAAAAGAAGACTAATCCTGAACAAATGTTCTCCCTGGTGATTATAGCTGATGACTCGCTGTGCAGATTAAAAGACCAGAGAAAAAGAGCGTGAAGCAATGCATTTGCTGTCTTCATCTAAGTTATGACTTTCAGCTGACTCCTTTATAAATTCATTCGAAACATACTTTTCTTTGTGTTGAAAATAACATTAACAGTGAGAGCCAGGAAAGATGACTTTTGTTCAATTTGGAAATTAAATAAATATTTATTTAGTAACACTTTCTAATAAGGTTGTATTTGTTAATATCAGTTAATGTAATATTTAACAAGACATAACAATAAACAACATTTCTACATTTTATTAATCTTAGTTTCTGTTATTCTCAGCAATTACTTATTCGTTTTTTAAAAATAAAAGTTGTAACTGTTAACATAAGTTAATGCACAGAGAACTAAAATAAACAGTTTTACTGTCATTAACTAACATTAACAAAGCTTAATAAATAGACCACCATAGTAAGAAAAATGACAGTGATGGTCAAAATTGCCCTGAAGGGTTTGTTTTACTACATTCTTCAAAATATCTTCTTTTGTGTTCAACAGAAAAAAATTCTAAAGCAACTATGGTAGTCAATGGTAGTCAAGAACTGTTTCTTCCAGATATCTTTGTATATCAGAACACAGATTAAGAACAACTTTTCCTTATTCGTTATAGAATTTTCATTTTTGGGTAACTGTTGCTTTAAGGTATTCAATCTTACATTAAAAAAGTATTAATTAAAGGCACAAAATGAAGGTTTTGATGAATATATATGCTGATTTATCTATAAAATATATTAAAAAAATCATTCCAAGCTCCAAAAATATACATATATATATATTTGACCTGTACACTGTGAGATAGCGTTGTGAAAGCAAATACAACGCTTAAGTGTTACCATTTATTTTAAAGTAAATACTGTATGTTATGTTAAAACAGAAAATTCACTGCTGGGTCAATGAAGCAAAACTGCAACTGTTGTGTGTCAGATTCTGTTTCCTGGCTGTTTGTGTAATTTTACATTTGAATAATCTCTACTTTGAATAATGCACACATAATCAGACGTTAACAACGTGATGAATAAATAGGAAAATGATTGTCATTTAGCTGTGAATGTTGAGGATTTGTTTTGAAATTATGTTTAAATGTTTGTGTGTGTGCGTGTTGAGATCTTATCCCACTAAACACTGCACGGCTCAATGGAGCAGTTCAGAGAGCAGATGAGCGGGTGATGAATGAACAGTTTGAAGAGATTCCCATGTTTGAAACAAAGATATACAGGCGGCCCACATACAGACAGAGACACACGTTGAAATGCACATGTACTGCCTGCATGCTCTGGGTGGCATACTACCTGTTTGTGAATGTACTGAATGGACCATTCATTGGGTATTGTGGATCGTTTGAGCAGTTTCTAAATCCATGAAAATCCAATTGACCTTCGACAGTGTACAACCAATTCACACAATAACCCACAAAACAAGACACCGGTCATGACCTGCCATTCCCAGTGTGAATTACAACCATGATCTTTATTGACAATTATTTGATTGGACTGCCAGCAGTTACAGACTGGTCTGAATCACAGACGGAAACTATCCATTACATAATAGCACATAAAACACATACCGTTTTGTAACTTTAGAGTAATATTCTGCACATAGAACAGCTTGTCTTACATACTACTCTGGCATATGAAAGTTCTTATCTGAGCACTAACAGCAATAAAACCAAAAAAGAAGAAAGGATAAGAGAAAACAATAAAATCTGCAGACATAGATTCTTTCATTCATGTGTAATGATTCACACGTTGGTACTTTCCTCTGATTTCCCAGCATTCACAGCAGTTAAAAACGTCTCAAACTATCATATTAGAATGAGATTAACAGACGTATAGTCATATTTGATCCAGTGAACAGAGCTTCTTTCACCCCGACGTCCTGATTGGCCCAAAGCACACTGATGTGGTTCCGTAAGATGGTGAAACAGGTTTTATCAGGTTTGCTTTTAAGGAGGTGAGATGAAATATAGCTTCAGCGCTAGTTCTGCCAGGAAGACTCAATGCTGCATCACTCACTACCAATCAACACCAAACCAATCACCTTCCAACATGGTTGCATTACTCTTTCCCACTCTTTTATTTTATTCAAAGGAGCATCTGCCACTTAAGCTACATTAAGAACATGCGATCTACCACCCCTCCTATACCAGACAATACTTTGGGATTGGAGCAGCTACGAAGCTGCCGAGTGAGGATTTTAATAAAGCTGGAGTGCAGATGTTTGTCGTCTGTATTCAAACCCTACATAAGACCTGACTCCAAAACCATCATGGAAGCCCAACATGCTCTTTCAAGTCATGATCAAGGTTCGGAGCAGCGACTACGTGGGCCGAACGCGGAATTCCAATGGAAAAAATTAAATGGACAGGTATATGTTCGTCCTCTGCTTATGAGTCTTAATAAGACTGGACTCCTCTAACCATCACAGCAGCTCAACAAGCCCTATCCGGCCAAGATCCAGGTATTTCATGCAATTACTAATGATGGTGTCTTACTTCCCCCAACACTTGTTTCCATGTTGTGGCCATTGAGCCCTCGTATCTATGTTGTGGCCTATCGAGGCGTCATCTCGATGTTCGCCCCTCCTGTATACCGACACTCCTTCAGGATCGGAGCAGCCACTACAGCAGCCGAACGCGGAATTCCAATGGAAACAATCAAACGGACAGGTAGATGGTCATCCTCTGCTTATGAGTCTTAATAAGACTAGACTCCTCTACCATCACGGCAACTCAACAATCCCTATCCGTCCAAGATTCAGGTAAATCATGCAATTACTGGTGGTGGTGTTTTGTTTCATCTGTCACCTTGCCTCAGTGTTGTGGCCTATCAAGGCATGTTTCAGTGTTGCGGCCATCGAGGCCTTGTCTCAGTGTTGTGGCCTATCGGGGCCTTGTCTCAGTGTTGTGCCCTATCGGGGCCTTGTTTCAGTGTTGTGGCCCATTGGGGCCTCGTCAGTGTTGTGGCCTATCGGGGCCTTCTGTCACTGGGGCCTCTCGTCGGCCTTGTCAGTGGTTGTGGCCTATCGGGGCCTTGTCAAAAGGGGCCGTACGGGCCTCATCAATGTGGTGGCCTATCGGGGCCTTGTCAGTGTTGTGCCCTATCGGGGCCTTGTCTCAGTGTTGTGGCCCATTGGGGCCTCGTCAGTGTTGTGGCCTATCGGGGCCTTCTGTCACTGGGGCCTCTCGTCGGCCTTGTCAGTGGTTGTGGCCTATCGGGGCCTTGTCAAAAATGGGCCGTACGGGCCTCATCAATGTTGTGGCCTATCGGGGCCTTGTCTCAGTGTTGTGCCCTATCGGGGCCTTGTCAGTGGTTGTGGCCTATCGGGGCCTTGTCAGTGCTGTGGCCTATCGAGGCCTCGTCTATATGTTGTGGCCTATCGGGGCTTTGTCAGTGTTGGGACCTATCCGGGCCTCGTCTCAGTGTTACTCACGGCCCAGCGACCGGTAAATTGTTTATATCATTAACATTTGCATTTAATATCGTTCTGCAGGTACTGCTAGAGACTCCAACCAGCAGGTGAGTAGAAATCACTTTTTGTTTTGGGGGGTAGGCCCCGCTCCAGAGGTAAGCCTACGACCATTCTCTGGGGTTGGCTACGCCCCCGCCTTACCATCTCAAGGTGGGAAGTGGAGGACTTCTTGGCCCTCTGGATGCGAGCCACGGACTGGGCCTACTCCAAAGAAACCAATAACCATCTTTATTAAAACAATATATATTCTGTCTATCAGCTGTCCAATAAATGTTGAATACTCAACTTTGGCCTTCCGAGTCTTTCTGGTAGAACTATTTTCATCAGGGCCCAGTGTTAAGGGCAAAAATTTCTAACAGACGATTGTATTGGCAAACATGAAACGTCTGTTCTTTGTTTATGTTATGTTATACAGAGCAGTGTGTTTGAAAATATAAATATGACATGCCATGCATCTATTTCCTCTTTTTTGCCATTTCCTGACAACTTCTGAAAGGTTTTATCATCAAATGTTCAACAGGAGATCAGTAGCATTGAGAGATGTTTCCGCAGGATTCCAATCACCTGCCTTTCGGTGTATTTGTACAGATGCCGGTTATAAAATGAGCTGTTTACCAAAGGTAAAGAAGGGCATCACTGTGTGTGTTACATTATGTTGGAGAGGTGCGGCCTTGAGATAGACACGAACCATTTTATGACACAAACACACACACACACGGAGAAGAATGAGAAGTGTGTGTGCGTGTCAAATGAGATGGCCACATATGAGTTGTGGCTTCCTGTTTGAGAGATCTACTGTTGTATATTAATACAACACCAAGTAGGCTCTGACACCAAGGCCATTGCTTCTGTTGAGCGAGTGTGTGTGTGTGTATCTAATGCATGTGTGTGGTCCAACAGGTTCAGCGTGACTAATTGAGGGGTCTCAGACAAGCACTCTGTTTCCCCGATCTCAGAAACACACATGTACACATTCACTGGAGGGTATTATCTATGGGTCCATCCATCAAGGGAAAAATGGTAACACAGAATTATAGTAACAAGAAATACAACAGGAGTTTCATTCCACTTTAACAAGAGGCTTTCTGTGCTTGCTCTTTATCACAACCAGTTCTCACACAGTAAAAGTATTTTGTTTTTGGCCAAATAAAACATTTTTAACAGGAGAAATGGCTCTGATAATATAGGAAGATCCTGGTAGTATTTGGTTTTTGGAGGTTGTCAGCACATCTTTAGAAATTAGTTTTCATCTGTTTTTTTCTCTCAAGAAGACGCTGTGAGGATCTATTTTAACGAAGTAAACATTACAATATTAAAAATTTACTTTTTTCAGTTTTTGTAGGAATCGTTTTCAGTGTCTTATCAAACACAACTCAAGTAAAAATCATAAGACTGTTCAGCTGGATGAACGACCATTGAGTCTGCTCTGCTCTTTCAGTGAAATGAAATTGACAAAATTCCCTTGAGTTTTTCTGTCAGCATTAACATGTAGAGTGAGGACAGCACAGCGTGTGCGTCTGTGTGAGAGAATGTGCTTGAAAGACTATACATTAATGTGTTTGTGTGAAGTGCGGACAGGTTTGTGGTGGAGTGTTAATATCCTTTGTGATGTTTTTGATGTGCCCGCTGACAGATCTGAAGTTTATGTCCAAACTATGTGCTGATGTACCTCCCTTCTTGCCTACACAGGACTCGTTTTATAAATTTCAATTCAATTTATTTACGTAGCGCTTTTCAAGCAACTAAGAAAAACAGAAATACACAGAAAGGTAAAACACAGCACAGTGCATGGTGTTTATAGACCAAGCAAGATCATTCTAATATCTAATAAATAAATGCAGTCTCCCGGTGAGCAAGCCAACACTGCCATGCTAATCTAATTCATGTGTTTCTATCGTTTTTTGCTTTTTCTTGAATTCACTTATAAGCCTTTCCACTCACTCTCTCAATCTTCCCTTTTTGTGGAAAAACATTGAGGGGTGTGTTTTTGATTTAGGATAAACCTGCATTCACCACATATTATCCAGATGCATTGCATGCTCAGAATCAAGCACAAAAGAGTGGAATTAAATTGTCACTATTTTGCAGTGGAATTCCCTCAGAAAGGGAATGGCAGGCTCTCTGGCAACCACTAATAATCCTTAGAGTGACGGGTTGGCTCTTCTGATGAGGATACGAGAGAGTGTTTTCTCCTGCAAAATGTTGAGAGTAAGTGTGGAATACAGACTTATAAGTTCTGCCCGGCCATCCGAGCCATAAGAGATGAAATTCAAATAAATTTGTCATATCTGTATAAAACAACGAGATCAAGCGTCCACCTCTTTACGAGAAGAAACTTAAGGGAATTGGATCTGAGTGAGAAAAAATGTGCAAATTTTCCTGATGGTTGGCTAGACTTGGAGGCACTTTAAAATCACAGAGCCATATGAAAATGTCAGGATAAATGTTTGCTTTGGCCTAAAGTAGAGGCGTGGAGAAAATGTCTTAAAAATGATTTGGACAAAGAAATCTAGCGTTGTGGGTTCTCTGTGTCTCTGTTGATGTACTTGCATTATGCAGGAAAGATCCTTCTCCTCAGTTTAATTTGTCAGCTACATTTTTCACTGAAGATTTGGACCCCAAATTGGATCAACGCAAGCCTTTGTGTCGACAAGAACAATATCTTTTTCTGAATATTAATCTTAGTGTTAAGATAAATAGAATATGTCTGTGTTTGAGAACTATTTTTGTTTATTAATTTATTGCAGCAGAACTTATGAAACTTGTAATCATAATTGTGATCAAATCATAAAATTCATTATCCTAATTCTAGGCTCTTTTAATAGTTAGCAGCATACCATGCAAATATCCAACAGAATTCAAATGACGTAAATATTTTTTAATAATTAACATAAAGTTATAATTTAGAATCTAAACTATATGGCCCGGTTTCACAGAAAAGGCTTCTCTTAATCCAGGACTATGCACTAGTTAAATTAGGATATTTAAGTTGCTTTTATAAAGATCCTTCACAAAATAAACATTACTAGTGGGCATCTTAAGACAATGCTATGGCACTGATCTATTTTAAAATATGGCAGGGCAAGATATTTTCAGTTACGACAGTTCAAATATTCATTTTAGTCTGGGACTAGTCTGAAGCCTTGTCTGTGAAACAGGGCTTATAATTTATAATGGCAAATTAACAACTTGAATCATGCAGCTGGATGGAATCATACAAAGGGATAATTACTCAAAAATGAAAACTGTCTTCAAATATTCAGACTTTCTCTCTTCTGCAGAACATAAAAGAAGAATTAGGAAGAAAGCTGGAAACCAAACAACACTGTGCCTATTGACGTATGGACACAAAACCACTGAAAAACATCTTCTGTGCTCCACAGAGGAAAGAGACAGGATTTGAACTACATGTGGGTACTAATTATAAAAAAATTAAGTTGAACTATCCCCAATTGCCTTTAAAATATTTTTGTTATTTTTCATCCAACCTTTAGAGGCTCCATTATTTAGGAATAAGCAGAACCAACGTGAAATATGGAACACAAATTAGCTATCCTCTTATATTTCAAGTGTTTCTTCTTGATTTATCGCTCTCCTTTATTTTCCCTGTGTGTGGTTATGGGCCTGGGTTTCCCTTCTTAGCACAGCTCCCTGTTTTTTCCATACAAACACACATTAAACGCACAGTTTTCCTTAGATTCCAGACCCACAGGATTCAATCTGGACGGCCATACTTTACATTCCGAGGCTCATGAAAGCATCCCACACTACCTGTTACTGTGGTGACGGCGGTCCCGTCTGATTGGATGGTTTGGAGGAGAGAGGTTAATGATACTCCTGTAGTCAGGGTGGAGACCAGTGTACACAACATACACACTCACTCACATCTACATAGAGGAACAGGAAACCAGCGAGCTCATAAAAAAGAAAAATTAGAAACACATATATATACAGAACGCAAAGTTATACTTCGTGTGTGTGTCATGGGGTGTTCTCCATCACCGCTGATAACCTAAAAAAATCCAGGACGTTCCTACCGTCTGCGGTCGGGGTGTGTGAGAGTGTTAAGAAGGAAACGTGTCTTGGCCGCAGGTTCGGCTGCCAGCGTGGGTTAAAACAATCTGGGATGTTCTGTCACGCCCATGGGGGTTACCGCGGTAACTCCTGTTCCCAAGAGAATACAGCCTGGGTTGGGGCGTGAATTTTGGCATTTTGGAAACATTATGGAGACAGGGAGAGATAAAAAGAAGGAACATGATAGAGCTCAAACAGAACTAAAGATACTGATACCGAGGAAGTTACAAGCCCCACAACCCTTTGAAACTTCACCATGAACTTTCTCATACACACACCCACTCACAGCTATGCGGATGGGCTGAGTAGATCACTCGTGTGTATGAACCCATTTTGTGTGATTGAAGACAGGACGTATTGAAATAAATAATGGGTGCGAGAGAGCAGTCGACACACTGAAGAGTTTAGCAAGCGATAAGCACTATATTTTTCACTCCACCCAAAAATCCTTACAGAAGAAACAAAAATGTGTCTTTTAACATTTTTACTTATTTTATTATAACTGCCTTAAACAAAGCTCTAAAATAGATTGACCATATATTGTGCACAATGTTGAGAAAAACTGTTATTCCTCAGGGGTGCACCCTGGGAACATTTACATTTGAAAGAAAATCAAATTGAGATCTCTTCAATTTTATTTCAATACAGACTTAAATGGATATTTCAACCAAGAATAAAAATATTATCATTTATTCACCCCCATGTCATTCAAAACCTTTATATGAGTTTACTCTGGAGAACAAAAGATATTTTGAGAAATGTCTTAATGGTTTTGTGTCCATACAATAGAAGTCAATGAGGGCAAATTATATCTAGTTATAAACATTCTTCAAAATATCTTCTTTTGTGTTCCTCAGAACAAAGAAAGGGTGTGAAATATCGATTTAAGGTGAACTGTCCCTTTAAGTACAAGTCACCTGCTTCTTATGTTTCTGTTGAAAAACAGACCCATGTAACCTCATGTCACCTTAAGAACATAAGACGAGATAATCGTCGCGTCTCAGAATGCCAAGATCCCAAAGTCCACCATCATGAGATAGTTTACTGGCATGTAGATTTGTCAAGAAGGTCTGGAGGAGGAAAGATAATCATTTAACCAATGGCATGATTGCTTCTCTTGTTAGTCATGTTTTATGTACTCAAGTTATTTTGACATGAGCCAGCAAGAAGCTCTAATTTGAAAAGACACAGTCCACAGCTGTGAATCATGCTTAGTCCTTATATATATTTATTTATTTTAAAAGATACAATATTGAACTCAACATTTCCATCCAACAAGAATTCACTCCCACTTCTTTGAGAAGGTCTTACAGTATGGTAGTAGGAACAGCACTTGCATGAGGAAATTCAGTTTTTGCTTCACACATAGAATACAAATCAAATCATTTGGACATTTGAGAATATAATTTGGTCTAAATTGTATGGCTGAACATATACATTTCAATCCTATTATGTAGCAGTTAATAATCACAGAACAGATTATTGTAAACTTCAGCATAAAGAGAAATGGTTGGAAACTCTACAATGCAGTTCATATGGGCATATTCTTTAGTTTTTCCACCGAACAAGAGCTCTTTGATTTTAATTGTAGTATGAGGTCCTGGAACACCATTTACCAATAAGGGCCATCCGGGATTTAATGCTGCACTTGGTTAAAAATGACAAAATAATCAATGTTGATCTAGGAACATGTTCTTCTTTGGTGAACCACATTGAGTCTCATTCATGTTTCGACATTCTTGTGCAAATTGTATTAAACTGAACACCTCACTTTATGTGTAATGAAAGCAAGTCTGTGTTTCATTAATAAGCGTTATTGTGCACACCACAAAATAACACGACTACATGAGTCATCTACATTTGTATATTGTTTTGTTTATTTTGGTCTTTTGCCAGTTTTGTTAGACAAAGACAGTGTGTAATGACAGGAAATGTTTAGAAAGAGATGAGCAATGAATCAGTCACTTGTCGGACTTAAACCTGTATTCCCCAAATCCTTAAAATGACATTTCATGCAGTGTGCAGTGTTGCTGTGTTTGAATGTAAGCAGTTTTCCAAGCTGTAATGCCGAACGTGAACGAATATCAAAGCTATTGGCTCGGGGAAGAAGGAGTCGACTCTGAATCATGCAAACAAGTCGTCTGTCATTCTGATTTCAGTTCCGGGTCGGATATGTGTTACTCTGTGTAATACCCGCCGACGTTCCATTTGCGACGCTGTAGACCAATCAGGGGCAGACTTGACCATCTAACCAATCAGATCAGAGTAGCCTGACAAAAAGTAGGGCATAAGACAGATGAATCGCCGAAGGAAAAATTTGAGAGTCAGTTAAGAAGTAAGGTAACAAGAACTGCCTATTATTAGAAAATGTAAGTGTTTTACACTGTTTATGTACGTAAACTTGTTGTTGGATACTCCAAAAACCAAAGTAGGAAAATCACAAAATATTTTCTCTAAGCTTTATTGTAATACTGCCGATATTACAATAAAGCATACACATATGCAATCCACATTGCATATGGATCAGAGATCGATTTCAGAAATTGTCCATTTTTGCTGTAGATCTCAAACATAATGTGTATACTTTTATTACAACTGTCACACTGCTTTAGAAACCGGCTTCAAGAACAACTATCAAGACAGCATCTCCAATCATGTATTTAATGACATTGTATTCCTTTGACACCAGTTTAGCAAGATCCAACTGTTTATAATTACCAGTAAATTGTGATCTGGGAAGACGGACAGCCCTTTGAACAACAGAGAGTAAGGCCATGTATAAAAAACAGACTGACCACATTAGCCATATCAGCAATTCTTCAGTCATTCATCTAAAGAAAAACAAAGCACTTTTCAAATTAAAACTGCAAGATGTTAATCTGACTATAAAACATAACCTCATGTAAACCCTAAGTAATACTGCAAATATAACATGATAAATATGGAATCATGCACTTTAATGCAAACAACATTTAAAACCAACAAACATAAAAAAGTGGAAAACTGGCAGGATATTTCTTTGGTCACGCAACGTCTCCAAACAGTTGAGACAAATGTTGAATTGAAACTGACATACAAAAAGAACAAACGTATATATAGAAATAGTAAACATCATCATTTTCTGTACAATTGCACATTTCCATGCTGGTCATGAAACTGATTTGATGCTAAAACAGTAGCTTGTTATGGATTCTCTACACGATAAAGCTTTAACTATCAGTAACTGCTCAATAAACGATACTTAACCATGGAATGTGTTTTTTGTATTCTCTATGTGTGAATCCTTCGTATGGTATATGACAAATATTTTTGATCGTCTATCCCTCTGTCTCTCCGTGTACGTTCTCCATATGGACTTTGAGGTAGTCGTTCCGCGTGAACTTCTTGTGGCACAGTGAACATTCAGCCATAGGTCGGTTTGGGTTATGGGTCAGCTTGTGTCTGATCAACATCTTCTTCAGACTGAAGGACAGGTCACACACCTGTTAATACACAAATAATGAATCATCATTTACTGCATACTTTCTTCTATTCAATGTGCAGAGACGATTGACTTCCTGTGGTACTGTTGCGCTTTCAAGAATCTGGCTCAACCAATGCTGTTGATTTTGGGGCAGAACTTTATTTTGGCTTAAATGAAAGAAAAGGTTTGGAAACCTAGTTGTAAATCATCAGGCAACACCCTATCTCTGCGACCGTGACCTCTGTTCAAAATGGAAAGAAGAAATCTGTCAAGTAGCCATTAGAAGTGCATGCGTTGCATAACCCATAAAAAGCTAACGTTTTTATATTGCTATAAGAATTTTATCAAAGCAGCGCTTGTTTACGGATTTCGATTTTGTGTGTTATTCTGACCTCGTGCACTCTGAACGCAGGATGGATGTAAAGACAAATACTGAAGACATCTTAACAGACATATAAGCAACCAATAACTAAATTAATATAAACATAACTACAAAAACCAGGGAGGGAGCCACATAAAATCTTCTTACTATTACAATGCCATATGCTATTCGTTGAGCGCACACACATCCACACACACACACACACACACACAATGCCAGAACCACTGGAAATTACACTGCCAACAAAACACACACTCGGAAAGAGCGTGTTAGTGAACTGCAGCCAAACCGAGCTGTAAATCGAAGTCGGTTAAATCCTGCAGTCAGAGCCGCAGCCTAGTGCCACGCTACACACACACACTATCAAATAAGCATCACCAATGGCCCACAATCCATTTTGCATGATAAATCAAGTTTATCTCCCGAGGGAAACACAATATTAATTATCTCCATAAATAGATACAGTGTGTGGGAGAGAGACATTGCAGATGTCACTTTCTTTGTAAAATGAATGTCATTTTTTATTTAAACAGCACGAAGAACATTTAACGCCTCATAAGCTTCCCATTAGTCCCTCACTGTGAACCGGACATATTATATGGCTGTGTGTTGTCTACAAGTATTTGTTTGCGTGATTTTATTCAAATAAAGACTTAAGGTCATTCTATACCCGTATGACTTTCTTCAATGGAGCAGAAATGGTTACATTTTAAAGATGAAGGCCCTTTCATGTAAAAAAAACAGCAATTGTAATGATAACTATTAGCGTCCACATTAACGGACACTAATGTTTATTCTCAAAGAATACAGTTTTACGTCTAAAATCTTTTGATATGCTGTCAAAGTTCTATTACTCATCAGCTATTTTCAGACAGAATTTCAGTTTGGGAATTTTGAGAACCTTTTTGGGAGGAACTCATTAGCTCCTTCTCTGAGGCAGGGTCTAAACCGGCATGATAGGAATAACCCGTGACGTAAGCAAACACTGATTGGCCGGTCACAGCAACCTCCATCAGCGATCACACTTGCCTTTTTGCTCCATTGACTTCCATTCATATACATGCGAATGCACCAGACGGGAACACAAGGTCACGCGAAAAGTTTAGTGTTGTTCGTTGAAAATGTTTTTCGTTGTTCCATGGATGCGCTTAAATGACATATACGTCACTTAATAGTTCCTTTTGCCGGTACGAATGCGATCAGGGAAATGGTCGGAGGGAAATCTAGTTTGTGTAGGACAGCCCTCTTTACTCGTTTCTGAACTTTGTTCCTGAACGTATGCGGTCGGAAAGCGCCTTCTGTATCATTATAGTGAAAGTTGTGATGTAGAGTCCAACATTAATTTTAGAAAGATTTGTAAAACTTTATATTTGTAGGTATTGGTATCGTCCTTGGTTTGAATTAGCCTTAAACATTGCAGCTTCATCTATTATCTAAAAATGAATGCGAGCGTTGCCAAGGTACAAAATGCTGAAAAGCACCATTAATGTGGCGCATATTTGCATAATAAGACTTTTCAGTTTCTGCACAGATGTTTAACTTCACATAATAACATGTGAGCTAGTGAAAGTCCTTTAGAAAAAAATCTATTTCAAAATGACAATCACAACACTTCAGCAAGCATGTCACACAATGTTCATGCCTTTAACTTCAACAGGAGCCGTGAAACAAAGATGTGACCCCAAAAACCACTTCAAATAAAGTGAAATACGCGAGTCAATAACAACGCTTCAAATAAATTTGGATGGAGAATGGTTTCTGACACGTCTCTGTTCGTTTCAAAATTCTCCGCATGAAAGTATTACCGGAATCATGTGCCATCAATGGAAGCCATTGGAATAATCGTCTTCAGAGCAGCAGATTTCAGCCCAAATCACTTCAGGCTCAATAGACTTGTCACGTCTAGTGCCGAGAGAATAAAAACAGAGGAAACCGCCAATTTCGTTCTTTTACGGTCTTTAAAACCATCGAAAGAACGACACGCCTGCAGCTTGCCATTGAAATAAATACACAAGAGTGTTTCTCATTTAGCGAAATGTGTGCACAGAGACTTCTCTGCGTGAGCGGGTGTGTTTAGGTTCCTCAAGAGTCTTTCAAAGTGTGTTCACTGCTGGCAAAGTGTTTCAGACACAGAGGAAAATCTGCATGTGTGTATTTGTTGCCCGTTTCTCACCGTTAAGCTAAAGGGTCTGTGAATCTATCCAACACTGACATTCATACTATGATGAAATATTACCTATCGATAAGATACAATACAACTCATTTAATTATCAGCAAATTATTTTAGATTTACAAAGATTTTTATTTTATTAAAGGATGGCAAATAGAAAGTAACAAGGTGCAAACTCATGGTTGGTGGCATGGCCTGTTAAAGGTGAACTTTTTTGTTGCATTTTTGTATTGTAGCTCAGTTGAATTGAAAAATTGTGAAAGAAAAATCTGCAAATTTATGTTTCAAACAGACTTCGATTGAGAGGCAAACGTTACGGACTGCAGCTTTAACACACATGACGCAGTATTCACAGATGGTCACAAATGTCTTTTTCAGGGATATTGAGAAGATAAGGAGGCGTTCATGACATTTTAACGACGTAGCCTGGAGCGGGTCGGGTCTGAATGTGTGTGTGTGTTTTAAGACGCTGTAAGGTCAGAGATGGGTCAGTTTGTGCAGGGCGGTTTCATCCTTGTGTCTGCCTGGCAGGAAGTCCTTCCACTGCGGCTTCGACGCCACAGTAACACCCTCTCACAAACACACACAGAGCATGAGTGCGCGCTAGTTTATGTGCCATCAGTAAGTGTTTTAGTTTGTGGTCTGATGCGCGTCATGGTGCTGATTATGTGGACGCAGCGTAGGCCGCAGGGTTAAACTCAAGACCGGCATAAGTTCTGTCAATGATCTAAGACTAATCCCACCGACGTCACACACTACCCACAATCCACCAGCTCTGCTCTTCCAGTGGGTTGAGCCTGCAGTGAGTGTGTGTGTGAGAGGTGGACAGTAGAGGTTGTTTGATTATTATGTATTCGTTATAGCAATAGAAGGTTTAGTGTGTATCTGTGTTTTTAACTTACGTCGCACTGGAAAGGCTTCTCTCCGGTGTGTGTGCGCATGTGTTCATCCAAGCCGCGTTTCTGACTGAAGGCCTTGTTGCACTCGCTGCATTTATACGGCTTTTCCTGTATAAGAGAAAATAAGTTAAACATCCACAGACACACACACAAGAATCATTAAGTCACATGATTTTGTGGTTACTATTCTCACGAGAAAAACAGCACACATCTACTTAAGCCCCATGATTTAAGGTATCTTGTATATACTGTGGCACAACTGTAGAGGATGAGTTGGGCTATGTTCACATCTGACGTCTTTTATGAAAAGAAAAAGTTGACAAGGGTGCTATTTAGTAAAAAAAGCTGGCAGCGTTTGTGCACCAGGTAGCCAAAAGAAACAGATCCGGACAGGCTTCATAGGCAGCGTGAGAGAATTCTATTTAATTCTAATGAGAGAGCGTCTATGCAATAACATATTTACAAACTACAATACTAATTTCTCGAGCTTGATCCTGCTTGACCAATCTGTTATGTTGTTATGGAAACGATAGGTCTCACAACTCGCTTGTCATTGGTCAGCTGTGAAAAAGGTGCTTGACGTAGAATGTTTTTTTTTCAACTTCAAAAGACGCTAGCAGCTTTCAAAAAATAATTCAAGTGTGAACATAGCCTTATTTCATATTGTTTGTTTATAAGACTAACCCTGATGTCTTGGCAAACATTTGTATTTATGACTTTATAAACATCACAAAACTTCTCAGGACTTGAAGGTACTATAGTAGTGCAAAGTTATGACAGAGTGTGTGTAGTAAGATTTTACTGCAGGGAGTTATTCTATTTTTTCTGAAAAGAATGAAGATATTCAGAGGGGGTCAGAGTAATCCTTCAGGCAACAAACATGTTTACACAAACACACACACGCACAACAAATGAAGTGGCCCTTCATGTGTTACACACCTGGAACACATTACATCTGGAAAACATATGCATACATTTGCTTATATAAAAGACTTAAATTACACAACAATTAAACAGCCTATTTACCTAAAACAGAATGAAATGTTTTCTTGACACAGTTCACAAGTTTCTTTAACAGTACAGGTGAATTAAAATGTGTACTGTGTGCACAGAGTGTAATCTGTTATACAGAAAAGAAAATGAAATGAATATCGATAAAACCTGTCAAATAATTATTTAGAATCTTTAAAGCCTAATTTCTTAAAGACAGTTAAATTTGTAAATTATTATATCTCCACAATAGTTTTGAGATATCATTAAGGGTCATTCACACCAAAAACAATAACTGTAAAAAGTACAGTAATAACTAAAACGGTAGCAACAGTATTTTATCAACGACACCATTGACAACTGATAATATTGAGGCTGCTCGTGCTTATTCCAAGCTTGTGCGCTGCACCTTAACATTTTAAAAATGCGAGCCCTTTAAATTCAAATAGATTTTGATTGGCTGTCAATGTTTTATCATTGGCTGGAAAAAAAGATTTGAAAGTGATCCCAATCGTCGCTCAATGACTTCAAATTTACTTTAAAAACACACATCACGCATATAGTGTCAGTTCTGGCAGGTAAGTTAGTCAACCTTGCTCAGCTGATGTCATCAGGTGCAGCTAATCAATGTGAACCAATAGTGAAACAACACCTACTACACTGTTGCTGCGTCCGAAATCGCATACTGTGACAGTACGTACTGAACTTGAATAGATACCTACCTATTGGCCATTAAAACAGTACGTTCTATATAGTATCAGTGGGAAACTGTGTCCGCCATGTTTCCCACTGGCTGCATGTGACCCGTATGCTCTTTGACCTATGACGTATTAACAACAACCTACATGTGAGCGTTGATAGAAACATTATTTAGTCACCAGAAATTCATTTATTGGCACTTATTAAAAACGGACGTCCACCTTAAAAAAAAACTATATTTATTTGATTTACTTCTAAAATTTGACCGTTGTTCAGGTCCCCAGTTATCATGGGATAGAGAAGCGTCCATCCGATTTAAACTCGAATCTCGGTTAAAGTAGTAGACCATCTGGGTATTTTACGCCTACTGTTTTTTGCATAACGAGGTTTCGGACATACTATTCATGACACACACTCATTTTCGCCTACTATATAGTATGGAAGTAGGTGATCTTAGACGCAGTGCGTGTCATATTTAAGTTACTTTCTTCTGTAGCATTTTAATCATGCCACGCTAAAGAAAAACACCAACATCCACCAACATTTGATTGCATCTATGAGCGCTTACACCTTTTCCACTGTTCTAAGTGAGTTGGTTCTACATGACACGATTACAAACTGTTCTCGGCGCAATGTTGGAAAAGTGCTCTATCAGGTAACCTTTAATTTCATCCTGAACGCATCCTGAATTTTATTCATTTTCCATTCTGACAGGTATGGATCCTTTTAGTATACAAATTTTGCATTTCACTATTACCCAAAGGATGTATATCCCTGTTTTGAAAATTGTTCTGGGTCCCCATGTGGGGGGATATAATCATTGCTGCACTCCTGCTCTGTTCATCCAAGGCTGCATGCACAGGCAGAGAGTTTGCCCAGAACAGTTTCATTCTGCCAACCTTAAACATTGCTATTGATTAAATCTTTGACAGTGGTGGTCCTGACAGAAACGTTAAGTGTGGAGTGTTATGTTAGTGGGTCTGTAGGCAGATAGGGTGTCTGTGTATTGAGCGGGGTGTTAAACAAGCATACGTTGATAGCCAAGACCATGCTTATACTTCCAATTCCAGCTGTCATGGGAATGGGTGGACACAGGAAGAGAGGATCCTGGGAAACGGAGCAGGGCAAGGTGTGGCTGCACACACACAAGATACACAAGGTGCAGAGGATCAAGTGTGTGTTTTACAGAAACACGTAACGAACATGGGCCTGGGCCAGCTTGGACACGTGTGCGTGTTTGAGAGAGAAAAATATACAGCGTAAGATGAGAGTCTTGGCGTTTACAGAGCATAATATGTCCAGTATGTCGATGTAAGCCTCCATCAGCAGTAAAAACCTTCAGCTGGGACTGTCAGCAACATGACCCCTACAAAAATATGTACAGGTCAAGAGTCACGGACTATGACACACATTAGCACAGATGGATGAGAGTCGATGGCCCATAATTCTTTGCAGCTTTGTGAGTCATGCTATAATGACTGTAAATCTGGTAGTATGAAACCTGAAAAATGTTCTCAGGCAGTATGAATAGGTATGAAGACATCAAAGCATGTACAAATCCGATGTGCCTTCATCTGGTTATATAGTCGGGATAAATTAAACTGTTCACTGCCTGTAATATCCCACAATCCTGTAAACCGTTCACTTCTTATGTCCACAATCATGCATTTTTTAATCCATCATTTCATTTCCAAGATATAGGCATAAAGAAAATCAATATCCTGACTATCTGCTAAAGTTTACTTTTTTTGTTAGGGGTCTTGTCTTTTTCTTTGAAGTCAATGACTGAGTCAAATGCCTTGATTCATTCATTTCCACTATTTGGTCATGAAACTAAACAACATGATTTACAGCAAATCACTATGCACATGTAAACCACGTGAAATATTCAGTGGGGAAATACACAAAGAATGAATCATTGTCACTTTGTACGTGTTGCTTTAGGACCAAATGCACTGTATTAGGCACAATGGCCATACTTATGTGGCGCTGCTTCATCTAGCAGGATTCAGACTTTGAGATGTTGGAGGATGCAGCAGAAGGATTGGGGCATCCTACAATGAATTTAATGTAATTTTTTTAATGGCCCAAAAATACATATCAATAGTATAATATGGATTAGCACAGTTCATGTTTGTTCTCATTACACCATCAAAGTCTTAAATTCAGTTTGCATTATGATATCATAATAGCCTTGTTCTGCTCTCTGTTGTGTGTCAGTTCACAGCTCATATGTTATGGTTAAGTATTACTGGATCATCGTCCATATTTGGCAAAGAGCTCTAATGATGTGCTGCATCTGTTCTGCTTTCTGAAGTTTTCTTGGATTAACGCTGATGTTGCCACTAGGTCTGCGCAATGAAACTGAGAGACGCCACTATTCTAAATATCTGGGGAATAGATGGCAAAAGTGATATGGTTCTTTCAGGATATGATTTCACAACAAACACCCATGTCATCCATCCTCAAAAAGATGGCAAGCAGATTACCGTCCATTAATAGATGCTTAAAAGGACAGTTCACCCAAAGATTAAATTCCGTCATGCATTACTCACTCTCTAGTTCCAAACCTATATATTTCTTTCAATGTGGTCCTAGAACTTCTTGGTTATAAGCATTTGTCCAAATATCTTTCCCTGTGTTCATCACAACAAAGAAATTCATTCAGATTTGGAACAACTTCGAAGGCTAGTAAATACTTACAGATTTTTTTAGGTGAACTAGGTGAAAAGGGATGTAAGAAATTTCACTGAATGCCGCACTCAAAGGACTCACTTGCTAATTTCTCTCACTGATTTTAGTTGTTAGGCTTTACAAGGTCGATGGAGAAGGTTTGTGCGCGTGAACGTGTCTGTTAGTGGGTGACTTTTAACAGGCCCAGAGCCTAAGTTCACAGCTGAGTTAATGGCCCTAGTGGTACTATTCCGAACCTCTGGGAATGATGGACACACACACGCAAATCGGTGGGACTTTCATGGAGCTTTATTCCAAACCCATCTGACTTGCTTTTTTCCATGATACACAAACGGCAAAATGTTAGGTCCATACAGCCTCAATAACCAACATTCCCAAACATTAGGGTCAAGCAACAAGTGAATTTTTCCTCATTTTGGGCAGTCACCCCTTTTTACTCATTTTTGTTAAATGTGTGGTATAATGTAGTCACATGTTTTAGCATTGAAACACACCTGGACACACACAAACATAAACTCAAGACAAGAGCAATCACACATTCACGTAATAACACACAAACAAACAGGTGTCATGGGGATATTAAATCGAACAAAGACAGTTTTGTGAGTATGCATGTGTGCGTCTGTGAGTGGTCTTACCCGTGTGTGTGTGCGTATATGCATCTTAAGACCGTCGTTCTTGCTGAAGGCTTTGTCACAGTATGGACACTGATACGGCCGTTCACCTGTACACACAAACACATATCATCAAACTTCAGACTTTTAGAAAACAGCTGACAGAATATTGTAAATGGACACACGACGGTGAACAAAATGCAGCAATTTTGAAGGAGCTAATGTTTTGCTGTTTTTGAGGCTTTGATTATGTTTTTTGGGGTGTTTAACAATGTATGTTCATGTTTCTAATAAAAAAAAACGCCTTATATTTCAATTATTTCAAGTCTATTGCTCGTCCCTCATCCAATTAAATGACTGGATTTTTTCTGGACTACATAAAGTCCCGAAATGCTCTATTTGGTAGCCGACCAGGTCTGTTGTGATTGGTTCCCCGCTTAGAGTGTGTGAAGATGTCCCACCCACACCATATCAGCGAGCTTCAGCTTCTCAGTCTGTTTTGATTGGTCGGTCCCCCTCTCAGTGCACATGTAATCGTACATTTTGGCTCTTAGCAATAAACAGTAACAGTCAACTTCACTTTATCAGTTAAAAACATGTTGATCGATCGAAGTGTAACGGAAATCTGCTAGTGCATGTGCAAATATCACTCTTTGTTAGAGATCACAATTTTTTTTCTACTAGGGCGAGGGAAATGACACCTTGCTTGGCACTTAACTTTCAGTTTTAGTATTTGGGAGGTATTGTTTATGCTCTAACAGCAACATTACGTACTGACTAAAAGATGAAAAATGGGATCCCGGGGAATGGGAACTTATAAGTATGTGTATGTCAGTCTGTTTACTGTTTGCTACAAGCCTCCAACCTTACGACCAGATTTGTTATTTTTATAAACCACAACGCTTTTTTCTAAATTTAGCATTAGCATTATTGATTAGCATGTAAACATTTGTGACGCTGTGAAACTCAGGCTAAATTCACTAAGATTTCAATCTTTAAAATAGGATTAATCAGTCAATATTGAAGATATTGTTGTTATATCGTTGATGATTAAATGAAGAAGTGGATGTCAAAATATAAAATAAATGGCCTGATAAAATACCATATATTTTATTTATTTAAATCCAAGTGGGCTAAATTGATTAAACAAATATTTTCCAAAACCATTGTCCGGATCCATTTTTAAAGATATATATATATATCCTCCTGGAACTTTAATTGAATACCCCTGTTTTGGAGCTATTGTCTGATTATCTACTTTAGATTACAGAGTTTCCTGCACTAGATTACAGAATTCCAGGTATTTACAACAGATCTGATAGTTTTTAAGTGCAGACATAATGCTCAACACTCTGTCCTATGTGTTTCCATCAAAGCAAATGTGGTTCTGACTAGAAGACTTTACACTCTGTGCAGGTGCCTTCGGGATTCTGGTCTCAAACCTTCAAACTTTAATGAACTGTTCACAATGGATGCACTCAAAGCACTGTAATGCAATGATTTGTAGATAATTGTTTCTGGGCTTTTTACAGAATTCGTGTAAACTGCTGTTCCACATAAAAAACACATTTAAAAAGCATTCATGTATTGAATCTAGTCGTTAACTAAGATTCCTTTTTTATCTATTGAAGCCCACAATAATATTTAAAATATCAGTAAGCTTTTAATATGTAATATCATCACTTATTGGGTGCTTTCAATTTCAACTTTTGAAAATTATATTAAAATCATAATATGTAATATTAGCCATATTTGTAATATTTAAAAAAAAGTAAAGGTAAAGAAAAAAATAAATTTTTAAATGATTTAACAATGAAAATGTTCCCTGCATTTTCATGTCACTACCGAAATGTTTTAGTTGATTGGCTGAGACTGATTTGAGCCAGAGTGTGTAACTTTAAGGAAAGTCATTATCGAACATATTTTTTCTGCAATCAAGCAAACTTTTTTGGGGCGTTATCCCATAAATCTGTACAGAACTGTGCATGCTTACCATGTTCTGATTAGCATCCTTGAGTTACAGTCATAAATTGTCACTACCAAAACAGTCAGGATCGAACCTATCACCGGTTATCATTGTTTCGGTAGTGACAAAAAGCAACAATCTTCCTTTATTTGGGGAAATAAACAAAATTAGTAACAAATCATTACTATTTTAGTATGTTTTAGTAGTGATATAGTATGTTAGTTGTAGGTTTACTATTAGATATTACTGTCAGATGTGTGTCTCTTGTATGTGCAACATAGTTAGTTATTTGTATTAACATACATTTGAAAGTCTGATTCAGCTGTGCAAATTAAATATTGTGGTCACTACCAAAAAATTACCATCATTACTGAAAATATCGAAACATGGAATGTTTTGTCAATAAAAAAGGATATTAAATGATCAACTAAGGTGTTAAGATAGTGTTTGGTTCAATGAATATATAAACTAACGAATCTTTAACTTTGAAATCAGTATGATCAATTTTATGCCTATTACAAATATTTAACAATATTGTTAAAATAATAACTGTTATTGATTTACCCGTGAAAACATTTAAACATATATATAAAAAATAAGGGTAGATTTAAACACAATCTTAATAGGATAATATAATACATCTTATTAAATTATATATCATTGTGTTTCAGTAGGGAAAAATTTGGGGAGAGGAAAAATATTCCAAAACTTTCTGAAATGACATGAGAATTAATTGCACAATTACTACAAATGAGTACCTTTGATGTTAAAAAATTTGCAAAGATAAAAACATTTTATCATGTTACATCTTACTGCACCAATTCTGTAGGATGGTCCTTATATCAACTAAAATGCATTTTATTCGATTTACATTTAAAGTATTTATTTTGTTCTATCAAAGCCTTTGATAGCATAAAGACTATACTGCAATCTATACATTGCCTAACTAATTATCACTAAGATTATGTAGTGATGTTTCGATAGGGCAGTGCAATTAATCGAAAATAAATCGAAATAGTTAATTTTGGCCTTCAACAATTACAAAAACAAAATAATTGAGGTAAAACGATTATTGTGCCACATTCCATTTTGCAAGGATCCTCTCTTTTCTTTTGGTATAAATTCACATCCCACCCATTTCCTTTACAGTGATGCAGCTGTGCTATTTCTTTACATTTAATTTTCAGTTGAAATCACAGTTTAAAAGCAAAGTAATTTATTTCCTATGTTGTTTTAAAAGTTAATGAGTAAATCCTGTTATAAAATCGGGATCTCAATATTGGCCAAAATTATCGTGATTATGTTTTTTGTCATAATCGAGCAGCTCTATGTTTTGAACACTGTTTTTTATGCACAACTGATCAAAAAAAAACAAAAAGAAAAACCTTAAACAAGAATGTTTGTTAATGGACAGGCTATGTCGTAACAAAGCCATTTGACTATTGGCTCAGTGGAAATGAGGTTGGTTCTGTAAGAGCTCCATAGATCCTCTGCCTGACAGTTCTGGTGGAAAATGAATATGAAGGATCTAATGCCATTTCCACATTATGAAATCACAAATGCTTCTAACATTCTGCACCACTGAGATCAAAGCCTTGCATCTGCTGCCCTCTTCTAGAAAGTTGTGATGCCTGGCATAACTTGGGTTCGGAATTGGTCGCCTGGCAGACAACTTTGAATCTCCTTTGTATGAAAAGGTCCAATATGTTGCAGAAATCACCACATAAAACAAAACTGTTCCAGGACAATTATGCCAGTGATCACATTAAAAACTTGGCCTGACCATTACAGCTTAATTTTCATTGTAACTGTATCCTGCACAGAAGTACAGAGATGAATTTGTTAATATGCTCTGGGTTAATCTGAGGCTATAAACACTGCCCTGTAAGACTGGGCAACTTTTGTCAAAATGTGTTCCACATTTTTGATGCCAAATACGTTTTTAGACAAGGATCAAGTACTGTGAATTCACAAAAGCAGCTGCATATTAACAATAAAATCAGATACGTATTTATGCGAAAAGAGAATGCTTTAATCTTTGCACGACTGTATATGCGCTTTGGCACAAAATGTATATATACTGTAGGATCTCGGTCTGCAAAATGTCTGAAATAACGTGTCCACAAGGAACATAAAATATAAATCAGGATTTTCAAATCAATACTCCGTGCCCCTTAAGGATCCCACGCCTCCTCTCCAGAAATGTAAAACCAAATTCACAGGGACTATCTCTACAATCTTGAACCAATGTGACCTGATGTGGGTGGGGTCAGTTAAACCCCGCCCCCTCCGGATCAAAGCGTCGCTGGGTCGAATGGTAAAGATGCTATCGGAGCGTGCTCGGTATCACCACAATAGAGGAGTGACAAGCTGTCAGTCAAGCAGTAGGCACACACGTGGGTCTGCTTTAGATAAAACCGATCTGGATTACAGATAGAAGGCTAGTTGTGATTAGAGCGTTGCAGTCCTGCCGTATGAAGTTACATACACATACAGCTCAATTCAGCACTTAAATTGTTTTATCTGAAAAACACCCATAATTAAAACCAGACTGAATCTGAGATACAATCTGCTCTATGCTCTTAATTATACACAGTATTGTAACTAATTACAATCTTATTACAAAGTGATTAGATTTTCAGGGAATAGTGGCTAGCTAGTTAGTTCCTCCAAAGATGCTGAGTCTTATGCATGGTTGGTGCAACGCACGTGGCTTAACAAAACACATATCAAAATTCTAAATTTTTATAAAAATTACAACTGATAAGATATGTTAAAGATTAAATAAATGTATTGACCCTAACAGAAAAGTTTTACATTTTATATAAGCTTTTAATTCTTTTCAACTAACATTTCAGCCCATAATTAACCAGTCTTACTAGATGAGCAAAGCTCATTCACATCCTACGTGAGCTTTAAATGATTCGCTGATCTCTTACATTCTATTTAAACAAATCTGTTCAAAGGAGTCATTTGTTTGAGAGTCGTTCTGATCGCAATATGCGTTTACACTGGCGAACTCGTTGTGTACAGTATAACGCTGATTCAAGAAGCCAACTTCACAGCTAAAACATTACAATGATATACAGCACATTTACTATAAGAAACCTTTTCAAGAAATTGAACGTAAAACACCTGAACAGCTTTCACACAGCTAATATAGCTCCTAATTATAGCACTTCTACTGAACTCTTCAGCGCCTCCATTGTGGCCTAATGCCGCAACTGCAGTTAAAAATGACAGTCTGTTTAATGACTGAATTGTTTTTTGTGAAGACACTCAACATAAATTTCCAGAGAAAAGGCACGAAATTTGACTGAGGCGGACACCTCCAATTTTTCTGTCCAGGAAAAACCCTAGGTATGGTGTTTAAGCAGTGAGTTATGTCGTTGTTCGGCAAACGCACCCCTGGACGAGAAAACTAGCCATAGAGGAAAATGTTACAGTGTTCCAACCACTTGCATTGCGTTATGATGAATTCTTAAGTTTCTCAATGATGTTATCCTAAAAAGAGCTTCACTTATAAAAAAAAGGTGCATCAAAACGTTCTTTGATGACATAGAAGAACCTCTTGGTTCCATAAAGAACCTTTAACATCTGAAGAACCTTTCTGTTACACAAAGGTTATTTGTTGGCAAAACACGGTTCTTCAGATTATAAAAAAGTAAGTTCATTAAAGAACCTTTGATTGAATGGTTCTTCATGGAACCATAAAATGGTTCTTCTTTGGCAACGCTGTGAAAAACCGTTTAAGCACCTTTATTTTTAAGATAGTTAAAAGTTGCTTGTTGGCAATGTCTCTGTTGCTATGGCTTGTTGTGTTACAGTTAAATACACAATTTTGAAAAAGATGGAAAATATTAGGCTCTCATGACTCTGAGACCTACCTTTTCCAGCCATGGCTGTAGCAGGATGCAAAGATAAGTCCATGCACGTGAAACAAAGCTCAATTCTCATTAAAGGCCTTTCTGGGCTAATGAAATAAGGCTTTTCTGGATAGAGAATGACTCCCTTTGGAATAGGTAATGCGTCTGGCAATTGGGGCAGCCCCATAGAGAAATGTGAATGGCAAAACATAACTTAATAATACTGCCTTAAGAGAGATGCCAGTTGCTGTGTGTTTGCATGTGTGCGTCCTGATTGCGCAACAATCCCCTTTGTAATTCACTTTCTTGTTAATCCAATTTCTTCAGGGAATAATTGTCGGATTTGAAAAAAGTTACACAGTTTAATTAGATAAACGAAGAGATTGGCAAGGAAAACTTTTTTTACTGCCCTTTATATAATAAGGTTAATTAGCTCAGCTTCAGGGGGAGTGC
This sequence comes from Triplophysa tibetana, assembly GCA_008369825.1. Taxonomy (NCBI): domain Eukaryota; kingdom Metazoa; phylum Chordata; class Actinopteri; order Cypriniformes; family Nemacheilidae; genus Triplophysa; species Triplophysa tibetana. The sequence goes on from CM017912.1 coordinate 6,879,274, forward strand.
GCAAGTGAGATCTTCATTAAACATAAGACCGAGCGTTCTGCCAAGACGTTTACAATGATCCATTACGTTGCTGATTCGACGATGACAAGCTTTTCTCATACTTCCATAAATTAGCCGTGCTCCTCCTTTATAACACAACAAGCATGTTTTGTAATACAATACGTAAAGCAATTGTAAAACGGTGTCTGAATATTGGGTATTGCGGCATATGATTCTGGACCAATATCAGGTCATAAAAACTGCTTTTTCGCTGCGATCTACCCACAGCGATAAATAGGAAAACATAATCAACAAAATTGCCCCAGTTAAGGCGGCATATATCATCAAAGCACCAAGGAATAATGGGGTGTCCACCTGATAAACCCAGGGAAGTTTTGTACCTCCCTCTATCCGCAGTAACATCATCTTGTTCTGTAATTATTTCTTACTCCATATTTGCCCTCCTTGATCTTCCTGTTACCAGCATATTTGTTCCCTACTTAACTTATCTCAGGAAAGTGACGACAATAATCAAGGGGTATTTCCATCTACAATGTAAAATACTATGCTGAAATTATAAAGATTATAACACCTAGTCCCATTAAAGGGATAGTTCGCCCAAAAATGAAAATTCTATCATGAATCACTTACTCTGTAGTTGTTTGAAATCTTTATAAATGCTTGTTTGATTGAACACAGAGAAAGATATTTGGATGAATGCTTGTAACCAAACAGATCTTGGACCCCATTGACTACCATAGTTGGAGAAATGACAACGGTAGTCAAAAGTGCCCCAGAACTGTATGCTGCTTGAACTGTTTGGGTTCCACCATTCGTTCAAATATCTTTCTCTGTGTTCATCAGATGAAAGATATTTATACAAATTTGAGCAACTCAAAGCTGAGTAAATGATGAAAGAATTTCTTTTTTGGGTGAAGTATCCCTTTTAGCCGACAGAATTCTTGAGGGAAATACTGTGCCTTTATACAGTATATCTTCTGAAGAAATGTACGCCTTTTCCACCAAATCTCTTCTATCTGACTGCATATTTTCCCTGAAAGGTTCTTTGAATGATAAGCAGTCGCGAACTGAACCTATTAAGCGTGTTTATACCGTTTGTAGATCAAATCCAACATTTCCATCTACTGTAGCTCTCAAGACATTGTGGTATCATGTGGTTTAGGCCTAAATCTTAGAACATCAGGACACATCTTCTTGTGATGGTTTATGTACTTTATGAGGGAATCCTTGAAACTTTCAACCAAAATCTGAGAGTCGGTTTACAGGTCAACGTTGTGAGGAAACGTAATTCACAGCGTTTGGTCCAAAGTAAGATATTAGGTTAAAGAGTCATCTCTTGCCTGAAGAACCTCTGTAAAAGACATTGGAAAAGGTATCCAACGAGACGATGTTTAGGCTTGAATCGAGGGATTTGAGCATCTGTCAAGTCTGCAAAACACAGATTAGCTCAAGACACAAAAAAGCTTGTGTTCCTACGAGCAGATGGTGTCGAGGAGGACTGTTCCTGACATCTCTGGCTGAAGTTCTGCCTTCATGTTCCAAAGTCTGGTGCCACACCGCCTCTCGACCGGAGTCTCCAATATGGTTCAAGTATGCCATTCCATAAGAATGTTTGTATGGAGCATTGCAAACCGCTTGATACAACTCTAGTTTTAAGCTAGCCTCTAATCATGTATCAAAGTGAAAATACACATGGGACAAATTCTTGCGTTTTGCTGTCAAGTCAAGATTAGGTAAGAGCACTCCATTCATGTTTTGTGGACGGAAAATTCCATTCATTGAACACTTGGACAACCACTTATCGATTTCCTTCCATTGTGGTGATACGTTTTCTCAAAAATGCAAATATCTACTTGTTATTTTGATTCAGCTATGTCACCAAGAAATTACTATCTGAGACCCTGATGTGTGTGAGTGAAGTCGGGGGGCTAACTGATTTAGCATGTGTTGTAACGGGACACCGTCTTTGTGTGACCCGAGAGTCTCCGCTCTCTTTCCAGATCCCCGGCGGTCCTCTGTGGCCCCAGACACCCCAGTCTGCTAATCGATCCGTTTGGCAACCCCCTCCTCGTGTGAGTGTGTGTGTCTGGTGAACAGATGGTTGTCCCTGTCACATGCCGGGCATTGTGCTGGTGTAATGTGGAGATCTTTGTAGCTCAGGGCCTTCGGTATGAAAGACATTAGGCCCGTCCATCATAGACTCAATCTTGACTTCCTCTTTCCTTATCCTTAATCCAAAATGGTCACACATATGCAGGCTAACACATTCATACGCACACAGACTGTAAATCTAGGCCTACATGCCTCCGGTTATGGACTAGCACAGACTGAAGTGGTGCTGTAATATAATATCGATCGGTTTTGACCGATAAGCGTTTGACTTTGATCAGTCACAGACACACCCAATAACTTCACACTTGACCTGTTGATTACTGACAGACCTCAGAAATGAATCCAGATTCAACCACACAGGCTTAAATGCTACCATGTTTGCACTTCATTCGGTAACATGTACATGCAGTTCTGCATAAGAACCTACAGTATACACAATTTTCTAGGACTTCCTTCTTCTTTATTTCTATACCGTTGCTTTCTGTAATTTTTTTTATGTCTCTGCTGTCTATTCTATTATGATTTCACAGTAAACCGGCCTTCAACAATCTGAAATTGTAAATAATACATTTAATAATAGAATACAAATAATTAATTATTGTTAATTGTTGACATGCGAAGTCAAAGGGATAGATCACCCAAAAAAACGTGTCAAACCTGACTAAGTTTCTTCTGCTCAGCACAAAATAAGATGTTTTAAAGAATGTTGGCAATCCAACAGCAGCGGTACCCATTCACTTCTCCTGTATGGACAGGAAACAAATGCAAGTCAATGTGTACCGAGCCGTGGTTTTGTTACCAACATTCTTCAAAATATCTTCTTTGGTAAGAAAGTCTACAGGTTTAAAAAGAGGGTAAGGAAATGATTACTTCATTTTTATTTAATGAACCACCACTAATTTAGAAGGAGGCTCTACCCCTTTTACTGGTATTTAAATATTTAGCATATTTTTGTGATTAAAGCAAATACAATAACTGAGGGGGGAAATAATCTAAAAACATCTTGAATCTGAATTTACACAAGTGAAAAAACTTGAAAAGCTTATGTTCTGTTGTTGGGATGCGGAAGCGTGCAGCCAGTAGAGATGTTTATTTCACCACTAAACACACACACACAGTTTTACTTGACTGGACTGCTTTCACGTTCCAGATGTGGAAGAACGGTGTGTGTTCGTGTGTGTGTGTGCGCACTTGTCTAACTGAGCACTGTTTGACTACTGTGAGGACACAGACTCCTGCAGCGAACATCCCAAAGAATTACCCATCACTATAAACACACACGCGTGCTTCAGCTTCCTCCAGCATTACTAGATACATGTGCACAGCTTCCTACAGCTGTGCTATAACGGTTTATACTGTCAGCCCCTCACATCTGAGCATCATAAATATGTCACTCCGGTCCTGAGATGGTATTTTTTTAGGGTATTTTTCTTCAGGGTTTAATTCATTTAGCGGAATGAAGTGAAACCTTTTCTTTCATCAACTGGAACCCTTTTGACTTTTAAACTATGTCATGTCTGACCTACTGTGATTTTGCACTGGAATTAAGATGGCCAATCGTATTGGAATCAGACTGGACTATGAGAAAGCACATTTTTTGTGATCTTTTTAGATCTCTTTTTGGGAGTAGGCTTCATAAAAGTCTTGCTAGTTAACAACACCAATTGACATAAACTGGACTAGTCTGTTGCTGGATGACAAGTTGGGCATCCCGGCCAATGTCTAATTAAAATGATGAAATCTGAAAATCTTGAGAAAAACCAAGCACTCGGGAAAAGATTTCAACAAGAACTAGTTAACTAGTTAATGACGGAGCGATGTTTTGTTTCACTTTCACGTACAACCATGAATAGCATGTGCGCTGACCTCATGGCTGAACTACTTTTACTGATGAGGGTACCAGACTAATTCGGTCTGATCTGTCCTGAGGCCAAATGTAGAGGCTTTTCCACACACACACACCCACCCACACACACACCTTACACATTTGGGGTCTACAATGGCTCATTCAGTCGTCTGTAAATGAGAAGCTAAACTAGGGCAAAATTGCGGCTTCTCTCAGGCCTTGACAACCCTCATGATGTCATTCAGCCCTACGCATTCCGTAAGTGTTTCCTTTAGGTCCTCCTTGCGCCCCCCCTGCCAACGGCACCACGCTGATCCTGCAGCTTGTGCAAACTCAGACACGCATGTATGCAGACAGTACTTCCATTCACACCAGCGTCCTTGGATCTGTTTGGACAGTGTTTTTACTGGAAAACACCCATTCCTTCTTAAAACAGCCCAGTCTCCACCTGCTTTGATGTTCTGCTCTTTGTAGCATTTATATATATGGTGAGCACTGATTTTTATTATGAGTGAAATCATTTTTTGCGATTGATCTGAGATCAGTTTTCGTGCTGATGTTAAATGAGCATAAATACCATCCAAAATTACCTCATAAATACCATCCAAATTCAACACAAAAAGTCACAACAACCTTACTTGATGGAGTATGGCCTTTAAAAACTAATACGGATGAATACAAAAAATATATGAATTGGACAGCATTAATTAAATCATCGTATTTTTACTAAGACAATAATATTATTAATAATATAAAATAATATATTATACCTTCTATACTTTTACTACTACATTGCTAACAACTAAAGATGCAGTAGGCAATGAGAATCAAGAACTCTGACATTATCGATGGAAATTTTGCGAGGCATCATGAACAAGGTTCATTTGTCAACTGCACAAGCTCTGTGACAGCAGTGTGAGATGGGCGTTTAGGAAAGAAAGTGACAGTATAACAAGCAAAATCCCATGTGGCGCCTGTGAATGATGTCATCAACATGTTGGGCTCAGTAAAGCTTGTGCCAGTCTGGTTGGCAAATGTCGGGTTCTGACTCAGAATAACGCAATTCAACGTTCTGGACCATGTAACGCAAGTTTGACAGGTACAAAAACAAAAGAAAGCAATGGTTTTTAAACATAGGAGCTTTTGAGAGTTTTGTCTTAACTTGAGCTCATGTGAGGATCTGAGAAACATATGGGTGGGTTTAGGATTAGGTTTAGACCAAAATTGGGTATAAACTATGTTTAAGACTTGGGTTTAACTTTGGTTAAAGAGCCTAAATCAAAGTTACTCAAGCAGGTTAAACCAACAAACGATATTAACACTTTAGGATTAACACTGAACCGGTCGAAAGATTTTCAGCACCGAGTTTTAACCCCACAGCAGTGGTGAGCTGATGGAATGACAGATCAAAAAGCAGACTTATAACAGACTGAATTAAAAGTCTCTGACAATAAGAAATCTTGTTTTTTGTTCAAAATGTTGAGACTAACCCATATTAAAGCGTTGATAAAAGATGAAGCTACAACATTTTATTGTTGTTGGCAGAGGCTCTGTTTCTTGTATTTCTTCTATACAAAAGATATTCTGGAGGCCATGAAAGTCTTGGGAATAGGTTCAAATATGCTGGCACTGGCAACGATTACGGAAAGACTGGAGGGAAAGGGTTAATATATCCAGCGTTTTGGGCATGTGACTGATCTGCCATCACACGGACACCAGGTAGACAAACACACTCAACAAAACGTTGTTTTTAAACATATGTCTCTTCAAAACATGTGAATGCCAGTCTGGTTGAATGAAAGGGGAGACAGATTTACAGACGGCAAAGGTCAGAGGTCACGACGCTGAATGCCTCCAAAGAAAACGCTTTCTTCCCATTCACTGAGGTGCGCCCCTCATTCATACCACTGCTACCGCATTCCTTTCCGCATTACACACAAACAGCCTCACGCATCTTCTTTTTACCACAGCCAACATATTTTGGTTTTTATGTTTAAGTGTATATTTGTGTTGATCTACAGGCGATCACTTTGATGAGACAATAAAATGTGTGCAACTGTGATCATGAAGCCAATCTAGAGGCCACACATATTAGTAACTGAAAGATAAACATTTGTGTGTACCGATGTGATAAGAAAGAGACAGAGAAAGTGAGTTGTTTGTAAGTGTGTGAGAGAAGTGTATTGTGTGTTGTAGGCTGTCGTTATGGCAGCACATAGGAATGTTGAGATGTCCACTATAAAGGCTCTTTAATGAACATGCTCTCTGGGAGATTCTCAACACTGAGATATACAAAAAGAGCGAGAATGATACATACAGTATCTGCTGTATACAGTCTCACAGAAGTGAGTACACTCCTTACATTTTTTGTAAAGATTTTATTTTATCTTTTCATGTGAAAAGACTGAAGAAATGACACTTTGCTACAATGTAAAGTAGTGAGTGTACAGCTTGTAAATTTGCTGTCTTCGCAAAATAACTCAACAAACCAACCATTAATGTCTAAACCGCTGGCAACAAAAGTAAGTACACACCCGAAATTGGGCCCAATAAGCCATTTTCCCACCCCGGTGTCATGTGATTCTTTACTGTTACAAGGTCTCAGGTGTGAATGGGGAGGTGTGTTAAATTTGGTGTTATCGCGCTCACTCTCTCATACTGGTCACTGGAAGTTCAACATGGCACCTCATGGCAGAGAACTCTCTGAGGATCTGAAAAAATACTGCATGAGTAATGCCGGCACTGGGAAACTACATTACATTGAGGGAACCATGAATGTCATTGTACTGAGACACACTGAAGCAGAGCATGATCCCCTCCCTTCAGAGACTGGGCTTTGCAGGGCATTATTCAAACATGATAACAACCCCAAAAGAAGCTGAGTGTAAAGGTGACAGACTTGCAAAGCATGTCTTCCTAAACCCAACTGAGCATCTGTGGCGCACCCTCAAACGGAAGGTGGAGGAGCGCAAGGTCTCTTACATCACCAGCTCCGTGATGTCGTCATTGAGGAGTGGAAGAGGACTCCATTGGCACCCTGTGAAGCTCTGGTGAACTCCATGCCCATAGGGTTAAGGGAGTGCTGAAAAATAATGGTGCCCACACAAAATATTGACACTTTGGGCCCAATTTGGACATTTTCACTCAGGACTGTACTCACTTTTGTTGCGAGCGGTTGAGACATTAATGGCTGTGTGTCGAGTTATTTTGAGGGGACAGAAAATGTACACTGTTATACAAGCTGTACACTCACTAATTTACATTGTAGCAAATTGTCATTTCTTTAATGTTATCACATGAAAAGATATAATAAAATATTTTTTAAAATTTGAGGGGTGAACTCACAACTGTGAGACACTGTATGTACTGTTGGAAATTTCCCGCTACAAACTGTTGTGTTAAAAATGTTTGAAGTCCTCCCATTGTCTTCTGAACATAAATTAAGTTATTTTTGTTGATATCCGAGAGCTTCCAGGCCTCATTATAGACATCATAGTAATTCTCAATGGTAAGGTCCAGGAAAGTACTAAAGACATAGTTAAAATGCTTGAACGCCGCATAGCGCATTGGGGCACAACCTGGATGCGCATGCGTCAAAGTGCTCTCATGAACGCACCATGTAGACTGACAAGTAAAAGAGAAGAAGATGTTGATTATAGTTGTTATTTTGTTTTCTTTTGCGCACATACACTAGTCTCAAAAGTAATGTAATGTACTACTGTTCTCAACCTTTCTTGACAATTACTATGGTGTCTATAAGGAGGCCACGCAGCTCTCGGATGTCATCAAAAATGTATTAATTTGTGTTCCGAAGACAATGGGAGGTCTTGAAATGTGTAGAACGTCATGTGGGTGAGTAAAAATTACAACATTTAGATTTTTGGGTGAACTATTCCATTACAATGAGTAAAGCACTCTCTGCACACTATATGTGACCCTGGACCACAAAACCAGTCATAAGGTTTCGATTTGTCGATATTTAGATGTATACATAATCTGAAAGCTGAATAAATAACGTTACTATCGATGTATGTAGTATAATATTTGTCCGAGATACAGCTATTCGAAAATCTGGAATATGGGGGTGCAAAAAAATCGAAATATTGAGAAAATCTTCTTTGAAGATGTCCATCATAGGCGCTGTAGCAGGCCGCTAAGAAATAGGTTTGTCTTAACGCTCTCTATTGGTTTACCACTGTGATGAAGTTGTTGAGAATAGAAGGACACGAAAGCAGAAATTCAAATCGTTAGATAGATACAAACTTGACTGGGTCATTCCCAAAGAGCGGGCAGCAGCGATTGAAGTTTGTAGGCGTATTTCCTGCCATTTTGGTTTGTGATTTTGCTGGATCAACTCACAAAAATAAAGTTGACGGTAGGAAATTTACAAAATATCTTCATAGAACATGATCTTTACTTATTATCCAAATGATTTTAGGCATAAAGAAAAATAATAATAATCATTTTGATAATTTTGACCCATATAATAAGGGGTGTCATGCACCCATTTCTTTAAGTGTGCACAACACACAGAAACATGTCATGTATGTACAAATACATACAGTTAAAGCAATATCATTTAAATAACAGCACTATCTGGTTGATATATGAATCTTCTTCCCAGTAAAAAAAGTACATTTTTAAGGTAAATACATCAGTCTGGTGTATTTTGAGAAAAAATATCTTGTTTGTTATAGTAGCAAAAGAGTAATTGTTTGCATACAAATGAATATAGGCCATAAAAGTAAAAGAATATGAAGCAAAATGGTTACCCTTTGTTAAACTGCCATTAATACAGATTTATTATCCATTTAAAAATTCCATCCATTATGTACCAAAACATGTGATGCAATATAATACATAATATAATAATTCAAGAGCATCTATTTCTTAATATATGAAAAGTGTCAATTCATTGTTTTATTTAATATATTGCATATTATTTTAACTAATCTACCAATCTATGTATTTCCAAATCTATTTGAAATGGTTTAATATATTATTGATAGTTAATTTAGAGGAAAATATTTTTTCTTTAAGAGTATTGTCAGTCTTTGCACCCTGAAATTGAACTGTAACATATACAGATCGATCTGGGCAGCGCTGCTTTTAAGTCAAAAACCATGTTCATGGGACCAGATCAAGCAACTGCTTTTGGTAAATGAAAGTGGGTGACAAACACTTTGCCTCAACGACGGCGCATACTAACATAGTTTCCGTCCGCGCTGTTTCTTCTTTCGGCGGATTGATAAATGTTAAGCTCCAGTACGTGATCATCTCCAAAAGAGGACAAGGGTAAAGGTCATAACTGATATAGTGTCTTCCCATAGAATCGTGCAGTTGATTCATAGATGCCTAATTTGTCATTTGGAGGTTGCATGCAAAACTAACTGTTCAAAAATCTGAGGGGCAACGTGCCCCCCTCTGTTCGAATAGGTATGATGCCTCTACGTACAATGTATTATTTGCTTTTGCTACAAATGTACACATGTGACTGGTTTGGTGGTCCAGGGTCACTTATATAGTACAATGGTAAGTGTTGTGAAATCGGATCAGACTGAATGAATGTGAATGGTGTTGTTGAGGTACTGACCCGTGTGACTGCGGATGTGCACTCTAAGAGTTCCATTACTGGCAAACTTCTGTCCACAATATGGGCAGATCTTCTCCTTCTCCCCTGTATGTGTCTGATGAGGGTGAGAAACAAAGTATTAGGACCAATGTTAATGATTCATTTTACTGGTTGATATGAACTGAGATTCTGAGACGTGCACTGTTCCTGGCCTTACACACCAAGACTTTACTAAAATAAATTTTAGGATTACCATAACCACTGGGCGTCGATTTACATTCAACTAGAAAATTCGTGCACATATCGATCTCTCTGTAGTTAAAAAAGTCGCCTTCCATTACTTTTCTAAAATTCCAAATATTATTTTGTTATTGTTGAAGTTCAAGGAAAACGTATGGAATGAGTCATATCATTTTTTGCCTTTATACCCAGGGACCTGCTAAAACAGGGGCTTATCTTACAATGCTGAGGGGATCAGTTGCTCAAACTCAAATCCAGCTATTTACTCCTTCTCTTTATCTTTTCCTCCCTTTTCATTTTCACTTCCTTTTCCTCCCCTTATCTTTCCCCTACCATCTCAACTTCCTCACCTTCATCACATTCTCTCTGTTCCTTCTTCTCTTGAAGCACCCTTCTCTTTCTCTCTCACTCATGAAGTGTAGTTAGACAGTTATTACTCCTGTCGAATCCTTTAAAGCATTCATTATGATGATGAATGAAAATTCTGTGCCAGCAAAATTGTTACATTTTATAAAAGATTATTATTATTATTATTACTATTATATACAATATTCAGTTTTTAGAATAATGTGTTCTGATGAATCATGTGCAATAAGACCAGTGACATTTATTAAAAAAAGAAAAGTCAATGTAGATTTCACGTGGACTGAAACACATGAGTACTGTTAAAGTGTGGGATCAGTGATGGCCTATGTGATATGTAGCTGGCCTCTCCTCGCTTCTCTTCCTCTTGCTGTCAAACAATAATTGAATATGTTTAAGGTTCTTTACTCTTGTGCCAACAGCGGGTCACATTTCAGTCCTGACTGAAATGAGATCAGACAATGTCAAATGCTATCTTAACCGGAATCACACACACTACTTTAAAAACTATAGTGGTAATAAACTGCACACTGGTTTATCTGACTTTGCCGTGCCTCATGTTTGGACTATGATGTCTTCAGTTCAGAAAACTGATTATGTGTGTATTCATGCAGTGCTGTTCAGATTAAATGGTTTATACATTTAAAACTCATGGAATATAAAGTGGTGTAACGTGCGGGGAATACATCCTGACTTGATTTTTCTGTTACAATTCAGAAATTTGACTAGAAACAAGAATATCTAGCCCAGTACACAAAGCACTTTTTACCACATAAAATGCAACAGGTGGTATTCTATAACAAAAATGTAAGACATTTTTTGTCAGGTCTGAGTTGAATCTTCACTGGCGACATGAGCACCACAGCTTGACATTTGACATGATAAATAGTGCTATGAATAACGGTCCAAATCTACGGACAATTTTCCTTTTTTCTACATTGTTTTTGAAGCAAAATTGTAACAAGTTAGAGGCCTATAGAAATTGAATTGAATCGAACATATCCATAACAGCTGTTACGCCTGACCAAGGAGTATATCTTTAAATGTGAAGAGTTCAGATGAAAAACCCTATAAAAGCCAGCTCCGTCAAATTGAGATTACATTACTTAGTCTACGTTACTCTTCAAACCCTTAATACCACACTGCACGGTCTGAAATATCCGGTATTGCTCGAAGTAACTGTAGGGGCCTGATGAAAAATACTTTGTCTGAAGTTGTCTGAAGGAGGGTTTTGAACTCTTCAAATGTAGGTCTATAGTTTAATTGGTCAAGCAATGTGTTAGCTCTACAAAGGTTGTGGGCTCAATTCCCAGGAAACATACATTCTTATAAAATGCATACCTTGAAGACTTTTTTGTTTGAAATGTTAACTTTGACCCTGAACTTTGTGTGGAGAGCAAACAAAACATGTTAAGTCTATCAGTCACCACATTAAGCTTTTAAAAACAACACAAACTCAAGAAATAAAAAATATATATTTTAAGACGCACCTTCTTGTGGCTCTTAAGTACGGAGGGTGTGACAAAAGCCTTCTCACACAGGTCACACTTGTACTTCTTGTGTCCATCATGCACAACCTGAATGTGTACGTTGAGTGTGTCCTTACGCTTGAAGGTGGCGTCACACTGGTCGCACTTAAAAGTTCTCTCACCTAGACAGACAACAGATGATAAAAATCATGCGAGTGCCACGCAATTTGAGAATTCCATTGAAACCTTGCAATCTGGCTCCACGAGATTTCAGAAAAAATTGCAGACAGTCATTATTTTCCAAGAGTGCCACTCAAACTTTTGTTGTGCCCAAATCCACTTTACGGCCCTCTGAGTCCATCCAGCTTTGAAAAATGTCCCGTTACCTTTTTTTATTTGAGCAATTTTATTAAATAAATGTCCGATCTCCTTTTGGGGGAGATAAAAAGAGGGATCATACAAGATCAGGTAGAATAAGCGTGGAACCATTCAACGCTCAAAAGAGTCCATGATTCCTTTCAGAAGATGACGATCTGTTCTTCTTCCAAAGCCTTCTTGAAATCCCACAAAACCAATCACGATGTCAAGAATAGAAAACGTAGGCTCTTAAACACGCTGCGAAAACCACCATAAAGGCTTTTCTGCTCAAACAATGCTTTCTGTAACAAACAAGCAGCACTCATGCCAGAACACTGGTTTAAAGCTTCTTTAAATAGTTGAACAGAACCCAACACGTCACCACATCTAATCGCCAGCAGAACAGACTGAGCTCTGGCTTGTAAAGCCTGGACCATGAACAATGTCTTTAAATGAACAGGCATGCACTGCACTACGCCAGACTTTTCATCACATGAGATGCTAATCTTCCAACTTTTCCATGACAGAAAAGTCTTATTCATGAGGTTCTGTTGGCGCTTGTACACATGTCAGAGCACATTAAAGTCGTGTGCCGTATTCTTGTGAGAAACTGGGTATGATGTCAAACCATCAAACACAATTAGAATTCCCAGTTGTGTGGGTTGGTTTTGTGTGGTTAATAAATGCTGATGCAAAATGCCCTGAAAAGCCGATCTCTGACATCTATGAGGTTTTGGGAAATGCGGCAGAATGATACTTCTTCACAGGGTATTCTGGGGAAGTTGGTAATGGAGGTAACCCCTCTCATGGTACTGAGAGACAAAAAATGATTCACTCGTGTATATTAAACATCAAATATATTCTGATAGGCTGTGATTTATTACGAGTTTCTGTTGACTTCATAGAGAACTCTCAGTTGTGTCTCGTTAGGACAGACTATGATGTACTGTCGTGGAACTTAAATGCAGGGTCGAGCCACTGTTATTCATAAGGATAAACTGAAACTCTACTCCAGTCCAGTCTAGTCCAGAAATCTCAAAACTGATATCTATATCAAATAATTGCCTTAGCAGGACTGTAACTGGAACAGTACTGTGTTAACAGTGACTGTAATATAAATATTGAACTTTGATAAAGGGCAAGAGATACTGGACCAAATAACTCAATCAAAGACTTAAGATAGACACAAAAAGACATTTAGTTATCTATATGTGACTTTACCATGAACAGATACTGTTTGTCAAACATGAAATTAACTCTGATATATATTAAACCCATTCTAACTCGATCCATAACATTTGTCATTTGTGACCCTGGACCACAAAACCAGTCATTGGTCGCACGGGCAAATTATTTGTAGCAATAGCCAACAATACATTGTACGGGTCAAAATTTTCGATATTTTATTTCTGACAAAAAAAACATTAGGATATTAGTTTAAGATAATATTCCTTGAAGATATTTTGTAAATTTACTACCTTAAATATATAAAAACTGTATTTTTGTTGTGCATGCAGCAAATTCGTGAACCAGAAACATGATAACAAACTTTACTGCTGCCCACTTTTTTGGAATTACCCACTCGAGTTTGGTATCGATGTAAAGCTTAAAATTTCAGGTTAATTTACTCTCCAAAACATCATTACAGCATTGAGCGTTAAAACAAAGCTGTTTCTTCTTAGCAACCGCCTGCTAAAGCGCCTCTGATGGACAACATTAAAGACGATTTTCTCAATATTTAGATTTTTGCAACCTTCAGATTCCAGATTTAAAAATAATAAAATGGACACAAATAGTGTCCTATCGTTATAAACTATACATTAATAGAACGCTTATTTATTCAACTTTCAGAGGATGTATAAATCTCAATTTCCAAAAAATGTACCCTGATGTGGTTTTGTGGTCAAGGGTCACTTTTGTCCATTCCAAATTTAGTCCATCTTTTAAATCTCTTTTTCACCCCAATTGCAGAAGCTCCAAAACATGTCTGTCCCATACTATATCTATGAAGTATTTTCAATGTACCTTAGATACCATAAAAACCTGTGTATAATATAAAAATAGATGTATATGTATACAGTATTTTACAGAAGTAAGTACACCCCTCACCTTTTTGTAAATATTTTGTTTTGTGACAACACCGAATGAAAGGACACTTTGCTACAATGTATAGTAGTGAGTGTACAGGTTTTATAAGAGTGTAAATTTGCTGTCCCCTCAAAATAACTCAACACACACCCATTCATTTCTAAACTGCTGGCAACAAAAGTGAGTACAGTCCTGAGTGAAAATGTCCAAATTGGGCCCAAAATGTGTCAATATTTTGTGTGGCCACCATTATTTTCAGCACTGCCTTAGCCCTCTTTGGTATGGAGTTCACAAGAGCTTCACATGTTGCCACTGGAGTCCTCTTCCGCTCCTCCATGACGACATCAAGGAGCTGGTGGATGTCAGCTACCTTGATTCCAGTAATCCATGTCCGTAGTCTGCTTGTCTTTACCAAACTGTTTGCAGGCTTGCTTATGCATCATCTTAAGAAGAGGCTTCCTTCCGGGACGTCAGCAATGCAGACCAATTTGATGCGGTGTGCGGTGTATGGTCTGAGAACTGACAGCCTGACCCCCCACCCCTTCAACCCTTTGGCAGCACTCATACGTCTATTTCCCAAACACAACTTCTGGATATGATGCTGAGCATGTGCACTCAACTTCTTTGGTCGACGATTTCAAGGACTGTTCTAAGTAGAACTTGTCCTATTAAACCGCTGTATGGTCTTGGCCACCATGCTGCAGCTCAGTTTCACAGTCTTGACAATCTTCTTGTAGTATAGACCATCTTTATGTAGAGCAAGAATTCTTTTTTTTCAGACCCCCTTTGCCTCCAGATGCCATGTTGAACTTTCAGTGACCAGTATGAGGGAATGAGAGAGATAACACCAAACTTAACACACCTGCTCCCCACTTACACCTGAGACCTTGTAACAATAATGAATCGCATGACATCGGGGAAGGAAAATGGCTTATTGGGCCCAATTTAGACATTTTCACTTAGGAGTGTACTCACATTTGTTGCCAGCCGTTTAGACATTAATGGCTCGGTTATTTTGAGGGGACAGCAAATTTACACTGTTACACAAGCTGTACACTCACTCCTTTACATTGTAGTAAATTGTCATTTCTTCAGTGTTGACACATGAAAATATTTAATAAAATATTTACCAAAATGTGAGGGGTTTACTCACTTCTGAAAGATACTACATGTATATGTATGGACGTAGATAATATATGTACATATACAGTACAAAAATGAGTAAGTGGGCGAGTACATAAAAACAGTTTTGAAAAATTGTTAAATTAATACTTAATCCCGTTCATTCACAAGCTTATAATGATGATTATAAATTATGCAGTTTTTTGAGGAAATGTCTGCAATTTTACATTTCAAACAAATAAAGGCACAGAGGCCAAAGTTATGACTGCAGCTTAAAATAAACAACAAAAAAGATTAAAAGACTAAAAAATACAATTGTGAAAAACTAAAATATAGAAAAGACCCTTTCATCCACCACAAACATCTGGACGTCCCCAAAATGAGGTTTTAACAGATTGAGCTAATTTACGTGGACACCAAACTATAATTTATACACATTTACAGAACACAGGGGGTCATTTGAGAAATATTTGCGAAGGACTCTTTCCAGTGAACCATTTGTCAATTTTAGATAGCATAATGTGTTTTTAAAAGATAGTAAAAAAAAAAATATTTCCTAACCAAATATTGACACAGATGGATCAGATTATGTCACAGTTGGCCGTAAGTGATCACACACACAAATACTGTATATATAAAGTGACCACACGCACCAAACCCACACACCACTTGGTTTCCCATCTAAAATAACATTTTTCTCTCTCCCTCTCTCTCTCAGATATATAAAAAGAGTGTTAGCTCAATGGTGTATATGTGTGTCTCATGGGAGGACAGCAGGAAATTCCTGTAGCTCAATAATCTCAGTGTGATCGGTCTAGACTGGGCAGAGAAGCAGTGCGGTTCATCCTGCTCTGACCAGTCGGCTCCATAAAGCCCCTGCGGCCCACAGACGCACAGCCCAGGGTTCGAGAGGGGGGGGTCTGACTCAGAGAATCGTGTCTAATTTCAGCATTGGGATGCCTTGAAATGATGTCTGCACACATTCTCTCTTCAATGATATATAAACACATTAGTGAAGACACAATAAAGCACACTTACTGTTATGAATCAGGAGGTGGCGCTGCAAGGAGAACGGGGTGCGAAACAAGGCCTTACATTCTTCACACTGGAACGGCCTCTCTTCTGAATGAGTCTTTAGAGAGAGATAGACCGGCAGACAAGTCAGAGGACATGTAGACATTAGTTGGTTTCAAATTCATCAAGTTTAAATGAATTAGTCAGACAACATGAAATGTCAGTCGCAATGCATTTACTGTGCAATACTTCTGAAAAAAAAGAAGAAGAAGAAAATAAGATTTGAGAGTGAACCAGGGTTGTCAGGTCTTTATAACAAAACCTTTATCCATTAGGTTATCCATTAGAAACTTCAATTAATGAAAATAATTGTATAGCAGTGATCATTGATATATATTTACATAAATACAATTATCTCACATCGAGATTTAAAGCTGATGAAGAAAATCCTTTAGGAAAGGTGGTTCTCCTTTTTTTAAACTATTTGAATAAACTATTTACAGACTTGTTTTCAGAATAATTTTATTATGGTTGGAATATACATTTGGCAGAGTGAATTTTAACATTAAGGTCAACTACAATTTATGAAAATGTCAAATTTGGCAACCCTGGAGGGGACCATGATATTATTGGTTACTGTTATTTATCCAACATGCATTAACTTGTAATATGAGCAGTTTTATTTTTGGAAGAAAAGGTTATTACATAATGAAAAAAATATATAAAAACAAATATTTTGTTTCTATAGAATAAGGATTTGTAAATCAAACACAAGAAGAAAATATAAAGGAAATAATCCACCTAGAACTCACTCTAAACATTACAAACATTTCTGTTGTTTTGTTGTCAATGAAACATAAAAAGAGATGGTTAGTAGAATATTTATTGTTTAAGCACAAAGCTACAAGGGCTGTTGTAAATCTGACACCACAAAAACAACATGAATGTCAAATGTTTTGTTTCACATTGTCTTTAATATTTTGTTTAGATCAGAACCTTCTCTTTGCTCAGGTCTTTCACAACTCTATCTCTCTCTTTCTGTCCGGAGCTGTGTGAGGTTTTGGGGTTAATGTTATCTGCAGGGTGTAAAGGTCAGGGGCCGTGTGGGGTCATTACAGGTCAGGGTTAAGCTGAAGGTTTTGATTAGGCTCCACAGTGGCTGATTGGGCAAAAGATCTTCTTTAAGATAAAATCCCAGCAGTTTATTTGACCAAAAAATCCTGTCTGATCAATCTATTTTTCTGCGTTTATCCAACCTGTCTGTCTTTCAATCTACCACTCTACCTGACTAGAAACTGAAACATCCAAAGGGAAAGATTCAGGACCCCCAGGAACCCAAGAACTCCCATCTGAAACTGATCAGAGTCTGGTACCTTTTTATGGTTCTTGTAGACGTTTCGGTGGGCGAACTCTTTCCAGCACAGTTTACACTTGTACGGTTTGTCTTCACTGTGGATTATCTTATGAGCTGTGGCCTGATCCAGTCGCTTGAAACTTCTGTTGCAGATATCACAGGTGTACGGACGTTTTTCTACACACACATAAAAATTGCATAAAAACTCAAATTTTCGCTTTGGGTTTGAATAGGGTTTTTATATGTAGTTGTGTGAGGTTTCGAGGGCTTTACCGGAGTGTGTGATCATGTGACGCTTCAATTGATTTGTAGAGATGAACTTTTTATCACAGGCGGTACAATCGAATATCTCATGAACCTGAAAAAAAATTAAAAATACACAACATTAACAGACCCGAAGTCTCGAACAACACACTTTCAGTGTCACAAACTGCGTTTAGCAACCACAAATAAAACACACTGACAGAAGAAATAGAACGGAAAGCTCGGCGCATATGACCGTAATGGCCAGAACACATCTGAGGTCTTTTATAGGACCGTTGAGGGTGATTGTTTAACTCTTGGGTGGGTTTTTTAGCCTGCTCTCGGTGTATGACCTTGAAAATATCTTTAACCCAACTCACAGTGGACGACACACACACAGAGACTCAGACAGATGGAAATGTAATTAAACTCTGAGAGGTTTTGAATAACTCCTTTGGTCAATACCACTGTGCTCAATGTGATGAAGTCTGACTGAAAATGTTCTATTACAGTCTGTGTGAACACTTCAGTGAGATTTCTCAGAGGGCATCAGGAGGTAGAAATTACTGCAATAGTACAACTCTCAGGTTTTTATGCTACTTCGTCCAATGTTGAAAACATGGTTTCACATATGTCACATTGCATTATGTAAAACCAGCATTGGGAACACTACTAAATAATAATTTGTCAACCTACAAGGTGCTAATAATTTAAAGCTGTTAAACTAGATTTATTATTAGTAATAGCAGAACACAATAAGCATATCCCAAGGAGAAGCTAAGTACATTGAAGTTTGGGCCTAAAGATGGCTATCCCACACCTGAGTACCATATATGACACAGGATAAAGGAAGAGCCAGGAGAATGTTTAATATAATGTGTTTAGTTGAAGAAAGTCATTCGTACATCTAGGATGTATCTTTTTTTGGTAAACACATGTAACGACCACCTGAGATTTCTATAGTATTCACAGTCACTGCTTTTATTAAACTATAAAGAAAAACTAAGATTACCACCCTTAGTGCCTCACTAAACCAAATGAGTGATCATAAAAAGATTGACAGGTACGAAGATAACTAAGTTTGCTTTTGCATCCAATTCTGTAAATGAAAGAAAATTAAGTAAAAATCAAATAAACGTGTAAATTACGGTTTCACATATTTTGGAAACAGGGGCCGGATTCACAAAACATTCTAAAGAAGAAAAATATTCTAAACTGCCATGTTTTCTCCTAAATTCTGTTCTAAACATTTTTCTCAAGATTGATCTTAGAAATGAATTAAGAAGAATCCAAATTCTCGAAACAAAAGTGGTCGTAAATATCATCTTAATATTACGAGAGCGTTTCGGTTCTCTTACATCTCAAAAGGTAAAATGTTTAATACATGTATTTGGTTGTTTCACATGTGACTTGAGCCAGAATCATCATTTTGACGTTTACTTCCAATTAAGGAATATTTATTTTTATATAATTATAAGGTCTAGCTCACTTTGGCTTTCATTATTATACTGCTTTTAATATTATTCTGGGAAGAAGTGACTCGAAACGGAGAAGGTAACAAGTATTATGTCATAGTAACGTAAACATTTTTTTTAATATTTAATAAAGTAAAAAAATGTAACGCTTGATAACATAGGCTATTAGCTAACATCCGATCGTAAATGCGGTTTAACACATCACATGCTAATATATATAGGCTACATAAGAATGCGATGTGCTTGTTACACACATTAAGTTTATTGTATAGTTAAAATAACAGCAAGCTAGTTATATCATAATATTTTATTTTTTACGACAAAATTAAGATATTCTTAATAAAAAATATTTGAGAATGTTGATGAAATATTTGAGAATTGCACTTACGAACATTCTAACGAATTTCCTATAATTTATCTTACGAAAGTTCTTATATTTTGTCTTTTGTCCGGCCTCAGAATAGTAAATCTTCTTTCCCAGCACATTTACATTTGAAGACATTCTTGGACAGAGCTTTTTGCTTACTGTGTGAGTTTATGCAACTGTAAACCTGCTTTTACGATAGTGCTTTGTCACGCTACACCACAACTTGTTCAAAACATTACTTTCAAACTGTAAAAACGTAAAGTTTATAGCATTGGCGCTTTTAAATAGCTTCTTCCAAAAGGTGTATAAAACAATTTCCTGAAGCAATGGCCCTTTAAATCCTGTTGCGTTAAAATCGTGAAAGAAATCACACTCTATTTAAACTTATCCTGTGTTGATACCAAACGCCAAAACGCCATCAATCACATTCCTCGGGTTGTCCTGATTCTGATAATGCGTAATGGATGTTTTTGGGTGTAGCGTGCAATAAACAAATTGGAGTATCATCTCCAATTCCCTTTGAGAGGCAAATGCACTCTCGCAATGGCGGATTACTATTTCCATGGCCGAGTTTGTTGGCAAAAAAGCTGAATGCTTCTCAAGCGAAGAAACTGATTTGCTCATGTCTAAAGTTAAAGCGCGCGAGCAGATCAACTATGGGACCAACAGGAATCCACCAAAGCTTCCCGAGGTGGCATGTAGGCAGTTTTATATTATTGTACACAATAATAATCTTTTACATTTTAATCTTGTATTGTTTCATTTTTAAAAATGTTTTTGTGCTGCTGCGCTTGCCTCTGTAATAAGCCAAGTGAACGCACATTGTGGACCCACCCAGAGGCGCATTTTCAACTAATGCGCTCTGTAAATAACAAAAAATATTGCGGCAAAACAGTATTGTGCCATTGACTTTAGCTAAGGTTTGAGTTGCTCTATGGTGCAGTCTATTTTCAGTTCCACAAAATAGCAATACGCCAACAATGTGCCTGAACACACCTCTTTTTTAAACCAGCATGCCTATGGGCACACAAATTGACGCCATTTGCGTCCATTTGCTATTAAAACAAATTGGTGCAGGATTGGAAAATGAGAACTGCGGGCGGCAGAAACTAGCAAAAAACACTTACGATATGGCATAAAAATATGTTGTTTTCAAAAGTTAACATTTTTATTCCCCCAAACCTTTGTTGTCATGTAGACAAATAGCAAAAACTCTAAAAACATCTTCCATATTTAGTTGAAAACGGTCTTGTGTAAACGGCCTCTTAAAGGGATAGTGCAACCAAAATAAACATTCTTTCTTCCTAATCACCCTCATGTCATCTCATAATATAGAAAAATAGAAAATATTTAACATAATATGAATACATATCAAATTATAAATCATCATTTTTACCATTTAAAGGTAAGGTAATGATATGTATTTCCTAAATAATTGAATATACTTAATTTTTTACAAAAAATTATTTAAAGTACAAGTAGCTAAATAATGATCACGCGAAACCAACTTGTATTGTAGCATTCCATACATAACCTCAGAGTTCCTATTGAATTAACAGACCATGTCTAAATGTAAATCTCAATTCTACACCTGCGATAGCTAAACCACTTATGAAACAATACCAAAACAATTTCCTAAAACACAAATTGAGATGGAGATTTAACATAACCTTTAGGACGAGCTTTACAGATACATTAGCGGTCCCTCTCAAGTGAGAGACTGATCGATGCAGAGCACCAAACACATATGAAGCTGGAAAGTCTCTGTTCTCAGAATGGCTGCACTGATAACCGCCGTTGAATGAACGCTGACAGGAGGAAGTGTCTGTTCCATCTCAAGCTTTAGACAGACCTAGTGATGATAATATTCTCCAGGCCAAAACAGAGCGGGATTTTGGTTTTGGTGCAGCAGAAACACGCAGTGGAATCATGGGATCCATTCCAAGCTTAAGAACTTTAGACCTGCCCGGTGGTTCTTCACCTACCTCCTTCTGTCAGAAAATCAAATTACTTTCATTTGTCGCTCTCTCTCTGCACACTCTGCCAAGATGTAGCGGTGAGGTTTGGAGATGAAGTTGAACACCATCATCTAAAACATCTCAAACGTGGTGTACATTTTGAAAATGACGAATGTAGACCCCAACCACACATCTTCCCTGAAGAAATGGATAGGGAAAAGTGTAGAGAAGCTGAAATCTTTATGAATTTTGTGGTGATTTCGAAAATTTGTGAGTGCAGCTGTTTGTTTGATATTTCTAAGTTCTTTTCGCAGGAGAAACCCTGACGCCAGCACTAAAGGTTGTGCAGTCTGCTCTCTCCGAATCTTAAGTTTCACAAGGGCCGTAGGGATGAGCTTGTGAAACAAAACACGACCTTTCTATACACACTCACACCAGTGGAAAACCTTACAACATCAACATGAAGCCCACCTCCTACTGAGAGAGATGGAGAGAGGTGGTTTTATACAAGACCAAAGAGAAACTAAGAGGGAAAGCGGCCTATGTTTCGAGCAAAAACAGTGCAAGAGATAAGACGAAAATGATAGGAGGTATGAATAATTCGGAAACCAAAAAATGGAAATGAGGAAAAGGAGCATGCGCCAGACAGGAGAGATGGATGGACAGAGAAAGGACAGATGGAAAGATGGCATGAATAGGGAGAAGGTTGAAAGACAACAAAGATGGGCAGAAGAGAAGAAATATGAAGAGATGGACTGAAAAGGGGATAAGGAGAGATTGATGGAGGGATGATCTGACCTTGCGGTGCTCCTGTAGGTTGAGTGAGGATGAGCACTTCTTATTACAGATGGTGCATATCAACTTCCTGCGGGCGCTCCCTACACGCACACACACACACACACACGCACAGATCATACATCACATCTGATGGTATCTGAGGAGCTGCTAATGGAGACACTGTATCAGTATTTCAAATAAACATCAGGTAGTCCTTACATTAATCTCTCCATTAAGAACATCACCAGCACAAAAGTAAAACAAATTTATTTTACAGGGGTGAAACGTCAATTTCCTGTAGAGCAGGAAATGGAAAAGTGATAGCCCAATAACAAAGATCAATTCCACACACGGAGGTTTCTAAAGACTGTAAAGAGGCCACTTTCTATAATTCTTACAGCATTTGATGTTTTTTTCCCATTAAAACTGTTGGTCAAAATTTCTCTGACCCATACAATTAAACGGGCTGTTTTGTCACTGAACTGTACCGTTAAAAGACTTTTTTAGGTTTTTAAATGAGCTCTGGTTGTTAATCTCAACATACCAGTCAAGTTCACACGATACCATCACACGTGCATCAGGGCAGCTCCACTTGCTGACAACTAAATGTGGGAGGTCATATCTTAACATTATTTCAGGTAGAGTTTGATAATGTAGCCTTTTAACTCAACTCAACTTTTTTTATATAGCGCTTTTTTACAATTTTCATTGTTAAAAAGCAGCTGTACATGAGACATATCGACTATAAGCTAAACAATTAAAGTTATACCTGTAAAAACAAGAAAAAGGTGAAAACAGACATACCCACATACAAAACACTCCACACACACAATATGCACACGTACTACCAAACAAAGATATAGACACACCGACAACTGCACACACACAGATGTGTAGACACATGGACGTGCGCACACACACACACACAGTGAAAGGATACATTTGAGGTAAAGGAGAGAGAAACACCGGTCAAATATTAAGACAATAAATTCCTATATGCAATCTTAATTAAGTAAAACTTTATAATTCGAATTCTAAAGCAGCCCCCCGGCCAGGCAAATAGGGCAAAACAGTCTACAAACAGTGGCGAGGAACCCAAAACTCCAATTGAGAAATAAAACCTCAGGAGAACCCAGGCCCAACCAGGTGCTTGCACAACAAGGCTTAATAAAAATAAATAAACTTACTAATAAGGTAAATTATAGATTTAAGATTATCATTAGTAATCTAATAGCATAGAGCTCTAGACCGTTTATGAATGCTAAAGTACATCTATGAATATAGCCAATCAAATCTCTATTATTAAAAAGAAAAAAAACATCCTGTCGGTCTGACTTTGATAGTCTTTTATCATAGCAAAAGAGCTAAACACTCATGCATGTGGTTGTAAGCACATCCGAAAGCATCCATCTTAACTCAAACTGGTTCAGATTATTTCTGCTAGCTGATATGACTGATTCATTCACTTGTTGCCAAACTGTCCAATTACAGTTAATGACAAAAATATTGAAAAATTCTTATATACGCTTTCATCAGCCGATTAAAGGCCTTTGATTAATATTCGCAGACGTCTGCGCCGCTGGCAGAGAGACAAGCAATGAGAGTCTGCTGAAAAGATGAGCGTGGAGACTGAGAAAGCTCTTAGCGTTTATCTGACAGACGGAGAAATGAAGAGCGGATCAGAAATGAACAGATTAATGAAGATGTTAAAAAGCTGCTGATTAGTCTCTCATTATGATTCTCATTATAGCTGGGTGTGTGTGTGTATGTGTGTTATTCACCTGTGTGGACGTTGCCTTTGTGCTTCTTCAGGGCGTCTTTACTCTTAAATCGTTTCCCACAGCTATCGGCCTTACAGATGAACCTGCCGTCTCCTTTACAAGCCTCTTTATGCTGTTCAAAACTGCACACACACACAATTTTGAATTGGAGGGGACATTAAATAATATTTTTAAAATGGAATAGTTCTTGTCCCTGATTATGATTGGTTGAGCCGCGTTCTAAGCCGTTATAAAATACATGATTTGTATCACAAGTAACACTGTGCCATTGTTGTTGCGTGCGTCTGTGTTGCTAAACCGTATATGTATAACCGTTCTATAATGCTTCTTGTCGTACCTAACATGTTATAAAATGCACTGTAACCACTGCTTCTTGGGGCTTTTTGCTTTATTATAGTATGCCCATCCGTGCATTTCAAGGGGTTTCAGAAAGTGTGGAAACAATCTAGAGAGCACAAATTATAAAGAACACCCAAGCATGCTTTCTGTTCTGTGAGAATATTTATTTCTGCACTTTTGCTTTCTAGACAAGAATAGAACGGCAGTGTTGTGTTGCCCCATTGGAGAAATAGTTCAAATCTAAAGTAATCTAAAAAGTTTTTGAGAAAACCATATTTTGAGCTTATTTAGAAACATTCATTTACCAAAACAAGCGCCACATTCAAATATGTCAACACATTGATGATTTGAAATTTCATGTTTCACATGACATGTCATATATATTATAATAATAATGTACATTTATATAACTTCTTGTGCTGTGATTTTGTGTTTATTTGACATAATGTGTCTTCGTTATATTATATATTTTTTCTTTTTTTTTACACTTGTCTTTTGAATCATGTTAATGTCTTACAACACAGGCTTGAGGGAAACAGAATTCCAATCCTCTGTATGCCCTAGACATACTTAATATCAGAATTGACAACAAAGTTGACTTTGATTTCTTCTGACAACTAGTCACGAGACACGAGATTTTAAATTATTGACTTGTCGCCATATTTAAATTAAGCACTTGTATTGGTTTCAATTTTGCTAAGCTTGAGCCGAACAACACAATTAGCATTGAGACAACCCTAGACAAAAATGATCCTTTATCTGGTATTGAAGGCCATGTATTTATAAAAGTGTGCTGTACCTTGACTCAGAACAGAAAGTGCTGTGACACAGGGCACACTGGTTAACTGCTGAAGGGTCTCCTGTCGTAGCTGAGCTCTCTGTACAGTGAAGGACGCTACAACAAAACAGTACATTAGCATTATTAGACAGCTGGATTGTTTATTAGAGATATGTGAGTCTGTACGGTACTCACTGGCGCTGCAGGGCCTGTTTGACGGGAAACTCTTTACCGCAGGAGCGACATTTAAACTCTTTGTCCTCTGCACTTCCTCTCTGATGAAGACTCTGCAGATGTTCAGCTAACACATCTTCACTGGGGAAGCTGCTTTCACACAGCAGACACGGGTAATCTTCCTTCTTTATCACCAGATCTACAATCACAGTGACTTAATGAGTTCTTCAAAGGCTGGAGGCCGATTTTACAGTACTTATTTATTTTTAGCAAAAAAAGTCTTGCAGGTTAAAAAAGGTTTATCAGTCTGATTGAGAAGATAAACACTCAATTGTCATGTTTCAAACATACAGTACTAAACAATTGGGTCAATGAGTATCTGAAAGCATGTTCAATTCTAAATACACAGGACATCAATATATAACCAGGCAAATTATTGATGTAAAAATTGAGCAGGACAGATAAGTAAAAACTACACGAGAACACACACCTGTTTCTGTGTTGAGGTGTTTGCTATCTTTATTGTTATCATCTTCATCTTTGATGTCCTCATCTTCCTCATTGTCCTCCTCTTCCTCCTCCATGTCACTGTCCAGGTAACCAATAAGAAGCTCTGTATCCATCTCAATGTCATCCACAGCCAGGTAAAAAATATTCTCTCCGTCCTAGGAGAGATATAGGACAATTTATTATTCCTGCGGAAAATCTGCATTTGTCTCCCTTCGTGGAGTCAGAAACGATCTTTTTTCGAGATTTGTTGTAAATTTTCGTTATCTTTCCAGGGGGTATTTAAAGCAGATAATAATAGACTCTTCTTTTTCAAAATTCTAGATCTGAGCTATACTGTAAATGCAAAAAAAGAATAAAAAGATACACAATATCGATTACCTGCCATAGATCTTATCTTTAAGAGTTATTGAATACATGATACAAACAAATAAAAAAAACATAACATTTAAAATAGCAGACTGGAATTATGGACTATTGCAATTTGGGTGTCCTTGTATTGGGATGGTTCAATGAATATGAAAATGCAGTCACATGAATGAAATTGCCAAAAAATAAAATCGCTAGTATGCTACAGTAAGTGTTTAGACATTTACATTTACATTTTACATTTAGGCATTTGGCAGACGCTTTTATCCAAAGCGACTTACATTGCTTTATCCTATACATTTTACATAGGTATTTGCAATCCCCTGGGATCAAACCCACAACATTGCGTTGTTAACGCAATGCTCTTACCACTAAGCTAAGGAAAGCTACGACAGGTTACATTGACTTTGCTGTGTAGAAAACCACTGGTCATCACAAAACATTGCATTTTGTAGACCTTGAAGGACTGTGATTTCAGCCCTTATAAATCAGGAGATATAGGTAAAAATGTAGAACTGCTGATTTTAGAGTCATTTGGGGAATGTGGAAAGTGTGTATCTGTGCACCTGTAAAGTGGGGAAAACATGGGACCATCCCATAAAGTTTGGTGTCTCTGGGATGGTCTCAAATGTTCACCGGCAAAAAAAACAATCCATTAACACCTAAATATTAGCTATTAGGATATTAACATTTAATATTATAACTGGCTATTAAATTGTATTACAAATAAAAAAACACACAACCATAGGCCAACAGGAGTATGATTATATTATTAAAAGCCCAAAACACATTCAATATGTTGTGTGTCTGTGTGACTAATAGAGGGACTAAATTGAATTAGACGCTGAAAAGCAAAAACTCCAGGTGTCGGCTGACATTGAACAGACAACAGAACAGAAAAACCTCTGGGAGGGGCAATCAAACGTTCACACGAGAGGAAACACAAGATCAGCTCTGCTTCCTGATTAGGGTCAAAGGTCAAACACTTGGACCCCTGTATAATGGCATTATCAGACCTACATTTCCTAAAAGGTCATGCTGAACATCATGTTAAAATCACAGTCGCATAATTATTTACAGGGAGACTATAAGAGAAATGTCATGTGTGATGAAACACAGGTCCTGCTCTCATGATTTTGCTGCCATGACCATCAGATCACTTTCAATTGATTCCATCACCGCTGGCGCTGACTGTGTACACAGGCAGACAAAACATTTTACATTTGAAATTGAAATGACAAAAGATTTTCCATAAAAGTATGGACAGGAGCCAATATTACAAGTATAGGTAAATAGCACGTGGTGCAGAAAATCTGCTATGTTAAATTGAAATGTAGGGGTACTGTGTGTCTAAGACTTATTTACACCTTTGCACATGTTGAAATTGTTATTCTTATGGCTTTGTTCAAACACATCATGTAAAAATCGTAAAATTGTCAAAGCTGATTTACCATCATTTTGACAAAGAGTTCTGTTCACACATGACACATGCTAAAAAAATTTATGGAAGAAGCTGCATGTGTGAAGGCGACCATAAATAATATTGAAGTTTCCACACAAATACACCAGAGAGGTTGCAATGGGGAGTGGAATGTACAGAATATTTACCGTAAATAATGCAGAAATGAATGGACTGTTTGTTGCAAATTAAGTAGATGTATTTGATTTTTCTTCTCTATACTACAAGTTTTACCACTGTGTGAACGCCAGAGAGGACAGTTTAAGCACATTTTTTCATTTGTAAATCTGTTAACCGATAGTAACAAAGACTTCTTTTTATTATATATAGATCATCCAGACATGCTAGTCCTTTATTTTTTCTTAATATTTAACGAATAAAAAACATTGACAACACAGTATAAATGCTTTTAGAAATGTGCATCCTGAGATGCCACGCCTTTGAAAGTCCAAAACGCTGCTACATTCAATACGGATACGTAATTTCCGCGGCTCATAATGATTGATGTCTTATAAAGCGATTTGATCACTCTGTCCAAGAAACTTAATGTTATTTGCAGTGTTATAATCGGCAATGCAAAGCCACAGGCAGTCGGTTTGCGGCTTTGCGCACATGCTAGGTCACGTGCCATTACGTACTACTAGAGTACTACACCACGTGAACTGTTGTCTTAGATAAAGAAAAAACTATGCGTTTTTTATTACTGCAATCATTATGAATGATTTAAACGATAACAGCTGTTCATCTCACTCCAGAATTTGCACTTCAAAGGATCTGCCTTATGCACATTAAAGCGATTGGAATTTACCGGAAGATTTGATAATAGCGCTTAGTTTCTTGCACACACTGATAAATTGGCTTTATTAGAAGCCAGTTTAAAGTCAAGGGGCAGGGACGTTTTTCAATTTGACTTTCATTAATTCAATATCTTCATGAATATCGTCTTGAAAAAAAAAAATACCACCCACATCTTGAAACTACTGGGGGTGAGTAAATTAACAGCAATTTCATTCACAAATTAGGGAATATTAAAAAAAAGAATAATAGAGACAATATCCATTTTAATTAAATATCATGATAAGGTATATACTGGATGCAATATTTGTGTGCATGTTTTAATATATTACCTGTAAAGAAAACTACTTTTTTAAACTAGTAACTTTGTATTAGCACTGTTTGACATATCGCTCATTTCTCCCTGAACTCTCTGTAAGTCGCTTTGGACAAAAAGCTTCTGCTAAATTTAATTACTAACAGCAACAAAAACAGTATAAAAGGAACAAAATCCAATAATCACGGAAATACAAAATTACAGAAGAAATTATGATATGGGACTTTTGGAATCTGGCCCTGAAAGAAAAGTAGTTGAAGACCCCTGCAGTATACAATCATTTAAAAGTAAAGTTTTTTTATTTCATTTCCTAAAATACAATATAATTTGACATGAGGTTAGAAGGACAGCGACGATATGACAGAGACACGCGATAAAGCTCCATGTTAACCAGGGGCCCCATATTTGAACATAATTTACTGTGCTGTTTATATTTAAATGCCACATATTTATAGCTAAATAAGCTCTACATATGATTCAGCCTGTCCTCCAAGTAAAAACGACTCAATAGGTCATTTGATCACGTAGCTTTTTGAGACAACAGTTCACATTTTAAATGTAAACCCTTTAGCGGTTGTTGTGAAAACGACACCATACCGTTTTGTACAGTCAGATAAAGACACATTTATTTTTGCATCTATAAAAATATCAATGGTTTAATAAATGTTTATGGATTCTCCATTTTTTTAAGAACACCTAAATTTCAGAGAGGCGGTGCAAAGAGGAGACACAAACATGTGTATAGATCTTGTATTACATCTAAAACAAACGATAATATGCATTATAGCCATGTCGTATGACCCCTTTACATGAAAGAACAGCATATATTTAGTAAGAGTGTGCGAGAGAAAAACAGGTTTATGCATGTGTATGTGTGTTATTTTAATCTAAGCCTCATTACACTTCTCTTTTCTCCTCACTCTTTGGTGTTTAGATCTTTGTCAATGCAAACACACAACCGTACCACCAGAACAGACATAAACAATGTCCACTGCTTTCATTCCCTTTACAACTGCCTTACTGGAAACTCAAATTCAAGGTATTTTTCAATTTTTTGAAGGCCGTTCACATTATAACGATAACGTTACGGTAACCATAACTACAGTATATTTGCATTAACACTAGTGCATGATAATGTTATGTTTATTTTAAGCCTGTGTGACGAGGTGCCGTTCTGGGATCATCGCACCTGGGAAACGGCCCGGCAGCTAGTGCTAATTGAGATCACCTGACGCCGATTAGCTGCCGGGCATAAAAGCAGCGTGCTCCCAGCACTCTGGGTCCCGTATCATAAGACGCCTAATGCTGGGTCCTTTCTAAATCCCCCACGAGAGAGTGTGCGAGAGGCCAGCGAGGGAAACACAGGACACCAGACTGCGGCCAGAGAGCGCTGCCCAGCGGCCAGAGAGCGCTGCCAAGCTGCCCAACTGAGCTGCCCAGCCGCCCGAGCCATCCAGCTGCCGGAGAGTGCTGCTTAGCCACCCGAGTGCGCGGCCTAGACGCCAGAGAGCGTGGCCTAGATGCAAGAGAGTTTGGCTCAGCCACCGGAGGATGCTGCCCGGCCGACAGAGGACGCTGCCCAGACATCCGACTGAGCTACCCAGCAACCGGAGAGTGCTGCCTAGCCACCCGAGTGCGCGGCCCAAACGCCAGAGAGCGTGGCCTAGCTGCCAGAGAGTTTGGCTCAGCCGCCGGAGGATGCTGCCTAGCCGACAGTGGACGCTGCCCAGCCGTCCGAGAGTGCGGCTTCGGTGGGAGTCCACGTATTGGAATAGCGAGCGATCCCGTCCGTCTTTCACCCCGTCGGAAAGTCCGTTCTCCAGACAGTATGGGTCGGACTGGCAGGCGACATCTTCCCTCCCACCCCTATCATTTTCCCGAGGCGCCTGCACGAGCTGCCCGGAGACCAGGTTGACGCTTGGGGGGGGAATGTGACGAGGTACCGATCCAGGATCAGCGTCACCTGGGAAACGGCCCGGCCGTACGCTGATTGCGTACACCTGACGTCAATTAGCTGCCGGGCATAAAAGCCGTGTGCTCCTAGCACTCTGGGTCCTGGCTCTTACAACGCCTGACGCGATAGAATTACGGAGGACTAGACTGCACGGCACGAGCACCCCGGGAGTCAACTTTTGGACTAAGCCTTTTTTTTATGTTATTTAATAAATTCCCCACCGGGGTTTGCTTTTATTGCCACTGTGTGTGTGTCGCGTCTCTTACCCCGCCACAGCCTGGTCACTGCTTTGTTTCAAACCACTAAAATGAACATGTTGTACATGACCTGTTACTTATGCTTCGATTTTCATTCCCAGACATCTCTTCTCAAAAATATGAAAGCAAAGGCTGCATGCTCTCTCTGAATGCTGAAGGTGCACTTGTGTCCTGGATATATAGCATTTATTTTGGCAGCTTACTCGGACATCTAAGCATTACATTAGTATATAATATCTCGCCCTGTAAACACATGAACACTATTATACAATGAAATAATAATCCAAATTAATATGAGCATTAATTAAATAAAATATAAATAGTTATATTATAAGACACTAGCCAATAACAGACCGGAAGTTGACTGCAGTCCCAGCACGCGCGTCTGATAAAATGGTCTATAATCAGATCCCCGGTGCATCTACAAACTCAGAAAAAGTGAAAAATGACGATCCAGTAAGTTTGTTTTGGTAAGCCTTTCTCTGCAAGCAATCTGATTTCGCTCCTAAACTAACCGCAGTGGAGTTCAAGAAACATAATTTAGCTGCTACTTGTTTTTAACGTCTCAAATCATTGGACCTCCAGCTAAAATATCTGTCACAGCAAACAGCACATCCTAGTAATGCCCTAACGTTGGATGTGTATAACTTACTTGTCAATGACAAGCGCTAAAATTCACCAAATTCCGTTGAGTTCTGGAGGAAAATATACACACACATATGAGCACCATCGTGAGCACATTACTATGTGCTTTTTGCTGTGACAAATTTTTGTCACAGCAGTAGTTGTAGGATGAATGTAGTTGTAGGATGAATGATTTGACACGTTTAAAACAGAGGTCTTCAGGAAATGTAATTTAGGTTAACAGTTTCCATGGCAGCACTACAATCGTGCTGTGTTGACACGCCGGACTAAATGGGGGTGGGGTGTCCAGTCACTCATGATCATTTAAAGAGACATACACCAAAACGAGTTCCTGTGTGCATAGGTGTTTTTGACAAGTCAAAAAAGGTTTTGTTTACACAGCCATTGAGTGATTTTAAGCTAAATATGTTACAGACATTTCATGAAGACCCTAGTAAATCATGCCAAAATGTTGAAATGCTCATCCGATGAGCCTTTAATGTGTATCAAAATAATGTACAGCTATCTCTGCAGTTATGATGCTACCTGAATGGCAGCCAGGTTCTTCTGCTCTTGAGAGGGGGCTTGGTGGACGAAGCGAAGCCAGTTAGCATGACGAGGATTACTGGCATCCAGGATATACAGCACATCACCTTTACTCCCTCGAACCTGCAAAACCCCAAACATTTGATTACACACAATTATACAAACCTATACAACTATTCCTTTAGTATGTGGTTCAGAGAATCTCCAGACCAATGCCTTAAACCCAAGCGGCAATCTCTCTCGTAAAGCCAACACGTAAGCGATTTAAACTGCAATTCATTGACTGGCCGCAAGAGGCTGGCTACAAAACAGAGCAGAACTCATTGAGCGCCATGTTAAAATGCCCAACTTCACAGAAGAAAAAAAACATGTCTACACCCGGGTGATGATTTTGGTCTAAATAGCTAATTTTACCCTTCATGACAACTGTGAAGAGGGTGTGTTTTTATAACTCACCCGTTCAACTTATATTAAGCCTTAAAGGACTCCTTTCATGTAAATTCTCCCGCTTACGATTACCGAAAATTATTTAACACTGGAAGCGGATACTCAAGGTATTGGCCGATATATAGTATCTAAATGAAAGATTCTATAACTATTAAAATTTTCTGGTATGTTTATTTAATAAACTAATAATTGATGTTCTTCTAGAGCAACTCGGAAAAGTGTTCTTACATGTCTAACTGGATTCAAGAGAGAAAGCATTCAGACATTAATCGGCTTTACAAAAATTGCTTTTGTTCCTATAATATACAAATTTATAAATATCTACACACTGTGCCTACATTAAATGTTTTGCTAATAACAGTTAGTGAATGATCATGACAGAAAGTCAGTACTGCATTGGATTTTAACTGTGAGCAGCATGCAGCTGAAGTGGTTTATCCAAAGAAAATGATTCATCATTTATCAGCTTCAATTTATCGGCCGAAAATCTTATTGTCAATACATTTACATTTACATTTATGCATTTGGCAGACGCTTTTATCCAAAGCGACTTACATTGCTTGATCCTATACATTTTACATAGGTATTTGCAATCCCCTGGGATCGAACCCACGTTGTTAACGCAATGCTCTTACCACTGAGCTACAGGAAAGCACACAATATATATCGATTACACTAAAATCTAATACCGATAACACTAAAATGACCATTTATCGTCCGACACCGATATGGCGGATAATTTATTGTGCATCCAGACATGAAAGTCAAATGTTTCTGTGTTTAAGGGCGTTTTCAGACATATGTATTATAATCGTGTCTTCGGTGTATCTGGCAACCCAGAAAACATGAAAAACAAGATCCCAGTAACTTTGATTTGGTAGGTCTTTCCCTGCAAGCATGTTTGAAATCGAGCCGTTCAGATTTCGCTCCTGATGTGGTTAATATAATTACCGCTCCTTAATCAACAAAGTTCCACACACAGCGCTGCTTCTATTTTGTTTCACATGCGACAGTGGTGTACATGACGCCATGGCTAAAGTTTGTCGACAACATGCAACATGCAATGTAGTCGCTGCACAGAGTCCTACCCTCGGAAGAGACAGGAGTGGATTTATTTTAGTGGAAAGTAAAAACCTGCTTGTTTACGCGAATCAATTCAAGCCGGAGTGCTTTATCAACCTTGGACAGTAGAAGCAGGATTAGCTTCAAAGTTGTTCCTCAAGAGGGATCGAGACCAACTGAACGAGACAAAGCTGCCGATGTAAGTAATATTTATCAACAGTCTGAATTGACATACATGTAACATATATACAGGAGGATAACGTTAGCATGTGATCGCGAAGGGAGCCAAGTCAGCCACGGGCTAAATAGAGCATTCAAAGCCAGTGTTAAACTTACTCTATATTTATATGTTATTTGGCAATTGGAATTTAGATGTATGTTTGTTAATACATGATGTGACTTAATATTTTCAGCTGTGGCAAGCTGTTTGTTTTGCTAATGAAGAGGGGCGAACACTGTTAGTTTCATTTAAAACTCTCAAATCATTCGTCCTTACTGAAAAATCTATCACAGCATACTAGTTATGCTTTCAGGTTGCATATGTAATGTTATAACTTGTCAACAACAAGCAGTAAAATCCACGTAATTCTGCTGAGATCTGGAGGTGCACATACCGTGGATTTTGGGCAAGAATACACAAACTACGTGAGCACATTACTAGGATGCACCGTTTGCTGTGACAATTTTTTTTAGTCTCCGGACGAAAGATTTGAGACGTTTAAAACTAAAATAACCACAGTGGAGTTCAAGAAACATAATTTAGCTAAATTGCCATGGCGGTACTACACATGTGTTGTGTTGACACGACGGACGGCAGGGGGTTGGGGTGCGCTGTAACTCATTATCATTTAAAGAGACATGCACCAAAACGGGTTGCTGTAAGCATAGCTGTTTTTGACGAGGCAAAAAGTGTTTTGTTTACACAGCTTGGAGTGTTTTAAGCAAAAAATGTTCCAGACATTTCATTAAGACCCAAATAAATCATACTTGTTGAAAGTGCTCATTAAATGAGTCCTTCAGCAAATTAGGTGAGTGGCCACTTGAGTAACAAATGGTTTCAGTAACCAGGCAGCTCAGCTCGAACCACGTCCCGCCACTTTGCCCATTTTCGATTATCCCGGCTGGCATTCAATCACCTAACCAGCACTATAAATATCTTATCTTCAGTCTCTCGATTATCTCTCGACATCCCT
This sequence comes from Triplophysa tibetana, assembly GCA_008369825.1. Taxonomy (NCBI): domain Eukaryota; kingdom Metazoa; phylum Chordata; class Actinopteri; order Cypriniformes; family Nemacheilidae; genus Triplophysa; species Triplophysa tibetana. Next base: position 6,914,232 of record CM017912.1, read on the forward strand.
TCATCCCCCCGACTCCTCACCTTTAATCCTTTTTCCACCTCAGCACCAGGGATAAGCCCAGGGTTCAGCCCACTCCGGACCTGGGGCCCTCTCCGTGGTCAAGGGACGGGTGCTTCGAGCTCGGGAGTGATACCGAGATTTGAGCTCCCTCCCTGTGACAGCACGGCAAATACGCTTATCAGCCCTCCCACTTTATTATCAGTTAAGGTGCACTTGTGAATTACACACAAAGGCATGTAATTTAAAAATTAAGTTCACTCTTCTTTAGACAGAATAGTGACATAAGGGCAGGCAGATCATTAAATCAGATCATTTATGTGGTTAAACCCAATCTGATCTTCGTTATATTGAAAACTTTAATGCAGCTGAAAATAAACCAGAGTTTCTCAAGGGGAAGATGGCACCCTAGATATGACATGAACAAGGAGGCGCGCCTTGGCATACTGTGCCACGACTGGCATATCTGGCCGATTAATTGTTGCCCGGACATGAGCAGTGATGCGTCTATCTAAACAACAGGGGCAACAATGTTTTCAAGATATCTAAGGCTTCACCCAAACCTCGAAAAAACAGGAAAAAATCCCAAAGATTTATGCTGAAAAGAATTATATCTAGCGACCAGAATATTACACAGAATTGGTGAGGTATACCGATAAGAACTTCATAGCAACATCACTAAAACACTAAACACTTAAACACATAGGACAGCCTACACAATGCAAAACTCGCCAAGTTTTGCATTTACAGGAAGTGTGAAAATGTCTTTTCGGTATAATAGAAATGTAAATAAACTCATATTACACATTTATATGGTATCAACAGCAACAACACAAACAAACGTCATGTGGCCCAAACTTAACTTCCTGTAAATATCCGCAAAGAATCTAAAACTGATGAGTAGTTTTAAATTAATTCAATACAATTAATATAAAATAAAATTGTAATACGAATAAATATGAATATAAATTAAATTGTTATATCATAACCAAGACAGGAAGTAAACTTGCTCATCCATGCATTCAATGAATTCGTCTATAAAAAAGTTTGATAATTGTATTCGCAAAAAACTAATAAATATATATATATATAAAACTAATTCTAAATATATAAGGTAAAAATAGACTATAGTTTATAAGAAAGGAAATGCCTTTGAAGTTTTCCATGACGAGAAATGAAACAAAAAAAAAATTATGCTGGCGATCACAAAGTAAAGTCATTGTTGAGTCTAGTAGTCACTCACCTCCCACATCAGTCTAGGATCCATGCTTTCATCCAAGTCACTCAACATCCGCTTTTCACCTGCAAATGGACCAAACTTCTCGCCCTGTAAAACATTGCACTTTGATGTCACAACCTTTACTTTTAATCCAAAGTGACTATGCATGCACTTCATCCATTTATTTTATCCGTATGTATGTTCAGTGTGAATGAACCCATGACCTTTGCTTTTGCTAAAACAAATTCCTATGAACTCAGCTACAGGAACACTGAAAAAGTAATCAGCTACCAGGATGATGCATTGCTTCCATTCTTCACCTCATTTGTAAATTGCTTTGGACAAAAGTGTCTGCTAAATGACTAAATGTAAATGTAGGATGAACAAAGATGTCATGGCTCATCTTGAGACTTCACATTCAGAGATGTTATGACTCAGAATGAATCTCACAGAGGTGACAAACATAAGAAAAGCAAAAACAGTGGGGGACACTAACTGGAAATGAAAAAATGGAGAAAGAAAATGAATATTTTTGGTCCAAAAACAGACTCTAGTCTATATTACATAATACTGTAGCAAAAATATAATTTAAATTCTAAATTTGAGGTGAAATGTGAAATATGTGTGACAGGCTTTATAAAGTTAGTGGTATTTTTCTGCAGATTAACTATGAAAGAGTTGCTGCTTTTTACCACTGCTGTAACTATAGGAGCTTTTAGACTCTGGGACATTTTGACAGCACCATGAACAACTTTACTTTCGTTTTCCTTAATATCAGTCATATTTATGGAGTTATGACGGAAATGAATGTTGCCATGGAGAGTTTTTGTCGGAAACGAACGTTACCATAGTGATTGTTTGGTGAGGGACGTGGCAGCACACGTAAGCACAGACACGAAGGAATGCAAGTACAGCCAGACCTAGACACCACAAACCGCTTAGTGTGGATTAAAAAGGCGATAAAACGACCGTTTCTACTGTAGTACGCAAACTTTGTCTTTCACGATGAGAGTTTGTTTTGCGTGCACGAACCTTCTTGACTGCTCTGGCTGTGTAAAGCCCCATCCCGTCCTGAACTTTGGAGGACTTCAGCACGAATCTGTCCGGCACGTACATGCCCAGCATTCTCATTACTTCAGAAAAAACCTTCTTCGATATAAAAATTAGTTAACCGCGTTACTTTTGCGGCTTATGAGCTGATTTGTTATTGTCTGATCGCTGCCTGTGTAAATCTCAGTCCGCTCTTATCTTCCATAATAATGTCGCTAAAGGCGAGAGATGCGTCAGTGTGATTGGCTGATGCTCGTAAAAGTGGCGTATTTTTGCGCACCGATTGGTGAAAAGTTTCTGCGCTTCCAAGTAGGCGTCACCGGCAGGGTTTGTTTCTGCAAACTGATTGGTGGAATGTTTGTGCCTGTCAGGTACATATTTTACTTTCCCGGGAAAGCTAACCACCGCTTCTATTAAAATGACACGGATGCAAAAAGTAAGCAGTCAGTCAGTTAGGCTAGTTAATGAGATCCGAAAATCTTCAGGAAAATATTATAGTATAAGTTTACCATGTTTTGGGCATATTGATTACTTTTAGAACAACAGTGTACATGCAAATATCATTATTGCATTGATTGAGCTATGGTTACTATTGAGACAATTGTAAATTTGTGGTTGGGCTACTATGGTTACTACAAATAAAATCATAATACTATGGTTAGTTACTATATGGTTATTTTCGTATGGGGAGCACTTAAGCACATACTTATAGTATAAAGGCAAATTTTTTCTTGTCCCCATGAATTCAAACAGCCACAGTTATTTCAACCAATTTACAGCACTTGTTCATTATCAGTACCATTTTACTAACACAATTCATTTACATCTTAATTTTGAACAGCCCTATGGCTCTACCTATGATGTGATGCTGGGAGGCTTCAGCCATCTCACAACCCTGCCGAGGTCAAGCATTTTCGGAGAATGGATAATGATGTCTACACAGCTAATGCAAGAAAATGAAAGTACTAGTGTCTCATGTATGTTTTATTTTCTGGTCTATGTGTGTGATCTGTATTCCATGTACACACATTGTTTTTAATCCTTTTCCAAAGCTATTTGGTTCATGGTGTAATAAACAGCTTTGATTCACAATCATCTGAAGTAAATGTGACATGGATGTGCACTCTCTTTGTGTACCACAAACTGATCTGGTCCTTTTTGTGAACCTGGATTCCCAGACCTATTAAAGAGAGGTTACCTCAGACAGGGACTTAGGAAATGAGATGGGCAAGAGATGCAAGTGGATTTCCATGCATTTAGATGAGAGAGAATTCACTCATAAACACAGACACAAAGGGGTTTTAATGACCCCAGGACGTAAGACTGAAACACCAATGTCTGTGGGTAATTTGAGCACTTACTTAGTACACTTTTTACGATCATGAATTGTGTGCATGTGTATACAGAGTGCTCGTATCAACATGTAATCTAAATAATAAAAAATAGTCTGACCCAAAAATGACAATTTTGTCAGAGGTGTTTCTCAAATTATAAATAATAACATTTATGTCATTATTCACTGACAACCCAAAATTCATTAAATTCAATCATTTCAGATTTTTTTACATTCTAAAATATTTTTTTTATACCAGCGTTCACCAATGACATAAAATTGTTGAATGTTGGCCATGCTTCTAAAAATGTCTGGGAAGGGGGATACAGGTGTTTTGTTATCGAATTTGTGCAAGCAAGTTTGATAGATGCACCTTCCCAAAATATCTTCTTTAATCAGTGTTGTTGTGTTATGTTTACACATTTTATGACCCTTTTCACATATTCCTTTTAGGCTGTATCATTCTTATTATTAAGATCATAAATACTAAAATTTCTGTTTCAAACTCTACAAAGTCCATGTTCATTGGAAACTTGTTGAGCTAGCATAAACATGAAATTATTTGATAATATTCTCATTTAAAAAATTTTAGCCTATAGCCTGGGTCATATATTTTTCCATTCTCCTCTCCAAGGGATGCAAAAGTTGTATGGGTTTATTGTTCTCTGTACAATGTCAGATAAGAGTAATTTTTACTTCAATATCTTCAACCATGAAGACCATCTATTGCATGGAAAACTGTGTATAAAGAAACAAAATAGTTTGCTGTTGCCAGCAATGAAGTTACTTAGCAGCTGATAGCAACTTCATTCGCCTCACATTATAAACACTGAGAAAATATGGCGAAATAAAAAGTCTGTACTTTATTTCAAAGTTGGAATATTGGACTTTTAAGGGTTGAGTTCAGTTACAGAATGGAATACAGCATAAGTTGTATATCCCATCTTCCTAGAAAGAGTATATAGCAAGTAGCAAATCATAAATTGTTGTGCTAGACTGTCCTGGCTGTTTTTAAAAAGTGGTAAAAAAATATCACATTAAATTACAGTATTTTTTAAATGAATATGGGATATTAAGGATATGATGTTTATTACATAAATGAGGTCCTATATAGGATATTTACTGTTTAGCAGATTGGACTTTGTGGTCTTTTTTTTAAACCAAGAGCTTAATATAGATTTTATATTGGTATATCTTGATAAAGTGAAATTTTAACCCCCAACATGCCCTACCTCTACTTCCTGTTTTGGTGGAAACACACTCGTCCTACCATTTCATGGAGTCTTTAAGAGGCTACCGAATGTTAATGTGTATTAGTGACAAAAGATGAGGAGAGTGATCTTTGTGTGGCCCTGTCTTCTCAGTCCCCTGACCCCTGGTGACCTTTGGGACCCCACTGACCCCTGCTGTCGACGCGCTCGCAGTGAGGACTCTGTGTATGGAAGGTTACGACGATTAGGACTCAGTGACCCTTGACCTGACCCTACACACACTTGAGCATCAACTTTTACTCTCTAAGCTGAAGAGTCATTGATCACAGACTAATGCTGGCCACACACACAAATCCTACCCAGAGAAACACACACACACACATTTGAATATAAAGGACTGAACTAAAAGACACAAAGAAATTCTTTGATGAGCACAATCAAATGTGTGAAGGCACATATCCTATTAAAACAGGAGGATGGAAAAGACTTGCGTCATTTTAAAAATAGACTTTAGTTTTTCACAGCCCGGACAACGACACAAAACCAAGGATGAAGACATATACATTTTTTTATTGCACTCTTTAAAATGAAGGTGCTTCACAGTGCCATATAAGAACCTTTTTTGTCTAAATGGATCCATGAAAAACCTTTAAAATATGAAAAACCTTTCTGTTTCACAAATGGTTCTTTGTGGCAAAGAAAATTTGGTTCAGTAATAAACAGACGGTTCTTTAAAGAACCTTTAACTTAATGTTTCTTTGTGGAACCAAAAGTGATTGTTTTATGGCGTCAATGTAAAGAACCTTTTAAGCACTTTTTTTAAGAGGGAAGGCATGGAATGACATAAGGATGAATAAATAATGTCATTGTTTTCATTTTTCAGAGGATCCAAAGCAATTTATCATTACCAAGTTACACTGTTGTCAGCATCCGATCTGACTCTAGAACCCAGACCTAGACAGAGGTTGATCGTAAAGCTTACCATTGAGGACTGAGAAAAGGAAATTCTCTTCTCTCTTCTTCTTTCACTCCTCAAGGTCTCACATATTTTTTATGAAGACAAACCTCTTACTGGCAGTCCGCACTACTGCCAACTTCCACAATTCTTGATACTGCGAGATCTTCTCAAACCAGATATCGCCATAATGCAAACTCATTGAATGCTGTTTCTGGCCCGTCCAACACTGTTGATAATACTATACACAGTTTTTTTACTTTGTTAAACCCCCGCCGGTTCCTGAGGGCCAGCATGATGGGAAGCGTTGATAGGGAGAGAGAATTAGGAGGGTGGGTAGAGAAATAGTCCAGGGAGACAGAGAGATTACAGTGAAGATAAAGCGTGAGAAAATGACTACCACTATTAACAGACATCTGATGAAGGACAACAGAGACACCAGACCACCCCTTATGAGGGTGTATTCATTTATATTTACATTACTCAAGAGGCAATAGCATCTTGCCTGAATTCTTAAAAGTATATATTTTTTTCAATTATTCTTTAATATACATGTAAACTCGTAAAATCAGGTTTCTTTTGTAAGCTGGTTGTTGACAGATATCTGTTTATTTTGTGCATGTAAACGCACTCAATGTCACAAATTCTCTTGAGACTGGGTTGTATGACGAACCTTGATCTTCTTTTGAGGATTTTTTAAGATTTACACACATCTTGAGGAGTTCTTGAAGAAATCCACCATACCATCATTCCCCTGAACTCTATCTCCAGGTGTGTGTGTGTGTGTGAATGAGAAAAGGCTATATTTACCACATTAGACCACACCACCTTGAGGTTGGAGAGTGTTGGCTGGACATTTTGATCCACGTGAGAAGATCTTTCGATACTGTACAGATGGTCTGACCTCAGAGTAACTGCCAAAACTGTGGTTTGTCAGGAGATCTTTTAAAAGTTTTAGCATTTTTCTTACCCCTTACAATCAGGATCACACACAAGTGTCATAAACCAAATTTATCTGTGGTCGGCAAGTGTGTATATGTGTTTGAGATCTAAGATACCTCACGGTCTTTCTTCAAAAGTATCTTCAAAAGTGCCACTGAGTTCTAAGGCCTAGGATGGAAGTCATGCGTATACTTGAACACACACACACACACACGCACACGGCAAACATCAGAAAGGAGCAGAACAAAGTTCACAGCTAAAAGCAGATACCCGTCAATCTGAGATGTGCCCTCTATCTCTCTCTCTCTATTTATTTATTTCCTCCATTTCTCTGGCTGTATCTCTATAGCCTACTTCTTACTAACAAACACATCTCTGTCCTTTTATAGTCTCCAGTGAAAAGCCACCCAGTATGAGACGTTTATTTTGTGTATTTGAGTATTTTTCTCTTTTACGACACACATGTGAATTGCTTTCACAGGAAGAAGACCTGTTTTGATAGTGTGGTTATCATCTTACTCTGAGTGTGTGTTGGCTGTGGTTCATATGAATTTTAGAATAAAGGATACGCTGAGGTTCACGGATTCAGTGTATGTGTGTAATGGATGCAAATAATTGAGTAAAAACTCCTCCAAATAGATATCAGCAGTATGCTGCCTTGTAAGAAACCTTGTTTTGACCTAATAAGGCCCTGGGTCCTCCATCACTATTATTTACTAAATTGATATACATAGTTTATATATAGTATGACCTTACTTCCTTTCCTATCTCTTGTTACTCTTATTCGGACAGTCGAAAAAGCATTTCCCTGCATGTTGTACAATGTTTGGTTTTGTATGTGAAGAATAAACTTTTATCTTGAAAAATGTGTTTTATAGTTGATTATATTTGAATCTATAATGAAAAGTATAAAAATTATAAGTTGAATTATGAAGGATCATTATTTGATAAATAAATAGTCAATATTTAATATTTGTGTGTGCTCTTTTAATCTTATTTAAGCAAAAGCATACTGTATGTGAACATTTTCACGAGATGGCTTATTATTAATTTGTAAAATGTAAATATAACAAAATGTATGATTATTAAAAAACAACCAAACCACCTATTTTGCATGAGATAGCAAAATGTGTTTTAAAATGTATTGCAACACAATTCCCAAAGCAACACACCTGCTGTTATATCAGGGTAAGTAAATTCACCGTACAAGTTTGTTAAACTGTTGACATGATTATACCTAGACAAATGCTTATTTTGACAGACACAGTTGAAGGGAATGTCAGAGTTTGCGTAGAGAATGTTTCTGGTCTCCAAACATCTCATCATTAGCTTAGCAACATGCTAATATCAATCTGTTTAGGAATCACTTGTGAATCTGTTAGCCTGTCTGCTTCATGTGTGGTATTCTGTCTATGTGGTGAGCATAAGAAAAATCAAATCAATTATTTATATTTATGTGGCATTGGACAATAGCTGGATATAGACTGCAAGGCAAGCGGCTTGAGAAGAAAAGACAAAAGAAATACATCTATACATGCTGGTCGTCTCTTCTGGTGATTGATTTGGTTTCTGGGGAATTTGGCTTTTATTAAAAACATATGCACTCTCTTACTGACCCTCTTTATATGAGCTTTGCACACACACTGAGTCCCTGCTGACCATTCTCATTAGCCTCTCTGTACAGGGCCATCCGTGGCATTTCCAAACCGTTTCCCACAATGTTCCTGCAATGCTCTTCAGCATTATTTCAGGGCGGCAGTGACAATGAAGCTTGTGTAAGCCAGGTGTGGTTCTGCCATGTCTGCTGTGATGGACAGGTGGTTGGAATAAAAACTTGAGCTCTCAGGACACACACTAACAGCAAGATGTTTGTGTTTAAAAAGTAGTTTAAATAGTTTAAAGAGTTCTAACTATATTTTTTTTCTTACACAAACTTATCATTTAACTTCAGAACATATTTATTAATCCACTAGACTTCAGTCTCATTTATTAGGCCTACTTTTGGGATGGATGGACAGAATATTATTTAACATAACTTTGTGTTAGCTGAGGAAAGTCATCAACACATGGATGGCGTGAGGGTAAGTAAATGCTGAGATCATTTTGGGGTGGACTATTCTTTAAAGATAGTTTGTGATTGAATGTTTTAAAGCAAAATATTGTGAAACGTGACATTAAATTGTGAGGACATTTGGTATTCCTCAATAAAAAATGACAAAGAATCAGCTGAAACTTGTTTTCCTTTTAGTCTAATAATGTAAACATGTTTATGAGAGGGTTAGACATTAAATTAAATGGAAACATTTGTCCTGATCAAAGTTTGAGAAAAGATCTCAATAATGTCATAAACTAAGATCAAAATTGCCAATACTGCAATCAAAAGTCAAAACAAATGAAGATTTTAATATGAACTCCAACATTTCTCACCAAATTTACCCAAATCCGGATTATATTCTTATACAAATATGTTCATTTACAGCTCCATACTCTTCATGTATTTTATTGTCTCGTTTGTTTCTATTGTTATATCTCGAGTTTTAAGCAGTATTAGTGAAAACATCTGAAACTAAGTTGATATTTATAATAAATACTATTGACAACTCCATCAAATCTCCTGCGCTATGAAAGAGCAATATGTGCAGTTTTTGGGTGGGCCTTTCAACACAAATGGTACCAGCTCAATCATAGTAATGAAGCAATTTCTGGCGTTTTATCATCTTACTTAATTTATACAAATACATGCTGGATGAGACTCTCTTCCATCAATTTCGTATTGGATTTCAAAACATTCAAATGATCTGTGACATGGTCTGAGTTAAAAATGGTTAAACTTTGAGCAAAGCATTACATTGCTTCACCTGTGACCAACATGGGGCGGTTAGCTCATAACACACATACGATACTTTATAATCCTTATCTTCCTGGCAGAGAAACACAAAACCACTGAGATTACAGATGTCTATATTTAGTGTTTATGTACATGAATATTGGCAGAGAAAATCTGTACATGTGACACATAGATGATGAAACACATTTACACACACCAGATTTACAAACTGTAAAGTTATACACACACGAACCGACAGTGGGGGAACGCTTCAACAACGTCAACGTTCATATAGATTTAAAACACTTTTGTATCACTAATAATTATAGTCAATAACAAAAATAACAGTTAAAAAAATAAAACATTAAGAAGTTTGAAATAATTTAAATCTTCTAAACCATGTTTTGAGTACAAGGAGGGAGAGGGAAAAGAAAGAGTCCTGGCGCTTCCTCCGCAATGGCTGGCATGAGAACAAAAACAGACAAACAGGGAAAACATAGACAGGCAGACAAATGGTGCATGCAGTGGCCAGAAAGAACAGCTCCAAACTATTTCCACGGCACTGAGGATGTAGGACAAGGACTCTTTAAATAGCAACAGCGATGGCAACCCCTGAGAGGAACCTTCAGGTGCCTAAGGTGGCCAGCCAGACTCGACTCGGTAATGTAAACATAAATACAGAGGTTGATATCTCACTCTACAGGCAGTTCAGTAACTGCGAGACATGCGCCATTAGCGTTAGCGCAAAAAGTCAGTCTGCAAAACTCTCCTTAGTAGAATATCACTTCGAGTTAAATAAACTTCTTTTTTCTCATTATATATATAATATATTTACTTCTGTGCAGAGTCTGTACTTCTGAGTCTCTGTTTTTTAACAGTACTTCCTTGTTTTCACTAATTTGCTCTGATACTTGACTGAGTGGCCGCTGTGTCCCACCACATAAACATCCAGGAGGTAGCTCTTTCCCGCCTCAAGACCCGTTATGGTCTCCGTGGTAACGGCCTTCTGCAGGTTGGCACTGTGGAAGTACTTGCAAAGCACCTTTTCAGACTTGCGGCGATTCTCGGTTCCAGCACACTGGTTCTGCTCCCGGCGTCTTTGCTCTTCGCCATAACTTTCGTCGACTTCGCGTCGGTACACACAGTATTTGTTGCGCTCCTGCGTGCCAAGCCAAGCCACAGTGACAGAGGAACAGGTACGCAACTTATCGAAAGCCTTGATGCGGGTATCCTCGGGTAAAGCTGGGAAGGGCTGCTTGCCTCCAGCACGAGTACTGGCCAACACTTTCAAAGTGGAAGCACCCTTGCGGGACCCCCGCAGACGGATCAGATATTTGGCTTTGGGCTTACCGCGTAGTTGGAACTGACGAACGCCCTCCACATTCTGTGAGAGAACAAGCTTCCCATCGCGACGTACCTGAACCTGTACTGCATCCAGACAGGCATGTACAAAGAGTGTTACGCGCTGGTGAGAAGAGACCGGAGCAAAACGGAGGAATTTGCTGCCCTTTCTCTTAATGAAGACGTCTGTGACTTTCCCATCCTTGAGCTCAAGGGTCTTCTGCTTGGCTTCTTCCTTAGTGCGGGCAAAAGTGCCCACGTACGCAGTGCTCATGTTGGTGCCTGTGTTGACCGCGAACACATCAAAGTAGTACTGTGTGTCTGGCTTGAGGTCTGACACTGTAAAAATATTCTTGTTGCCTATGCAGATTTTCTGTATGTCTGAAACTTTGGGCTTGGGGATATATGTGCGACTCAGTTTGCTGTTCAAAGCTCTGTTAGTGGTGAGGGAACGATCCTTACTGAAATCATTCTCAGATGGAACGAAACCAAAATGAGCAAAGTCAAAGGGGCTGAAATCCCTCCCGGGTTTTGGAGCAGTCATGAAGCCATCATCCAAGTTCATCTTGGCCTCTGCCGCACATAAGCTCTTGAAGTTGTGCTCCTTGTTAATCACCACACAGTACTGGATCGGCTGACCCATGATAGAGCCAGTAGGAGTAGGCTTCCACGCTAGTGTGATGGTCGTACGACCCAGCGCTGTAACATCAACCCTGGGGTCGTAAGGTAGTTCCGGGTATGGCTGGTCGGACTCGGGGGTCGTAGTACCGTACATTTTAAAGTTGCTATCCTTTTCAGTTGAGAGGATTTCCAGCTGGTACAAGCCGGAAGAGGAGCTTGTGGAGATAAATGACTCAACATCATTTCCTTTGTAGGTGAAGAGCTCGGTACTTTCACTGGTTGTGACCTGCAGTTTTTGCTGCTCCAATGGCTCTGGCTCACCTGAGGCACACAAAGAGTCACAAAATTAGACCCTGGAAGACAGGCTCTGAACATAAGAAGATCATAGAGAGTTAGCATACCACAGAACAAACCACAAGCACAAAAACAAGGTCTGCTGTTGGGGTACAATGATGAAGGAGGAGTTGTTTAAACCAAACACAAACACAAGCAACATAAACTGTCGAATAAAAGGATGTTTAAGACATTTAAATACATAATGATGCATACCCTCATCACTCCAAAATCTCTCATCTAGCTCACGTTCCATTATTTCCTCCCCACACCCCAATAGCTCCCTTGGACAAATAAGAAGCAATTTCCTTCTTAACGGAAAGAGCATTGCTTAATGTGTTGATCCTGACGGGGTCATTCTGAGCTACCTCACCCTGCAGACCCTGTTGCCTGGTGAGTTTTCTTTCCAAATACCTCTGCACATCAGAGGGTGACTTTCACTTTGCTTTCTCCGAGAACCTTAAGGTACACAGAGATCCCTTGTGGCATTGCTGTCTCCTTATTCCTTTCCAAGCCTTCTCAATTCAGCAGTGCCAGAAAACATAATATAATGTTTGCCAACCAAAGAGCTAAATGAACACGTGTTGGACTCAGTGACCAGCTGCAATCCAGCAAACATGGAAAAGATTTGTACAGTATTTACAGTTTGTGATTACAGTCACCGCAGTACTATACTAAGGACAACAATAACTAAAAACCTTCCACAGTTTCTTTTTGGGAGTTGTTTGGGAGTCTCTTCTAAGTATTAGATTTCAGTTGCACCCCCTTAAAGAAATGCATTGTGAACATATAACAATGATAAATTAATCGTTTAACTCCGCACAGTCGCAGCCAAGTCATTGCCGCTAGCTGAAGCGTGGCGATCATTACGTCTTGGAATGCTGTAAAAAAATCAGCACTTTTTGAGTTAAACCCAACAGGGCATTACTGTAGGCGGGAATGATGGTGGTTTCTTACGTTTCATCAGCCAATACACCCGTACCAAGCCATAAGCAAGGAGGAAGACAAAAAACACAGTGCCTGCGAGTCATTATGACACAGCGAGTCAGAGATGATCAGAGAAGCTTGTTGTCTCACACATGGACATGTTCAGCGTGCACGCTTCTGACACAACAGTTTCTTTCTGTTCTTACGTTTGGCGCTATACATTCAGTTTTGCGGGGACAGATGCACTTAGAGTGAAACCGCTACACTAGCCCACATGTCTGAAGTGAAACATAAGAGTGTTTTGAGGTATGTTATTGATTTCTTTTTTGGATACTGTCTAGATGGGAAAAAGAAAAACGTCAGGAGAGGGTAGATGAAAACCTTAAATGGAAATTAGCTTGATAAAGAGGAATATCATATAGCTTTTTGCCGTTGAATCTTTCAGGTCTCATTTAATTTGAAATACCTATCTTCTTTTGAATTTGAGACCATACATTTTCAATGTTTTTTTATTTTTCCTTCCCATTGTCTAGCTCTTCAGCCTGCAGGCGTCAGGCGCCCACCATCAGCGCACCAGGTGAAGTCGTATTGGGCACAAACTAACAAATGCTATAAAAACACACAGTGACGCAAACAGAGCTAATTATTGACCATACTGGAAAACACTGACCCACCTCGGACACGCTCCACAGTACTTCACAGCAAACACATATTTACTTGCGGCCGGGGCTTATTTTTCATGGTTTTCAGATTAATCTGTTGCTAATTTTGCATAAAACTTTCCAAGCAGCCATCTGTAGGTCATTCATTTAGGCTTTTTTATTAAATCTGTTGAACTACTCGAGGAAAACTTCAAGGGTCTTTTTGAAATCTATTGGGCTGCTTTGCTGTCTACTGCAGCTTCCTTTTATGCATTAAAATACACAACGCACATAAATTGTAGAATAGAGTTAAAGAAAGGTATAATAAGTTTGAACTATTGTTGTGATATGTTTTATCGATTGATAAACATCTATCTTTCACCAAGCTTATCACAGTGCATTCTGGGATTGCTGTCACAATGAAACATAAAGTGCAATTGTTGAATATTTGGCCAAAATTATGTATCTGCATTATTCAACAACTTTTCATTTTAAAATAGAGGCTACACATTTTCCAAAGATTTTTCTACATTATCATTGCCAATACAGTAACTCTTATTTAAAGTTTATTCAAATCATTTATTTTACATTTTAGTCTAATCTAGTCTTTAATGATGAAAATGATTCCTACAAATCATCTTTAATCCTTTGGAGATAAATGGAAGGAGATACCACTGTCTGCTTTAATCCTTAAACTGTATTGAATAGCTATGGGAGATGTTCTCTTGTTCCACAGATCTCACAGCAGTTTCTCTAATAATAGTTTGATGGTGGACATGGAAAACAGGTCTTAAATTACTGCAGAGTTGCAACATTGATCGGGAGATTTAATTCGGATACCTGATCCTTCTCCGCTGCGGTCCTCAGGGAGTTCCTGCAATGTCAATCTCCACTCGAGCGGAGCATCACAAGGTGTCACCGTCACCAAGAGGGGAGTGTTGTCTTCCTCCACTACAAAATAGTACCTGCAAGAACGAGAATTAGAGACACAGTTAGCACGCACACCAGAGTGTACACAACAGCTAAAAACAGCAGAAATTCGGCAGGAAATTGAATGTGACTCATTGTATGTTGTGTACCAGATGTGCTGTTCACTTCGATTAAATAGATTTTGATGTCTGTGTGAAAACTAACCATCTGTTATCATTTTTTGTTCTTTTTTTGGATACACTTTTTCTACCACTAAATTACACGAGATCTTACTGTATGTAAAACGTTACATAAAACCAAGCAAAAAAAGACATAATTTTAAAGTTTAATTTCCGCACAAGGGATTGCTGTTACATAAGACTGCTGTATTAGTGAGGTTATATATAATGTATAATGGTGTTGCTAGTTTTGCTTGTCTTACTACAGCCATGTTTCGCCTTTGAAAAGTATGTGAGATATATTAACACTTGTCCCAAGACACAATGTACTGAAATTAGAACTAGCTGGCCTTACAGAGACTGTTACTAAATAAGCCGACCGTATCCCCTAAACACAACACTGTAAATGTTCACTTTGCTGTCTATGCAACTTTATTATTGGTTTTTATAGCACCATGTTGTAACTGGATTAGCATATGTGTGGCAATGTGTTACACGTGGGAGACATCTTTTAAAAACCTACTCGATATTATCGCTATTGTTTGTTTGCAATGCAATACAAGCCTAATGATATTTAAAGATCCCGGCTGGCCTATTATGTTTAAAGGTGCAATACGTAACTTTTGCCCTTTATGTCACCACCTCTGTTTGAAACATAAAATTGCAAATGAGGTTAAACTTAAAAATCATGACAATAAGCTTACACATTTTTGAATTTAGGTAAGGCAAGGCTCAATATCATTTCTTGGTCATTTCTTGGTCATTTCCATTTTTACCCAAAAAGTCACGCATCGCAGCTTTAATAAAAAAGTAAATACTGCAAAAAAGGAGCAATAAACATTTCAAACAGTAGTCAGTTATTGTTTTTGCATTATTAGGATCTTTACATGATTATTATGTACGAGTAAAACATGGGATACACTTAATCCCAAGGAAATAAAAAAAGATTTAGCATTTTTTTAATCTAGTTTATAATACATTCAACTAACAAAATAAGTTTTCAAAGTATTGGCTTGTATTATTATAGTTTGTTTGTCATACAAAAATCAATGGCAATGGCATGGCACTGTGGGATACAGTATCCCGATGCACTGTGCTCTGGAATCTACTTCATATTTTGACAAATGTCACAGGTCAGGCATGTTTTCTGTGCATACACTATACTGTATATTGCAAAAATAGGTGACCTGCTGTTGAGATCCTCTCTGAACAGACACACCTTCCAGCGCTATGTTCTGCTAAATGATTATGATTAATGTACACTAGATGTCCTTGTAATCAGCTCTGTTAGCACACTGCAGTTCATTAGCAGGACACGACATGGATGGAATTATTGGCAAGGACATCAAAGGAGTAATGGGGAGATAAATTATTACTCCAATGTTTTTTTAAACGCAAAGAGCTCAGCATGTGAACATCTGTGGTATGTATGTTCCCATTATTCCTCTAGGATCCTTAGTAAAAATAACCCATAGGCTTTTCTTAAGACCTTGCGTGTTGTAGAGTGATCGACATGGTAAACACGGTGGGTGTCCTTCTTTCAGTATACACCTGCTACTCAGAGAACTCCTTCATCAAACACACACACACACTCGCTGATTTCCCAGCAACTCATTCATAATGTATGTCCTACTCTCATGTGATGCCCCATGGTCATAATAGATTCAATATTTTCTATTCACACAAAATAATGATGTATGTGCTTGACAATAAAACACCCCACTCCATTTCGAATAATGTATAAACATGAAATTCGTGTGTGTGTGTGTGTCAATTTAATTGAGTACGATATCTTGTATGACTTTACCTTTTTGGCGCGTCCCTAAACAGGTATCCACTGATCTCAGCTCCATCAGGCATGACAGAGGAGTCGTGGAAAGTAGATTTATCTCTGATCTGCATCTGGAAGAGACCTTCATCGCGGGTGGGAAGTTTCTGTCCCATCACCCCCAAGAACAGCAACACCAAGCCATAACATCTAAACACCTGCCTCATCCTGCGGAGAAAAGAGACACTGATATTGAATAAATAGTCCATAAATCAATACATATATCTGCGATGGGTCATCCTAAAAGGAGTCATATGACAGTTTAAAATGTTCAGAAAATTCAAGTCATGGAGAAAGTTGTTTACATGATCAAGTATGAAAACATTAAAATATGTATTTTCGGCACTATCCCTGTTGTTAAAACCAGCAGGTTAGGTAGGTTTTGAAGCATGGTAGCTGGTTTGCGCTGGTTTAAGATGGTCATTTGCTGGTTTAAGATGGTCATGTGCTTGTTTAAGATGGATATGTGCTGGTTTAAACTGGTCATGAGCTGGTCCTTAAATGGTCATGTGCTGCTTTAAGCTTGTCCTGAGATGGTTTAGGACCATCTTAAACCGGCACAGACCAGCCACCATGCTTCAAAACCTACCCAACCAGCATATGCTTTTTTTCAATGGGGATTACAAGACAACAAATAAACCAATGAATGCAGATCTGAGTAAAAGCATTGAAATCAATCCACACACTGGCCACCTTTAATGTTCTGATGTTTCGTAGTAACTCAAGGGGAGGCACAGCTGGGGTAGAAGACGTGTTGCAGTTTATACAGAACACAAACAACCTCCACACTACTCATGAGAACATCCAGTCACAGATAAATACACACAAACACTCACATATGCACACATGTGCTGAGTTGGCGGTGTTGAGGGGATACACACACTTTTACCACACTTGAAATGCTGTCCAAACTAACAGTAAAAAATATGTCTGGATGGCGTTAAAAGCTTGTTAACTGTTCACAGAACATCTCCCGAAATGATTTCCTATATCTGGACGTTGTTTGCTCTCATCTTTACATTTAATTACAAACAATCAAGATCACAATGGCTTGTTAGGTTGGGTGGTTGTAAACTGTTTATTCCTGCAAAAAAAAAGGCTTTTTTACAGTTTGCTGCAACAAATCCAAATTTGGAAACAGGAACAGATGTAGATACCTGTACATACCTGATACATTTTAGTGAGATGTTAAACTATAGTGGGCTGGATTGACTTGATAACATGAGTTTGGATGTGTTAGAATTTGCTGAAGTTAGCCGAGCTGAACTTAGGCCATTCATATTAAGAATTTTTAGCTACTATTCATATTTACACATTTTAAATGAATAGGCTCTTTAAGATTCAGGTGGATTTTATTTGCCAGTCGGTGTTTTATCATTCATCATATCAGTGATCCCATTGATATCAATCCAACTGTGTTGTGATTGTTAAAGTTAACAGAGTTATTATAGTTTTATTGATATTTAAAATTAGATTTTATTTTTATTTTTTAGGTTAATATTAGTTAAAGTTTTAGCAATTTTGGTGTTGACTTCTGTAATTTTCATAATTGATTTGTTTATTTTTTATGTTGCTGTATAACATTAATAAATTAATATTTTAGTTTTAGTTCATAGTTTTAGATTTTATTATAATTTTAGTGCTTTATTCTTATTTCAGTTTATTTCTGAGGCAACATTTTTAATTTTTACTTCATTGAGGTTTTTCCCCATAATTTTTAGTTCAAGATGTTATTTGATTTCAATGAACAGAAACATTTTCAAAGTTTCAAAGACATAAATTAGTGTCCACAACAGCAGAAAAATGCTCATGTGGTGCAGTGTTACAATTACAAAGATGGATGAAGATGACCATACGTTTCATTTACATTTTACAAAGAAACGCAAATAAAAAAATGCTTTTAGATAAACGAAAACAGTTAGCCGAAAGCTGTCACTGTTGAGAGAACGGTCATCTTTTTTAGTCATACTTTCATATGAGTCTGTAAAAGTTTCAAAGATTCCTGGACATGAAAAATGAAATCAGCAAAAGCCAATCAACATTCAGGAAACTTTATTATTAAAGTTGTTGCTATTCTACTAAATTTAGGAAGACTTAAATTTTATAGTTATCATTAATGCTATCCTCAATATCATGAACTTGGCTTCTCTGTGTTGGATTGGGCTGTGAAGAGATCACATGATCTCATCTTCCTATTGATTCAGTCCCATTGATTGGAGCTGAGGGGAAAGCTCAATCCCCTCTGATATAATCAGGCTAATGATGGCAGATTAGACCGATACTTACTGTCATTAACGGCAAGTGAGAGTCTGTCCTTTTACTGACCTCTCCACTCATCCCTCCTCCTACTCTAGCCGTTATTCGCTCTTTTCTTCACCTCCTTCCCTCGCACTCAGACCCAGCTCTCTTTTTCTTTCCCCCACTTTCCTCCATTGTTTTTTCCTTGTCTCTCCTCTTCTCATTCTTTTAAAGTTACACACTCTCCTCCCTCCTTTAGACTTTTTCACTTGGGCCACTCGCACAATCTACTTAACTGCATTTGCACACAAAGCAGTGCTTTTATCATGCATTACATTTCCTCTTGTCTGTCTCCCTGAGCAAGAGAGTAATTCTGTTTGCCCTCCAGAGTTTAGATTGTGTAATAGGACGCTCTGACCCAGAGCCGAAATTCTCAATCTTAAAAGTATCACCAGACGTGTTGTTATCTGGTTCCTATGTCTGATGAAAGGGCAAAGACTTTTAGTCTCCTCATACACCACTTTTTTGTTTTAACACAAAAAATATATTATGAGAAATGTATCTGTGGTGGTGTGTCCATAAAATGGATGTCAATGGGGCTCAATTTGACGCTAGAACTTTTGTGTGAAGACCCAAGTCTGTGTGACATCATAAACTGTTTTGTTTGGGGGACTCAAATTGTAATTTGACCCAAGAAACTGAACCAAGTGTGAAATATCCTTAAAATTGAGTTTGGTCCAATAAAGACCAATATGCCAGATTAACTGCTAGTCAACATCAATGATCTAACATTTACAAATGTGGTGCAGTCATCCAGAAAATGGCCATTCTGTGTTTAGCGAAGGCCTTTGAACTGACTGAAAAGCAAATTAAGAAAATGTGAGTAGATGCCTGGGATAAGAAGGACACTATATGTGTGACATCATAAACATCCTGAGCAGAATATATAAGGAAGAAAAAAAATAGAGGACACATACAACGCGTTTCCCAAAACAGAAAGGGCTCTCTTTCTAAAATAAAACTTCAAAACAAAGCCCCATCTGGAACAAATAAAAGCTAATGTTTAATTAGAGCTGGGAAGAATGTCTGATCGTAATTTGGGGAACGGATAATTTGAAGGCAGAGTCGGCCGCAATCGTGCTAACTTTGTTTTTTGGCTTTTCATTTTTTCAGTTTTCATTCGTCTTTTCCAAACTTCGAAACAAGTTCGTTCAGGTCGCGGCAAACTTATGAACCATGTACGTGTCACGAATTATATCTTGAAGTGGTTTCGGGAGAGAGTGTGTTGTGGGAAGGTCGCAGAGTCAAGTTATAATGTCAAACAGCTTAAACCCTTTGAAAGCAACAAGCTGTATTGTTTGAATTACCGTCAGTAAACGCTCCTAATCACCTAACATGCAAGTTAAATGGCAGCAAATTTAAACTCTGAAGTGTTTTTTCAACAGTTTAGTGTTTAAGTCCTTCACCTATTTTAACCTCCTCGATTATCATTAGTGAGCCTTTAGAGATAATTCTGCGACACAAATGGATTATTGCAATCTTTTGACAGGTGTTTAAAAGCAACAATGTTCGCATACATTCCACTTTGGAATGAATTGTGGCAATTCCCTTAACTTTACCCGTAGAGAGAAAAATGTTGTTGGCTTAATGTGTTTATCCAAAGAAGATAAAATAGCCACTGATCTTTACTGGATCATTGAACCACATCAAAGTTTGACTGATCGATGAATAGTTATGAGCAGATAATTCTGTCAACCAACGATCCAGTCAATCCAATGATCAATAAACTGATGTATTCCACAGGAAATGGTGAGGTAACAGATTAGTAGCATATGTACTGTATGCTGCATAAAGATCACTGACAGAGTGAAAACACGGAACACATTTCAACACAGCAGCTACCACCCGTCAATCAAACCGTAGCGTTCCGGCCCACAAACAGCGAAGAGCCATCATTACCACAGTAACCTGCGTGTGGGTGTCATGATGACTTTCTCCCCTGCTTCCAGAAAGCCTCGCGCCCATCAGCTCCTGTCAGTGCCTGCCGAAAACTCTAAAGAGAAATTGAGTGTGGATTTTTGAGCTGATCGTGGCCCTGTCATTCACACACATTTATAAAGCCAGGTGATGGATTAAAGAAGGGGGACCACAACAACAAAACAGCATAGGGATAATATTGGATTTCGTTAGAGAGAGTTATTTAGGGAGCGGGTCTAATAAGCCAAGCTGATGTGGCGCCATTCTCCGAAGATGTGCTGTTGACACGTCTCAAAGCTATTTTCCATGAGAACGCATTAGAAAGCTTAGGTACTTGATGTGCACTTTGGCTGTGCTCTTGTCCCAAACCAGCGGCGTTCTGGACTTGGGCAGCCAAATTGTATACTGACTAATTGATAGAGAACAACTTTTTGTAGCAAATATCACTGATAAAAAAGATATTGATTTATTTCACATCTACTCGCTCTAGTGTCCAAGATGAGATGTATCACTAGACCATAAGTGTCCTCAAAGGCGTACTTATCAGAGGTCTCCCAATTAGTACTACGTCCGGGAATGTTGATAGGCAGCAGGGTGCAGGGACAACTTTCTGCACAAGCCACACAAACACTCCATTGACAAAGAGGGAGGGGGGTTAGCTCTGACTGATGTTCACTTCATTGCCGTCTTTGTAAGAAGAATGAGAGATCTCAAAGATAATCACAGACTCAAGGGACAATTTGTCCCCCTCACCCCACCCATGTGAGTTTATCAAGAGTGATGGTGCAAACACTGCTGTTTTTGTATCATCTACCTTCGAAGCGTCAGCGTGAGGAGAAAAAGTAGTCTTGTTTGCACGTCTCTTTGACGGGAAGCACTACACAAGACAATTTAAAAGCTATGGGTATAAACCGAGATGAAAGTAAGTAACAGGGGGTCACAAAAAGTTCAAAAATCTGCAATTAAATCCCTGGTTCTCCTCAACAGGACCTGCCACACAGTCACCTCAGACCCCACAAAGACGAGCGTGAGGACGACTGTATCTCCACATCGGACTGTCACTCCATCGGACACACAAATGGCTATTGCCACAGTGGCGGAATTCTTTCGCTGCCAGAGTTTTCATATGCAAATAAGGGTTTAGATACGCTATGCAACACAGACCTTCCCGTTCTTGGACTTTTGTTCCCGTTTTATTCTTTCTGAGAGAGGATGGGAGGCAGAGCAGCTTGGCCTCGCCACTAAATACAGTTATTCAAATTCCCTTATTCCGAGACTGCCTTTCATTACGTCTCCCAGCCCAGAGAAAAATATCACTCTCACCGGGAGGCACATCAGGTAGCCTGCAATCTACTTCATAGTTTGTTGTTTGTGTGTGATACCAGACTAATCCTCACAATGGAGGAGAGATTAAAAATTCCACACATTTACTATTCAATTCAAAATGAAAATGAAAAGGATGCAAATGGGAGCAAATTCTCTTCACTTTGAAAGCTCTATGTTAAACTTCATCAATTTTAGATTTCTCTGATTCTGGTAAAATAATAATACATGCATTTTTTTCATTTATTAATAGAGACAATACATGGAATTTATTTTGCAATTTTACTTTTAACTATTTTAAGAGAAATTTTCCTAAACTAAAAATAGCTGAAATGTTATCACAAATGATGATATTGTCACCAGTTACAACAGGTGAAACTCAGGGACCACAATAAGAAATATAACATAAATTCTGATTGTGTCAGCCTTATTTCTAAGCTATAAAAATGTCTCTTGAAACAATGTTCCTGTATATGTTCAGACCTTTGCTATAGAAAGGAACTTTAAATAAAATATTTTGTATTGTCCGTTATGTATATTCCATTTAATCTAATAAGGTTCAGGTTTTTGTCAATTAGCCTACTAAATCTTTCGTTATAAGCTAAATGTCATCTGCTGCAGTGTAGTGTGCCAAAATCGCGCATCTTGCAGGTGCGTTTACGCGCGTATGTTCGGAAAAGTTTCTTCTAAACAGAAATTAAAAGAGAAAAAAAGAGAACGTGTTATTTTTTTTGCGTGAGAGAAGGCAGCAATAATTAACACTTAAAAAGACTGAATGAAAGGGGCGAGGATGATTTTGATGAATTGTGTCTGGCGGATCGGAGCGCATGGGAACGCGCGTCACCGGCACAATCTCCTGCTTTCCAAAGCCGACACTTCCATCCAAAAACCTGCTAAAGTGCACCATACACTTCTTCTGAGAAGCCTGCGAGCTCAGGCTTGATGCAAAGGTGTTTGAAAGCTGTAACTTCCAGGAGTTTGTAAACCGCAAAAAGCCCGTCCCTCATGTTCTGGCAAGAGGTTCAAAGAGTGTCTCTCTATTCGAAGAGTCCCGCTGATTTTTCCCCATGAATGCAGCGTTTTAAAAACTCTTTTATGAGGCATATGAGCATTTCGGAAATGCGAAAGCAGGTACATGTTAGTAGTATCTGAAATTTGGAGAAGTGCTTCTTGGGACATGATGCATTTTAAACGCTTAAATGTTTTTTTCTTCCTTAAGAAAATGTATTTAAAAATAATCAAAAAGGAATCAAGAAAATTGTTTGATATGAAAGTTCCTTACCTTGTTCTTCAGTGTAAAATCCCTCCAGAGACAAAGTGTCTTGAAATTTTGTTATTTGCTGTTCTATGTATTTTTTCTTGTCTTCCAACAGCGTTAAATTTAAACTGCATACACGCTCAAACTATAGGCTATGAGATGGAAACGCAGCTTGAGAAAGTATGATGAAGTTGCTCCTTTCAGTTGCCGCTACAATCCTTCATTCGGGTTTGGCTTCTTTCGCTTCCAAAAGTTAAAGACTCTAGTCTTAGTGGGTATCCTAAGATTTTGTCCTGCTGTTCTCCTCTATAGAGACAGAGAGTGAGTGAGTGAGAGTCAGACTGCTGTGAACTCTCTGTGTGCGTGGAGTGTCTCTAACACTCTCTCTGAAGACCAGCCCACTCATCTAAGGGAAAAAACACTCAAGTCAACATTCAAGAAGCTTTAATGACTTATTATATAATTATAAATCTGAACATAAATATATGGGCATATGTGCATAATTGTTTGTTTGTTTTATTTGTAAAGCACATTCTAATACAACCACCAAAGTGCTTTCCACATTTGACAACAACAACCAATAGTTTCATTAAAAAAGGAAACGTATCAAAATACACAGTTTTAAAACAGAGTAGGGCTACCATATATTAGACATTATTTTCAAAATGTTCAAAGTGTTTCTAAACTGCAGTTATATCAATGATGAGATGCTGATAGTCTGATTTTGAATATGCTAGTGTCACAAAATTTCTTGTTTTTCTGTATTTACTGCTAGTTCTTCTATCAAAGTAAAGTAAGTTTTAGTTATTTATCCAAATAAGACCTAAAAGCTATGTTGAATAGACAAAAGCAATGCATGAATGCAAACATTTTCACTTTCTCAAACCCAGGCAAGCTATCTTCATGGGAAGCATTTTGGGATGACATCCCTAATTAAAAATACTAAAGCATGTTCAAAAATTCTATCTTAATTAGGAATTTACCATAATGAGATAAAGCATTATTAAATAATCATATCCCAAAATGAAATTTCTCAGTTTAGTTTACCATTTTAGTTCATCCAGTAGGGTAGGCTTATTCATGACCTTCAGGACTGGTTAAAAGATGAAACAAATAACCAATTCATAAGCATTACTTTAGAATGAGCCAAAGAAAGCTTTCGATGTATTTTAAATTATATCCAAAACTTGTATGCCTGATTGAGTCAGTGCTGATGTGATCTCCACACAGACGATCATTTAATGTGAGGACATCTCAACCCCGCAGGCAGTCACGCAACTCCTGCAAACTTTTGCTCAAGTCCTAGTGCATTTGTCTTGTCTTCCCAGCCCTCTTTTTGTACTTGCTTTATTTGCATACTCGAACGGCTTGTGATCACCAACACACACGCAATTCTGGTCTTTGTTTGAGATGCACATGGATGGTTTGTTTTCTTTTGTTGTTCTGTTTACAGCAGGCCATTCCCTTCTTCGCTGTTTCTATGGCCCACATTTGGTGGTGTGAATGGGAGGTTTGAACCGAGGGAAGTAAATATTTATGAAAGATAACAGCAGCTTGAACAAATGCTGTCAGTGACGAATGGTCATTTATGACTGAATGAGGGTCTGGCGGCTTCATTCAGGTGCCATGAGAACATTGAAACCTGTCTTTTAATGTCCCTCACACAATGTTAGATCAGATGCCTATCATTGAGTGAATACACCAAGCTTGGTTATTTTGATAATGGTGGCACATTGGGACGAAATTAAGTCTGTTAGCATTGTCTTTAGAAGATATAATATTTGCCTTTAAACGAGTCTGGGAGCTCTGCTTCACATGATTTCTTACAAACTGTTGTTTGTGTTAGTGCAATGTCACCCTCTAGTGGTGTTTTTGCTCTTAGTGTGTCTCGCGTTCTTTTAATTTGAAGAGTTCAATTAACTTTGT
Source organism: Triplophysa tibetana (assembly GCA_008369825.1). Taxonomy (NCBI): domain Eukaryota; kingdom Metazoa; phylum Chordata; class Actinopteri; order Cypriniformes; family Nemacheilidae; genus Triplophysa; species Triplophysa tibetana. Next base: position 6,939,267 of record CM017912.1, read on the forward strand.
TCGAGATTTGATGAAAACACGTCAAGTCATTTCAAAATGAAAGTCTTATTTTAATATGTATCACAATTAAATAGTTGAAAATCTAGATTTTGTGATGCCAGTAGTGCTTGTCCAGGGGCTCGAGGCTTAACCTTTACTTCATTCATCTCCATGTTAAGGCGTGTGTTTATGTTATCAGCTGACAAACATCAAACCGAATTAATCTGAGCATACTCTTAGTCTTTCATGTCAGAGGGTCTTCTGATATCTGTTCTTCTCCTCTGTTTGATTAAGGGCTTTTCATGTAGATATTATTGCGCTGTTGGAAGACACAGTAGCATGTAGAAGAAAAAACATTGATAACAGTGATGGTGGAGAAGACGAAATGCAGAGACATGTTGAAGAGAGTGTTGCATCTCTGTCACACACACATAGAGAAAGTGTTATCACAAAGTCCTTTTCTTCGACTCGGAGGACTGTCAGGCTTGAATGAGACGTTCTCACACGCATACATTTAAACACACTAATCATTAACCTCATAGACACTTTCACCATGGCAACAAGCCCTTCTGTAAACATTTCAGGGATGTTTACTGTTTCCTTTTCCTGTTCTGACCGACACACAGACACAATGCATGACCTTCGACCTCAGTCTCCCGTGGCTTTTTACTTACCACCCGCATTGAGGTTCTTACGTTTGTAAACCATCTGCACCGCGGAAAAGAATGATAAGTTCACGGTAAAGGTATCTGAACGACGGAGAAGCATGTTTATTTAATCAGACCAATCACAAAGCATGAGTATCATACAGTATAAACACTCATGCTTACCTCATTCCTGCGACAATTAATATTGCACTACCACAACATTTAAATTACAGTGTTTCTGTAGGCACAATAAATATTCAGTAAATATAAAGACAGGTGTGTCACCACAGTGACGTGTCGGCTGTATTTTGCGTTTTTTAAATCAAGTGATCTAATATACCATTTGAAAGCTCAGGGAGTCAACTTTAATATATAAATAGTGGCTACCTACAGTTAAGCCAGATAACTAGTATCTGCATTTTTTTATTTGTGATAGGAGTGTTTTTTATTCCAAAATGTTGTGCAAACATTTGCTTTGGTTGCATTTCACTTTTTAAAAAGGTGGAGAATATTATGCCTGCAAATTGTGTATGGACAAACACAATCCAAAATTGCTTTGGAAATAAAATGCATTTTTTTCAGAAATGACTTAGCAAATCACCCAGAATATCCTGACAATTGCATAGCAGTGCACTTAAACAAATTTCACAGAAATATTTTTATAATTTACTCGCCATCATGTCATTCCAAACCTGTATGACTGTCTTTCTTCTGTACAACGCAAAATAATATTTTCTTAAGAATTTTGGTAACAAACAACATTGTCCCCATTGACTTTCACTTCATGGACACAATCACGGAGACATTTCTCGTAATATCTTTTTTGTGTTCCACAGAAGAAATACACTGTCATACACCAAGATTGTAGCCTTTCTGTCGCTGGGGTGGAACACTTAAAGCTTCCTTTTGTACCTTTAGAGGTATAAAACCCATACAATCTTGTACCTATTGTGTACCTTTAGGACCTATTGTGTACCAATTAAATATAAAGAGTACAGAACATTTAACTATACCTTTAAATGTACACAATAGATCCTTAGAATACAATAATGTATTCCAAAAGGTACAACATTATATTATTTTTGTATACCTGCAAAGGAACAAAAAACATATGGTACCACCGCAGCAACGAAAACGTTTTTAATCTCTTTTTTTACAGCATAAACAACATTCGGGTGCATAAATGAGGACTTGCTGAATTGCAATGCCTTACAAATGACCCAGAAAACCCTGGCAACCTTAGCAACACAATTGTAATCAACCACAACACTCTGATATTGTGTTATATAACAATCTACAGTTCGTCTTGTTATTGTTTGTCTTTATTCACATGTGTCTGTGTGTGTCTCAACGTACAACTTACACACAATCAGAGCAATATTTGCACAGACACAAACAAACAAACACATCACTTTGTTCTTTGTTGATATAAATTAACTGTTTCTAAAATAAGCTGCATATTCCAAACACCATGCAGACTCTCTGGAGAGGAAAGAAAGAAAACGAGCAGGAAAACATGAACATGAGAGGCACAGCGGGAATGAAAGTGGAAGCCTCGATTAGATCCAGATGTCATGCTAGTGTCTTACTTCATCTCATTATCCAATAAAAGCAGAGTTTGATCTTATTATCCAATCAGACAGTTGCATGTCTGTGATGGCTGATCTCTTCAGGGACATGATTGATGCTCTCTGTGTCTCATTAACAGAAAACATATGCATGCAACACGTTATTGATAAAGTGACTGTGTGTCTGTCATAGCACAGGCACATCAGTATGACTCTCGGTCTGTTTTACAGTAATTTGGGTTTCGTGTGTGAGGAAAAGAAATCTGATTGGCTAATAATGAGTTTGAGAGAAAAAGCTCTCTTCAACAGATGTGTGTGAAGTGGGGTAACACGCTACAATCAACTGACCGTCGGCTGAATACACACATCTGTAGGAATGAGTAAACATCTTTTACATGTGGTCAATGACACAGTTTACAAATCATAAACAAACAGCCATAGTTTCCGTGGAAATACTGATGAGCAGATACAATGCAAGAGCTTTTGTCTAAAACTCAGTTGAACTCATTGATCTGGCCCTCAAATTCACACAGGTGTATAACTAAATGTGAAGTTTATCACTTCAAACTATAGACATGCAACATGTAACAACCAGAAAAAGCACAAAATCCTTTTCTTCATTTTGAGCAAAAGTTGAAGAGTGTTCTTGTACTATAATTCTCAAGTGGTTTTACACTATATACGGTTTCATATCTTAACAACATAAACAAATGTAACTGTGCATGCCCCCCTGAACTTCTGGTACACATTCACAAACAATAGAATGCCTGTAGATTATTTCTGATAACAATCAAAAGAAACAGAGAAGAACCGTTACTTGGCTAAACTTGTCTCTCCAATGTTTTGAATTTAGACTGCGATACCAAGGTCAACCCCTAGATGTAAACGTACCACACGGTTTGTTTAACTTTGTTTCAAAACCACAGGACCCATTACAAAAATTTTTATTAAAAAAATGAAAAACAACGAAATTCAACAAATCATTTATTCAAAACAATTATTATACCGTAAATAATTATATAACTTAATATTAACGTCATTTTTTTTAAATTAAGTTTTATAATTGCACACTAGCCAAACACAAACTGGAAGTTAACTGGGGGTCAGGGGCGCGCTTGTCAGTGGTGGCTAGAAGGGTTACAGCTACGGCCGGAAGTGTTGCGAAATCTCGCCAAAAAATAACAGTAAATGGAATAAGCATACACCTAGCCCAACCCTAAACCTATAACCTTACAAAAATAAAAAAAATGAAACCAACTGTTGTCATCGTGATTAAAATGGGTATTGTAGTTAATTGGGGTATTGTAGTGCGCATGCCTAGTGGAGGTAGCTGTATCGCTTCTAGCCATAACAAGCGTCTCTATTCATGTAAAGTTTTACTTTTTCTAAAAATCATAACACCTCGTTATGCATATTACGTATTCATAAATCAAAATAAAGTCTTGAATATAATTTTCTCTTTTAATACATTAATAACCATTCACATCTCACACATAACTGTTAAACATGCATTAAAAACAGGTCTGTGATGGTTACGAGACACAAAGATTCCAGATCAGGTTTGGCCTTTTTTAATATTTTTTATTCAAGAGGTTTATATACTACTCTACTATAATCCTACAACTTATACACTGCCTGGCAGGTCTGTAGAGACATGCTGGCATTGGCAACATGATTGCGTTTAGGTTTTCTTTAAAGGGGTTATAGCACGAATACGTGTTTTTCTGTGTCTTTGGTGTGTTATAAGTTGCCTGTGCATGTATTAGATACCTAAAATTGCTAATACTAAAGTGTGGTGACAAATGATGCATTATATCTAAAAGCGAAACACCTCGTGTAAACACAACCCCACAAATCTTAGACAGATCGTGGGATGAGAGCGCCCAAATGTATACACCAGCTCATGTTCCAAATATGGTATCTTATTTTTCCACCACCCGTATGTGCCCTTAGTTGCTTAGTAACACGTAGCATCTGTTTTGACACTTTGAGAATTGCATGTCAAAATTATAGTAACTGTTGAGTTTAAGAAAAACGATATCAGAGGATCAGCACACGCCATTGTCACAGTGCAACATCTTTGTACATGTCTTCATCAAACACCGTGTGGCGCGCTTGAGTATGCATGGATTTTCCAGATAAAAATTGCATTTCAATTTGCGTCTTATTAAATTTGGACAAATAACGGACCACTGTGGTTTGTTTAAGAAAGTTTATTGAGACAAATAATTTGAGGTTTTTAGTAGTCTAGTTTTCATGGATAACCAGGGGACCCCGAAATTCATTATTTTAAACCTTATGAGGGGTCCATTAAGGCTTATGGGTTGTCCGAGACCGCCCAAGCCACCCTCAAGTCGAACCCTGCATATGATCACTTTAAGCTGACACAAGTAAAGTGTGCGTGAATTATGAGAGGATTCGTCGCCCTCTAGTTTTTTTTTCACACGATATTTCGCCATCTTTCTTGACCTTACGACCTTATGAGACGCTTGTCTCATATTCAACACATCTGATTCAACTTGATTTTGAATCGAACAATGCTTAACTAAACTCTTTTGATATGTTATCCATTATTGACGGTTAAAATGTTGATACATTTGTATAGTGTATTAATATAAAATAGGCCGTATTTGAATGCGAAAATGTCTTATTTAATATCTTAAATGTTTTATTAAGTTGGACATCATGATGTGCACATTTGGCCATACGCGCGTCTCTATTCTTAAAAGCCTCTCTGTGATAAATAACAACTGTGTTAAGGTTTGTAATTTACTATAATTGCATTACGGTGACGTACACATTATTAGAATAATGTATTCTTTTTTGTGTTATAATTACCTCTCCATAAGCTGTCTCACGTATCTCATGCCTGTACATTTTGCAGAGAAGGAAACCGCACAAGTCATAGCACGACGTGTGTCCGGAAGCGCAGCCTGAAATCTTAAAGACCGCGTACCCAAGACTGCGATGCTATGAAAGCTTATAGACAAAGCCTGTTTTCATTTTTTTGTAATTAAACTTACATGAAAATTAAATAAAAAATAAAACAGAAACTTGGGTATTTTTACATCAACCTTTAAACCAGCATAATTACTGCAGACTGTGGTCAATGACACTTTAAGTAGAACCTGGAGAGAAATGTTCAAAATGTGCAGATTTTACATTCACCAATAGATGGAGACATAACACTTATTTATAGCTTTAATAAATGTAACCCTCAACAATTGAAAATAATTCTAGTAACTCCAAAAAGTGATGCGGTGTTGTCTCAACAACCAGGACCTTCTACCAAAAGATAAACATATTTGACATATTTATGATGTTTAGCTTAACATGAATTTTTTTGTTCATGAAACACAAAAATAGAAATTACAAAAAGATCAAGTGTCTGCATAAAGTCAATGGGAAATTTTAAGTTGTGCAAATTAACTGAAATTTGACTATTCAGCCGATTTTTAAATAATAAGCACTTTTGGGGGCATTTATTTAGATGTTAATAAGATGCAAAAAGAGATTTAAGATGTATTTAGTGTTGTTTATGTTGTCTTGTTGTGAATAATCGTTTGTGAAGTTTCCATTTAGTAAGCAGTAAGATTTTTGCTTCTCCGAAGAATCCTTCAATGACTGACATCAAATCAGTCATAAATGATTTCAAAAATCTCCTTAAATAGTATTTTTGAACCATATTGCATATATATTTTAAATAAAGTCAACATATAATTTTAAATAGTTAAACATTGTTATTTTATGTCTTATGGAAAACGCGTATAATCTTAAAACCATGTGTTTGTAATTTGTTGAATGAGACTGTAAGCTAATAGATCATTAATACAGCATAAAAAATGCGAAATTACAAAGACACTTAAGAGATTAGTATTAAAAGCCTCTTGACAAAAAAAATCAAAATGTTTGTGTATGTGTGTGCGTGTGATTTATGAGGATTCTCCATATAGACGTAAGGATTTTTATACTGAATAAGGTCTATATTCTATCCCCTTACTTACTTAACTTAACCATCACAAATATTTCTGCATTTTTTCATATAGCAAAAAACATAATTTAGCTTGATTTATGATCTGTTTTCTTTTTGGGGGCCAAAAAATTTATATTATTTATTAATTAATATTCAAGTCAATTAATATTCTATTAATATTTTGTAATGAAATGAAGTTGTCTGCTATCTATGAAAAACACTGTACTTAAAGCAGGGGTTGAACTGTTTGTAGCGTGACTGGTGTTAAAAATGACTGGTGTTATTATGTTTGTGTGGACGTTTGGTCATGACATTGCATCGTTTCCCAGGAACACAAACAAATCTTTGTCTCTTTAATGCTTATGTATTTGTCTCAGCATGTGTGCATATGGGCAATTCTGTGAAAATGTCAACCTTAATATGAAAAAATCTAGTTTCAACCAAGGTTTTTACTAAGCTAACAGCGTAAATATTAACATTTGGTGATTAAAACACCAATGTGATATCTCTCTTGAAGTTTTTAAAGCATTTCTTTTTTTAGTGCATGGTTTTCCATAGTCAGGTTGTGACATTTTCAGGATTTTCACATCCATAACGGTACAAATTCCTCATAAAATGGCACATGAAAATTAAAATAAAGCCTTCTGGGTATAACAGCTTCATATTTGTGCAATTAACTTGATAGAAATCCTACAAAGTTTGTTGTCTCCCAAAAACTGTGTCCTTTTTTGTCACATCAAAAATGCATGTTTATTTCCCTTATTTTTAAATAAAAATCTTGTCCATCGATTGACATTTATCTGATGTTAAAACTCTATCAACAAGGGTTAAGTCAAATATGGTTCATCATCAAATGGTTCATCATCAGATCCTCGTGATGATGGGCGATCCACCTGATGACAACCACAACCTAGGATCTCGAGGCCGATTGCACCAGAGGTCGCCAGTTTAAGGTCCGGTTCTGGTCTGACGCTTGCGATGATGGGCAAACCACATTATGACAACTAAAGCCACAACCTACAGTCATCCAGAACCAAAATAATATTGTACAGACCTAAATATCTCTTTTTTTCTATCCACACTAGTTCTTTTCACTCACCAGCCCGACTAAATATTCTTGTTGAATCTTACATCTTACAGTAATTATTCTATCTGTAGTTGCAGAAGTGCTATTTTAATATGCCAGAGAGGAACTGTCTTTCCCGGCTAAGTCTGGCCTCTCTCAAGGTTTTTTCTCCATAGTGGAGTTCCTCGCCACTGTTGCCACTGGCTTACTCACTCGGAGACTGCTGATTTTGTTTAATCCAAAAACAACTTGTGTTTAGGAACATACATGCGGGTTAACATGTTTTATTACCCGGCTCATTTGAATGCTTGATTCTGATTGACCATTCGCAGCATTTGCATGTTCCTTATTCCCAAATAACAACCGCTCAAAACTGATAACAAACGGTAATTTTGATAGTCGTTTCTTACCTTAAAACTGAAAGTGGAAGGTAAAAAAATTTGCTGAAAAAATATTTCATATTGGCATTTCAGTTCCATTTTTTTTCCTCATGTGGCAAGTAGCAAGTAATACTCGGGATAATGTACAGGCAGCCGGCTGTTATCGCGAAATAAGCCCCTTCAGTGTGAGACAAGACCCTCCGCTTGACAAAACAAACAGTTTTGTATATTATATTGCATTTCTCTCTAAAAAATGTGTAATGTTCCTTTAAGAACTTTTTGCAAAATTACCATGTGTCTCAATACCATACTGTCTTTATTTTTTCCCTTTTTTTATTATTACGTATCCAAAGTTGCTTTTAAATAATGAATGCGCTATAAATATATAAATAAAATTGAATAGGTTCAGTATATTGGCAACAAATACATTTCTGAGCGTTTTTATGTCACATTCATAATGCTGGAATTGCCCATGTCTGTTTGTGTGTTAATGCATAATTCACTGTCTGTAGCTTGAGTTACCCAATATATTATTGAGAAGCAGGTGACAATTTCCTAGTTAATCAGAGATGGTCAGTACAGTGATAACACAATCTTTACAAAAATACATTTTGAATTGAAATTACATTTATCTCCCGTTGCCTGCTTAGGTAATAGCTGCAGAAACAAATTATGAAACTTCACACCATAAGCATATCTTTGCACAACAATTACAACGGTTCTGATAGGCACGCTATGGGGAGTTTCCTCTGACTGGGTGCAAGAGATAATTGAAAACAGAATAAAATAATTTAATCCACAAACCAAAAGAGTGATTTAACTTTTTAGAGAATGTTATTTATTTACTTAGAATGTAAACTTATCTGTTTTTCTCTCATCTCTTAAACATCTGAGGGACAAAGGAGAATGTTTTTGTTTACATTGCTTATCTGTTTTTATTTAATAAAGCCATTACCCATAGTGACTGCACCTGCCCACCTCACAGCATGCATCTGGAGCTTTAGACACCTGTCAATATTGACCTCTGACCTCCAGCTGGAGCCCTAAGGTCACACACCCAAACAGCAAAGGTGTATTTAGCGCACACACACTAAAACAGAACTGTATATCACCTTCGAATTCCTTGTAGTGATATTTGTGTGATATTGGAGCTTTTGTATTTGTTGTATCATACATGGAACAATGGTGAAAGGGTAATTGTGTGTCATATGAAAAACACAGACCGCCAGATTTTGTCTTTGTGTGTGGTGTTTGTTTGGGGGGATGTGACCTGTGTCCCTCCCAGTATCTGTTCACTCCCTTGATAAGAATCATTGGGGGTTCGTTGAAACCATTCAAATGCGTTCGATTATCTTTAAACAAGATTTGAAATGGATGCGGCAACTAAAAATGACAGTTCCCATCATCTCTCATGCTATACAAAACCCATTTAATCTTCTGGAACACTAAGGTTTTGAGCACTTCCTTGCAAATGTCAACCAATAAATATAATGTTTGCCAAACATTTTTACTGATATCTAAAATGTAAATATTTTGTGTATCCATCTCGTTTTGAGTTTGTCAATATGGTTTTTTAAAGATGGTTTAAATATTGTCTGAAGAACATTCCCTAAATATATCTATTTCAGGGTTTGACTGTCAATGTCAAATCTGATTTGCTGGTCTTGTGCAGTGCAGGCACCTAGTAAACACACGATTAAAGGGACACTTGCCCAAAAATCAAAATTCTTGTCATCATTTACCCACTCTTAGATTGTTCCAACCCCGTATACATTTCTTTTGTTTTGCTGAACACACAGGAAAACATTTGGAAGAATGTCAGATCTCACCCACCATTTACTGGCATAGGGAAAATGGATACTGTGGGAATCAATGGGGGTGGGATTTGACAATCTTCCAGTTATCTTCCAGATATCTTCTTGTGTGTTCAGCAGAACAAAGAAATCCATACAGGTTTGGAACAATCTGAGGGTGAGTAGAGGACGAGAGAATCTCATTTTGGGGTGAGTAGCTCCTGAAAGGACAAAAAGAAGCATCAAGTTAGTCCAAAAGTCTCATGAATTACAGTATTTTTCAAACTTAATGACTCAATACTGAAGTCGTATTATTGACTTCGGTGAGAAAAAGATAAAGTAAAATTTGTCAGTATTTAAGGAAAATTGTTCCTAATGCTCTGTTAGGTATGTGAGAACTTATGAAGTAGGCCTATGATCAACTCAACTCAACTTAACTGTATTTATATAGCACTTTTTACAATGTTCATTGTTACAAAACAGCTGTACATGAGACATATTGACTATAAGCAAAACAACTAAAGTTACCTGTAAAAACAAGAACAAGGTGAAAACATAAAAGACAGACAGACCCACATACAAACGCTACACACATACAATATGCACACATAATTACACACATCGAGACACACGGACAGACACACAGACAACCACGCGCGCGTCAAGCCTGTAATCTAACATCATCATATAACTTTAAAACATATAACTATAACATATAACAATTTTTTTCATTTTAGCATGACAGCCTCAGCAGCCATTTACTTTCATAATGTGGGAAAAAATACATTTTGCTCAACTGCTTTGTTTTGTTCAATGCCAAATTGTCATACGGAAGGAAAAGTGAGTCAGTTAACAGTATTTTATTTATATTTTTACATCAACCAGTCCTTCAAATGTTCTCTTTGAAGCAAATAATTGTGGGCTTTTGTTATGTAAGTTAGATAATGGTTTACATGTGTGTTATATCAACAGTATCTGTTTGCATACTGTAAACATAGAAACTAGTCTGACCAAGGGCTGATCAGTCTTACCGTTGGGTTTCAAATAAGACCAGTCTACCTTATAATATAACTGAAACGTTATGACCAACTAAAAAATGAGATCTTTAACTTGTATACTAGTCTAAGCAGCAGTTGAATGTGTTAAACAAACACTGATCAGATCCATACAGGACAAAACTTTCCTGAAGCAATTCTGACGCAACAGAATCAACACATGTTGTCCCGTGAGAGAAGAAAAACACTTTATCATTTCATGCATTCTGAAATAATAATACTGATGATTATGATAATATGATGATGGTGGAATATTAGTTGAGCCAACCTGTTGGCATACTTCCCATTTGACTGAACACTTAGCAACAATTACTTGTTGTCAATTGCTGGATCAGCAAAAACCTTGCGTGACACAATGGTTGGCCAAAACAAACAACAAACAGCAAGTCTTCTGACTCCAATACAAAACTTCGTGTGAGGAGCATCTTGTGTATTCCATGACCACTCAAAAATATTTTATCCTAACCGAAGCATACAGATTTCATACATTTACCTTGACCTGTTTGTGTTTCTGAATAATGAAGATCATAAAGGTTTGAAAGAACATGGAGGTGTGTAAATAATGACAAAATGATATTAATTTCAAGTGAGCGATTGCTTAAATAGGCGGATCAAGTCAGATGCGTCTGGCATCCCCCTCCTCCAGACGTGTATATGTAAGTATGTGTCTCACAATGCTCAGAAGAGATTGCTTCATCAAAAGGTTTCAAAATAAGTCACAATTATCACTACAGACCAGAACAAACCTTATCCTACACCACCACAACACACACCCACACACTCACCCTAACTAATACAGACACATCTCAAAGAGAATTCACACACTCCCACAAACATACAGAGCACCGCAAACACTCAGGTGTCAATAGAGCCCAGATGAAATGCTGTTCACAACCCATTTCACTTCCTTAAAAACGAGTTCAGTGGAAAACTAAAATCATTCCGAAAATGACTCGCCATTATGCCATCCCAGATGTATAACCTCATTTTTATTTTAGATGAAATATCGCTAAAATGCCCTGGCTCTTCCTAAATATGTTATGCCATTGAATGAGGTCCGAAAACCTCAATAAAGTGCATCTATCCATCATAAAGGTCATCTTTACCATTACTTCAGATGGTATCCGAAGCAAAACAAATATGTTTGTGATTAATATATTTAACTTATTCAGTGATCAATACCAGTGGCGGTTCCACCGCTCTACAACCACCCCCGAGCTCAACATGATGCTCATTGATGTTAACAGACATTTCTGCCACATTGTTCCTTAAATCTGAGAGAGTTAGGAACACAAAAATATACTGGATATAATTGGATATTGTCTTATGGCCTGCTTATCTAAGTGCCCAATGTACATTTGAAACGTTTAGCAGCTGTTGTCTGTCTCGATATAAGCATTCATTTATCCCTCCGTCTGTCTTATTGGGAACATAACAGAAAGAGAACAACCACTCAATGACTTTTCATTCATTCATCCATTCATTCATTTATTCATTAGCTCTGTTTAGCCAAGGATGGATTCATTGAGACACAAATGTTGTTCATAACAAAATAAAATGTATTCAGACAAAGCATTTCATAGAAAAGTCAAATACAAATATACAGAGGTGATACAGACATCCTTTGAGCTTTGTGTGTTGTAACTTGTGACATATGTCAGCAATTCCACATTGTTATTGTCATAATCTTAAGTGTCTATATGGAGACTGACTTGCAAATGCATAAATGTAGTGTTAGGGAATTGTTCAAATGCTTAACCATAGTAATCAAAGATAATAAGCAAAAGTAATTTTGATAATTGTCATAGCAAACAGGTCTAATTAAAATCTTATTAAAAATGAATTTCGTTTTAAGATGTAGATTAAGGATTCTATCATTTGTGGGCTTGTTAAATTTTACAGGACATAAAGATCATTGCTTTCTGACATTTCTATTTAGAAAAATAGCCCAACATTTCTTTCTCTGTCAAATGTGCTAAAGAAAACAAGAAAGCTTTGTCAAACAGTGATTCCTCTCATTGAATCAGAGACAGCTGCACATTTGAGCATTTAAATCACATTGCTAATGAGATTAGATACTGGTGCTTTTGAAACACTTTTGAAGTGTTCCAAAATTTGCAAGTCTTTAATAAAGACACATATAGACACATAAAATAAAGACACATATAGACACATATCTAAAATGAATGATTTTATATTAGTTCTTTCTACATAATCTATGTATTCTAGTCTTCGGATGTTTATTTGCGTTGAGTGACTCAGGGTCTTCTCAGAAATCTGAAAATAGACTGGTAAGCAAGTTCACCATTCTAAATATAATTTCACATCAAACTACATTTATACCAGCTGAGAGAGAGAGAGAGAGAGAGAGAGAGAGAGAAGCTCTGTAGATAGCATTTTGCTAAGCATCATTGCGTCTTACTGTAGACAATATCCCATAATGCACTTTGCCAAAGTAATGAAAGTTTGTTCAAGATTGTGCATGATGGATTTAACTTTTATTCAATACAAAATGCATTCATACACAAAACTGTATGTGATTAAAGGTCAATATTTTACCTGATGTTTGTGGGTGATATGTATTTTTTTGTGCTTTATAGAAAAGGCCTTTACCTAGCAACATGCTAATAACTAACCACAGGCAAAAATCGAAAACAAATTGTGATTCACTCGCGCACAAAGTGCTATTTGTGTGATGTATGGTGTTGCTGCCATGTGGACATGGAAATTAGTCACCTCTTATTTCCATTGGCGTTTGGATGCTTAAGTCAGCTGCTATGAAATAAGTAGACAGCAAGGCAGATTGAAAAACAAAGATACAGTTTGTGCTCATCATCACATTGAGGTGTCATATTCAGTTTTGTGGCAGCTGACCCACTAAGAAACACACACAGTCAGAGATATGCAACCCCCATTCTGTTTAAGGAGCCTATACATTGAGAAGGGGACAGCAGCTGGCAGCTTGCCCTATTATAACCACCATCCACCCCCCGCCACCGTAGACACACAAACACTGAACCCCACCCAGAAATCACACACTCTAATCACAGCCAATGATTGCTCAGCACTGGCCAGGGCTACCACACCTGCCCTTAAACTGGTAGAACTGCCCCATCTGGGCAACAAGAACAGAGAGAGGAGGAGTCTCTGTTTATGGGTTCAACAGCTGAAGAGGAGCATGGAGGAAGGGGATGTGAAAAAGGGGATCTCAAGAGAATACAAGTGATGACCAAGATGTGTGTTTGTCAGGCCTCAGGGGAATAAACTCGCTGTCATCTCTGCACTTATCATCTGGTGAAATGTTTTAATCCAGTTTAACTTGCCTATGTTCATAGAGATTTTTACATTTCTTTTTTCTTGTCAACCCTAAAAGTATTTTCATTTCTAGTGGTGCAGGCCACTTTTTGATTTTGATTATTTTTAAATGTATTTTATGATTAGAATTCAATTGTTGAAGCATACTTACTGGATTTTACATTGTGGAATGCAACGATGTGTTAAATTTTGCTTGCCCAGCGAGATGCATCTGCATTCACATGCTCGCCTTTTTTATGTTTAGCCATACAAACCATTGTCCCTAAATTTTTAAGCTTTGGTGTGAAACCATTTGTGTATTGGGCATGGTGAGAGATGTGCTATTTCCTTCCGAAGTGACTGTAATAATCTTTTGACAAGTGAATGATGAAACGCATGGATTAACATTGAAGTAGGGACCTGAGACAGGTCTAATGTACTAGCTAGAAAAGAGATTTGTTCTAAACAGAATTTGCATTTAACACAATTTTCGGGTTATAAGAAAGATAATTTAGAACAGCTACGGGTTTAATTTAACCCAAGACACCATTAGCTGTTATAAAATGCACTGTAACCCACTGCTTCTTGGGGCTTTATTGCTTTAAAATAATGAAATTAAACATTAAACTGACTGCAGGGAGGTGTTTTGTTAGTGTAAGTGTATTTGTATAGATAATTCTCTTTGTTTTTCACACACAAACAGGCACACGCACCCACTTAGAGGGCCAGCTGGTATTTGGTTCAAATCTATATGATGGTAATCAGTAAATTAGATTGCGTACATTGTCTGTCTGCCATATCGCTGACTCTTTCTACTCCAGTCTAATTTGTCCCATATCTCATCTTTCTTCATCCTCATTCGATCACAATAATCCATTTCTTTGTAAAAACCATTGTAAACACTGCAATTCTGATTTTGTGTGAATTTTAAAGAACAATTACATATTGGAATAACAGGAAGGATCAGCTGCTAGTTCTTGTTATTCCATAATTTATCTGCAACCAAACACCACCGACCACCACACTACTGGCTCCAAAGGCAGCATGCAAGGATTGATTCATTTGTTTTAGGATTAGATAGAAAAATTGACATCTCATTTGATGTTTCACTTTCCTGTAGCTCAGTGGTAAGACCATGATGCTAACACCGCAAAGGTCTTGGTTTCAAACCCAGGGTTTTGCAGATACTTAGAAACAAATGTATAGCATGATGCAATTCTAATTGCTTTGGATAAAGCGTCTGCCGAATGCATAAATGTCGGCGTGGTGTGTGTTTTGTAGCATTCCGCATGTGTGAAAAACTTAGGAATTTATGATGCAAATGGGATATGTGAGTCGACTTTGATCAACCGTGACGTGTGAAGTTCAATTGTATCTGTCACAACTGTCACTGCATGGAGTTAAAGGTCCGATGGCTTAGATCAATGATTATATGATTAATCTCTCCTCAAGGTTGCTTTGGTCTGATTGAATCAATTTGAATATAAAAATGTTTTAAATGGAAAATAAGGCCTGTGTGCTTAGAGTGATGGCAGTAGGACCACAATTAATCATGCTTAGTCATAGAAAGATCGCCTTCCCCCCATACCCATCCTGTAAAAGCTTTCACTATTGATCAGGTTTGAGGAGACCCCAGCAGTGAGTGAGAGGGGCTCAGGAGTAAGTGGTTAAAACAAATGCCACATTTGACGAGGGAGGTACAAACATGACCAGCTGTCAAAAGGGATCAGCGTTCAAAGGTGGACAAAGACTAGAGAGACAGTATAATGTCCCCTCATTAGAACCATGAGGATGCTGTTTAAGCATGCATGGGGAATTAGTCTCCTTGACACCCTGCAGCATTTTAATGAGATATTTTTAGCATCCAGCGTCACTGCGTATTTTGAGGCTGCACTATTTACATATTCACCTATCTACACTATAGTGACTAGACTACAATCCATTTACTGTAGAACTTTACCTTTAAAAAAGGAAGTGAGGTGGTGCCATTGTACCGAGATGACTTTAGATGGACAAACTTTAACACAGACCATGGTAATAAATGATCAATTACATGGTGATCTTAGAGCCATATTAATACCATGGCATCATGTCTTACAACATGAATTTGTTAGTAGAGAATATATTGTACTACATCATATAGACCTACTATGCCATGCAACATAGAGTAAACTAAAGTGTACATTATATCATAAACACATAATATGTGATATATTGTAACATGATTAATAATCCAAATTTTGATTAGTCACCACTGTTAATGCCTGCCATTCTTGTTAAATAACAATAGAAACCCTTCCATTATGTAGAAATGTGGTTTTGACATGTTGGCAGAGTAATTATCACTTGTATTACCAAAGTTGTACTAAAAACAAACAGTACAATGTTTATTGTGATGAGACACCAAAAACTATAATGGTTTCTGTGTGTAGGCCTGATGCGTTGGGTTCTATTGGTGAGATGTTATCTGGACAATGGCAACCAATAAAACACCCCTAAAAAGGTTCAAAACACTCAACATAAATAAATTCTATAGTGAGTTTCATCGTAACAGATGATGGATAACATTGTATATGTTTGTAGCAATTGTCTGAATGTACTTATTGCGTCAAACGGCACTACCGGCTCCAAGCTATAAATGATAATGCTCAAAGATGAATAGAACGTTGAAGACACCAGAATGAGCAGTTGACCAAACAGCTTGCATATTTCCGACCGAGAGCCTCTGAGCTCAGCATTCAGGCCGGACCGGTCTGCTCTGCTGCTGCACCTCCTGAATAATGAATAACTGACGCGCACATTGCGGATCTCTGCGGCTCTACAGTACGCTGAGGAGGCGTGGCCGGCGTTATGACGCGAGGGTGACGCGCGTGCAGGAGTTTTAATCCTCTGCCGCAGGAGCTGATCAGCCGGTAACGCGAGGAGGGGGATGCGCGGTCGGTCGGACGGAAGGCTAGAACGGCTAAAAAAGCCGCAGACAATTAAATATAACATTCGCAGTTGATGAAAAGGTGACCGACTCGACCGAAAGCTCCTCCTCTCTCGCTCCATTCAGTCTATAGGAAGTTCTAGGATTCTCTTATTGTTCTTGACGAGGCCTGGGAATAGGAAAGCTGGCGCAAATAAATGGGTGATTACGGGTTCGGTTTGTTACAGACAGCGAACATCACAAACGGCACTTCACTGTTCGGCAGAGGCGCGTTCGCACCCTATACCAGCCCCTCTCCGGTGTGCCCCAGCAGCAGCTCGCCACTGGCGTCCCCTCTTTTCCCGTCACATCAGCGCAACATGCAGGATGTGCCTGCGGGACTGACAGCCTCTCAGTCCGGCGAGACCAAAGGCGACAAGAGCCGCACCGGCGACAACGACCTGAGCCATTACCCCGCTGTAGGTCACGCACAGACGGTCGGTGACCTTCAGCACGACCGGAACATACATCAGCATTTAAGTCAGCAGGCTGAGCCTCCCCCACCCCACCTGCCGCCGCAGCCCTACTCCTCCACGGGCCCAGGCACCGATGCGCCATCGTCCAAGGTGAAGATTCAGATGGAGTCCCCCAGCGCTCACCACATCAACAACGCTAACGGCACCGGTGGCAACAACATGCTCGGAGCCGCTTTTCCGAACCTCCCCCATCAGGAGATGCAGAACCCAGTGGGCGGCTCGGCGTCCCCCACCCTACCCGGTTTCGGAACACCGTGGTCCGTTCAGACGAGCTCCCCCCCTCCGCCCGTCTCCAATTCTGTCAACGCAATTAACCCGATACCCAACACCGAACCCGACAACTTTTACCCCGGCATCCCCTCCGGCTTCTTTCAGAGCTTTTCGCACATGTCTGCCAATCCTTGCCCCGTGCAGGGTTTCGGCAGCCCCTTCAACGTCCCCCCTCAGCAGCCGCAGAGCCGCCGGTCCCCGGTCAGTCCGCAGATGCCGCCGCAGCAGGGCGCCTTTCTGCAGCAGCGGAACAATTACAACCACCACCAGGTGAGCACACCGTCGCCGATTCATTTTGACTCATATTATGTAGGTACTATAGGATACCTTTGTAATAAACGCTGCTATAAAGGAGAATGAAACTGGCCGTTGAACTGTCATTGTGACGTAACCGAGGCCTTGAAATTCTGATGCTGCTATTGCGTCATAACGCACCGCTGCACTGTTGCAGCGCTCAATGGAACCATTGTGACGTCTGTGTTCGTAGAATACAAATGCGGCCTGGCCGTCAGTCTGACAGTGCGTCACCACGATCTAGTCTAGAAAATAAACGCATTGTAGTCTTGTTTTAAACATGCAACTGTTTAAATACCTAAAAATAGCACACATACATTGTGTCTGTTCGGAATTAAGTACTAGCTTACTCCATAGCACTCAGTGTATATACCGCTTAGCAGATATTAAAAAGTAATAGCCTATAGAACACAGGATTCAATCATATGTGTGTCAAATTTCTATATAAAAAATAATAAGACAAACAAATCTCTGTTTACTTTTGTCTGTAAGTCATGCTGTTAATTGAATGTCAATTCAAGCCCATTGCATCCTGGGATACTGTATTCTGTAAATTGAGCTCTGGCACTGTACTGCATAATAGGTATGCTGGAAAATATTGGAAATATTTGCATACTGCTGTAGACAAAGTTTAAAAACGTTTTTTTCCCTCAAAGTGGACAGGTGGACAAGCTGTTATGTTGTTGTTTAAAGACTTCATGTGACATTCCAGAGATATCTTGACCTCTGGGGCATTCAGTGAAATCTGTTGAGAGAGCTTAAAGATGTCATCAGCTTGCTAACTGCGGTATTATTCGAAAAAAATTACTGTAATTTGCTTTTAAACCTTCTAAATAAGCAAAGGCATTTCACAAAATGCCATGGTGGGTGTTGCAGCGAAAGCTACTATATCTTTATATTTCAAACCACAAGAGTGTGAAACTTTCTGAAGGGTTTTGAGGAGTGTCTCTGCAGTGAATCTACAGCATCGCGGCAAACAAAATGTTTTTTATATTTGTATAATATGCATACATGTATATAACAGCAAACTAAAACGAACATTCAGGCATATCCAGTGTAAACAATTGTCATTGGAAATGGCTCTTGTTAGCTGATTCTCAAAATGGTTAAAACAAAAAGACAAAAAACAAATATTATCGATTTAAAAATTTAGAAGATTGTCTTTTCTTTATAATTTAATAATTTAAAAGAATGTCTTATCTTTAAAATCATTCAGATCGTGAAAAAAAGATAGATGATTAGTATATAGAACCAGGTTATGTGTTTGACATTATCTTGTGGCAGATATATTATCTTTGGATACTAAGTATTTTAGGCCTTGTTGCCAAGACTGTGTGTCACGTCCAGTGGGGGGTGGGATAGAGGAGGAGGGGAAAATGATCACATGATTTTAGGAGTGGCCTCATATACCAGTGACATTCATACTGAAGTCGTGCTGGTGTAACAGCTGTTAAGACTACACGTCTCTTAGCCAGATATTATAGCAAATCTTGAGAGACCCTCTATATTGGACAAAAAAAATCTGCGTATGTCGCAGGCGTGGGTGATCGCGGATATTTATGGTAATTGAGCGAACAATTAGTTCAGTAGTAATTCACCATATCTTTTTTCCATATCTTATTTTTTAATTGTGATTGAATAAAACTTAAAATAGTTCACTCAAAAATAATGGACAGTTCACCCCAAAATAAAACATCATTCATTATTGTCATTCAAATCCATTATTTCCTCTGTTAAACACAAAAGAAGACATTTTGAGAAATGTTTCAATGTTTGTTGTTCATACTCTGGATATCAATGAAAGCAAATGTTGGTCGGTTACCATCAGTCGACAAAATTGAGAGTCAAAGGAGTCATAAAGGTTTGAAATGACATAAGGATGAGTACATGACAAAATATTTTTTGCTTTCAGTGACCTATCCCTTTACTTTATTGATCTTTCGAAATAAACAACAAACAAGTTATTGTGTATATAGCATAATCTCTACCGTTTGAGGCATTTCTGTTCGTCTCATTTCTACACCAGTATGTGGTTTTCAGCTTGCTGCAATGCTGATAACACTCAACATCATCTTTCCCAGTGTCTAGACGCCATCAACTGTAATTATCTCTCACGATCCCATAAACACTCAACCAGATTGTATGAGCACACAATCTTGCATCCACACCTGCACGCTCGAGTCGAGCCATTACCCAGTTACACATCAACGGCATGGGAGTGGTTCTTAATTTGGGGAGAGTGCGCATAATGCAATGACGCAACACAATACATTATTAATCAAATTTTTTTTGTCATTGTATGTACTAAAAGACAGCATTTTTTTGGTGGGAGAGTGCACTGAAAATGTGTGTGGTTGCTGTTAGCAGTCATGGGATGTGCAGTATTAGATGCAAAGCTTTAAATCTTCTTACTCGTACAATAGGGCCAAGTCTGACCACACTCAAAGTAACTGCATACGTGTGATTATGGCAGTCGCTCATGCTCAAATTCCTACACACATTACTTGTGTCATAGGTTGTGTAGGCAAAATATTATGTCCAAGAGTAACATGGGGTGCAAGATAAACAAAGATACATTTTTCTATTGCCATAAAAAATGTACTACATGTATAGAGCCATGTTTTTAAGATATAACTTTTGTTTAATCCTATTAGTTAAGATGCCAACATGTGGCTTATATTCATATATCTTATATTTTAATGTTTTGTTGTTTGCTTTTAGAGCTTTCTCCTAGGGTTTAGCTTTCTTAATTTCTATTAATTATAATTTCATGTTAAATTATGTTTTATTTACCAGTGTCTAGCCTGTAATTAATGTCATCTTCAATTGCATTGCATCAATGTGCGAAAGTCAAGCTGACCACACCTTTTCCTTGTACCTCTAGCCCATGATGAAGCCGTCCCCTTGGGGCACCCATCACGGAACCGGCTGGAACTCCGGTGGGATGTCCTGGGCTAGAGACCATCGACGTGGGGGTGGCATTGGTGTTCCCGGCGGAGTCAACCAGATCTCTCCTATGAAGAAACCTTTCTCCAGCAATGTCATTGCTCCTCCTAAATTTCCCCGCTCTGCTGGTTCCCTAGGGCCCAAGTCCTGGATTGAAGAAAATATGTTTCGTAACGACAACAACAGCAACACGCTGCTACCCCTGCAGGTATGTGTGTGTGGGAGCGTTTTAAATTTTTGAGTTATCATCTGAATGAAATTTAATAGATGGACTCATCTGGTAAGCATGATGCTTACAACGTGGTCATTGGTTTGAATCCCTGGTATTTCGCAAACGGATTAAATGTATACCCTCATTGCACTGAAAGGTGTTTGAATATAAGCAGCTGCCAAACGCAACTAAATGTAAACCAATCGCACTACAAGGTACCACCAACTATGCCATCGCAACCAGTAATAAAATTACATTCAAGTAGCGATGCCAATTCGAATTCGAATGTTCAAATATACTGTATATAAATCGTATGGATGGGAATCGTTTGGTTCATCACAATTCGATTTAGAATCGATTCTTAGGGTCACGATTCGTTTCAGAATTGATTCTTGATGTACTTATTAGAATATTCAAGATTTATAATGTCATCGCGTCACGTTTGCACTCAGAGTCAGACTAGTGTTGGTACTTTGGCTTCTACGCTTAGAACTGTCACATGTTGTATTGTAATTAGGGCTGTTAACGCGTGATTAATTTTTTTTCTGCTAAAATGTTTAACGCAATTAATGCAGCATCCGTTTATTTTTTCTTCCTTTGTCTAGCGTTAAAGTTTGTAGGAGTTGTCGGACATTTGGGGGTGGTGACGTTGATATCGAGCGACCTTAGTCTGTTTATGACATCGTGTTAGCTTTCTGCTTCTGCCGATTGTATTTCGGCTTCAAAAGTAATAAATGTTGTGTTAGTTTGTAAACATTATCGTGATAGACAAAACGTGTAAACATCATAAACCTTCGTTAATCAAAGAGCTTATTTTTTGCGATCTTCCAAAAGTCTTTTGGGAAAATGCATAGGCTTTCGGTCGAGGGAACCAGCCCATGGCTTATTTCCAGGTTAAGCTACAAAAATACGTCATCTCATCTCTGAGGTACTGAATTATACAGTACTTCAATGTTGAACGGCTATAATTAATGTTCAAATAAAGAAAAAAATCATCAGTTGCAGTACTAATATCAGAATGTTGGATTTCATTCATAAAATTATGTTATTAAAGAAATCTGTATTTTCTACATTAATTTGGAGATTAAATTCGAAATTTAAAAGTATATATAAATAATGTAATCGATTGTCAGCACTACTTTTAATACAATTATAGCCATTTTCATTGACGTATTCTGCTGTGAGACATTAAAAACATAGTAATTGAATGAGACTCATCAGTGCTGTTTGTTAAACGACAGTCACTTCCACGAATTGCCACATCCTGTGACAAAATCATCATACACACATACATTAAAAGAGCGGTTATTTGACCAATACTAGTGTATTAGTCTCGTGCAGTGCACCCAGAATGTCCGTCTGGCTAACAAACTGTGCATATTTAAAGATGTATGTTCATGTTCTTAAGTCTAAACAGTGGCAGGTTTTGGGAAACTCTATTTTGCACAGTCAGCTTCGGTATAGTGAATTCTCCCTGCGGCTCACTCACTGCACAGTGAGACAATATATTGTTCATCTTGCAGTTTAAACCTACAGTTCTGAATGTATTTGATTTTCTCTCTTTCTCTACTGCTCCTGTTTGCTCAAAAGAGGTGTTCTCTCTGTAAAAGGTCTGAGTGCTTCACCGCTCTTGCAGTTGACTTGCCTTATTTGTATATACACATTGTACAACACACGTTTTAAACTTTTTTTGATAGTTGTGAATCGATTCGAATCACTT
Source organism: Triplophysa tibetana (assembly GCA_008369825.1). Classification (NCBI taxonomy): domain Eukaryota; kingdom Metazoa; phylum Chordata; class Actinopteri; order Cypriniformes; family Nemacheilidae; genus Triplophysa; species Triplophysa tibetana. Next base: position 6,961,907 of record CM017912.1, read on the forward strand.
GCATATTGAATCGTTATTCATACAGTATGTGAAGCGTTTTTTTCTCCCACCCCTAATTAAATTGTGTTTAAAACAAAAGTGTTGCGCACACTGTTCCAAAACCTGATCCAAAGCCTTCCTCAGGATCTGAAGACAATGATGAGTCACAGTGAGGTCACCATGGGTTTTGCTGGTTTCGTCCTGATTGAACCTGTCCTCAACCCTCATTATCGGGCGTTTTCTTATAGACTAATTGCGGACAGTAAAAGTCTCAAAATGTGGAAAATTACTCAAATTCATACATCAAAATGACAAAAATAACTAATGTCAATATTGCGTTTACTTTGCGTTTTCGTAAAGCCCACAAAGTAAAGTGATTTTTTAAGATCCCTACAATATATTCCCCAGCCCAACGTAATTCATAAAAAATATTTTGAGAAAAAAACAGTGAGAAAACAGTATGTTTAAAAGTAAAGATGAATTAATTCTGTATTATAAAGCTAAAGGTAGAGACAGCGAGAGTGTGGCACAAGTTTTGCAAAGTTGCCCCATTGTTTTGTAGATGAGATGAAACAGCCGGGCATTCACACATGAATCACTTCAGTGTATCTGGATACACCCTTTCTGTTAGAATTCATTTACTCATTACAGCACTTGCAGGAGGGGAGGGGTGTATCCAGCCTGGTTTCAGGGTAGTTTTAAGTGAGGTGTGCCAACAACTATATTGACCCATGTGTGGAATCTTATTATACATGTAAGGGATAATGTAGAGGCAACTGGTTGTTATTTCGCGATATAATATTTTATTAGCTTATTTTTACCGAATGCAGACCTTCCGTGAGTAAAAGCCGTTTAGTTTCTCTTTTAAAGTAAGAAATGACGTTCAAACGTCACAAACAGGCAAATTTGTTTAATCATTAAATATAATGTCATGTATGTTATCAAAATACATATTAAGAACAACTATTTGTTTAATACTAAACTGCCCTTTTCAAAATGATTTGCAGCATCCGGGTTAGGGTGTTATTAGTTTTGAGCGGTTGGAATGTCGCGACTGGCTAATAAGAATCAAGCATTCAAATAAGTCGTGTAATAAGCATAAATAAAATGCCCTTCTTGTGTTTATGATTTTATATTTTATAAATAATAATACTTTTTTATTTTGGAGATGTTTTAGCAGGTAGTGTAAGATTGATGGATTAGAGCTTGTTTAGTTATGTGTTTTGAGGAGCGAGTTGTATTTTGAAACGTGTGTAATCGTTTGCATACCAATCGTTTGATATGAACCATGTAAAGGATGATTCTACACAAATTCGTTGTTCATTTCGAAATGGATCATCTTGGCCACATCACAGCGAATTGAGACGAGTTTGGCCTGGCCTTCATCACTTTCTCCTTTGTCAGGAAACAGGCTTGACTTAACTAGTATCTATGGTATTGTTTCATTTCCATAAACAGGGCGCTGTTTCGAATTCCTCACATTCCACATGCCTCTCCTCCTGTCCTCTCATTTCTTCTCTGTGTTTGTGTGCGTATACCGCAGATGTAATGCGTCATATTTTGACGAGAGAAAACCGAAAGGATGTTGAATGAAATAATACTAAATGTGAGAAAAGTAAATAAGAAACAGAGAAATAGAGACAGTCGAATATGTGGCAACCAAAAACGTATGAACACTGGAAAAGACTTTTTCATAAGTTAGCATCAAAACATACCGAGCCCAGCATCTGCTGTTTTTTTCAACAGGGTGCCGTAATTTTCAGGTACAGTATAGTGGGTCAGATAATATGAGGGTAGCATGTTTTCACGGTCACCAAAAGTTAAAGGTGAGAGATAACAAAGAAAGAGATCCTATCATTTGGCTTCATTCATTTAGTAAACACAGATAATGTTTTGTGTGTATCAGAAAGCATTGGAGGTACTTTCCAACTAACTTTCTTAGTTTACCTGTGCACATTCACTTACTGGTCAGCCATTATAATTGTTATTTGTTATATCATTTTGTGTGTTGACGTACAATATTTATACAGTTAGCATTATAAAAATGCTACATTGGAATTAGATTTGAAACCATTTTAATAAGTGAATGATAGATCGCTCCTAAATATGAGAACAGAAAAGCCAAAGAAAGGACAGATCGCCAAGCAGACTATAACGTTTTAAATTCCACTATAAACATTACTAGCAGATATCAAATCAATAACTAGCAAACTGCTAGCCTAACATTGGTGGAAGAATGACAGAGGACTCATGAACGAGTCTTCATGCCTCATGTTCCTTCCTTGGAACTGAGCTTCTTCTCAGACTCTATTTTTGGTGATGTTGCTAAAGCTATATTTAGGGTGGCTAGCACCTTCCCAGCCTAGCTGCGTCTGTAAGCTTTAGTAAAGGGCCTCTGAATAGGACTGTATACTGTGAACCGCACCGGAATGATATAAGCTCTGGCTTTAAAACCTGCTTTACCTGTGGGAGGCAGATGGCTTTGACATGTCTAATCGAAGGCACTTGCGCGTGACGCGCTGAGCTTCTGCATCCTGTGTTTTTCGGTCAAGATTGTGTATAAACATGCTTGCCAGTGAAAGCAGAACCATAACATAGTCCTAAATTATGTTCTCATACAAATTATTATGAAGATTATTATTTTATTATTGTGGATATTTAATGGGTTAGTTTGTAACTTGTAGCTCATTCACCCACAACGAAACCTAGTGCTATTGCTTAATGTGTATGAGGGTTTGCTGTATTGACATCACAAGGAAAGTAAAACCTAAACCATCCAGTGTTTTAGGAGCAGCCAACGGTGTCTCAAAATAGAAATAGTATAAATATAATTGAAGTAAATGGAATATCCTCATCATAATAGATTAACAAATCTGTGTGTGTGGATGTGTACACTATGCACTCTCCATTGTGACCAATGACTATGTTAAATTACATTAAAGTTTAACACAGCAGCAAACAGATTTGCATTTTTTGAAGATGAACACTCAGTTTTGTTTTCAGATGTTCTTTAATTAACAAATATTTTCTTATTTATTTCGATATTTTTTATATTTGTATTTAACAGGGATGTATCGGGCCCAATACAGAGCTCTTGTACTCACCTGACAGAACTGACTGAAATTTCTGCTTTGAAAGTGTCTTTTATAATGTGTTTTGAGTCTTTACAGGCATCAGTAATGGAGGGTACCAGAAAAAAAATGTTGGTGCTCGTACTCTTTAAGAAATGGTATCGGAGCTTTCCTAGTATTTAAGTTTTTATGCAAAGACTACATGCTGCAATACCTGCTGTTCGCAATAAACAGCTTACAGCGCTAGAAATGATCTGAAAATGTACAAAATATTCAATATTATTGTAGTAGAGTAGGCGGGGCGAGACCGTGGTTCGAGGCCGGTAAGTAATTGTTAATTAGCGCCAGTGGTGCGCGCACCGGCCTCGCATCACGTAGGAGATTGGGAGCATATAAAGGAACAATGGCGACCGGACCGTCGAGGAGAGAGGTTTGTATTGTATTTTCTTATGTTTTACTGTGTTGTTGTTCGTCGGCGGTCGTCCGTGAAGGGCCGCCGGCTATTATTATTACTTTATTAAATGTTCAAATGTCTTCCGGTTCCCGCCTCCTTCCTTCCCTACTTGAATCTTGTTAAAATTATTTTGTTGGTAGTATACAATAATTATTGAAACAGTCATATACAAGTTTTGAACCACAATAATAAATTGAGAAATAATTTAAAATAACAAATATTATATTTTTTTGGTTTCTATCCTTAATTTGATTTGATAATTTCATTTTAAAAAAACTGTGGAAAGAACTGCTGGTATACACTAGCAGGTCAGCGATGGACTACAGAACGAGACCATTGTATGTGCACCATGTTTGTGTCAGCTGTGCACCGGGCATGTGTTTCCTCTGATGTTCACACACAGGTCTCGTAGGGTTGGCGGATGGCTGTGTTTATCTTCACATTCCTTCTTGGGCTCATTGTAGTAATGACACAGATATCCACGGAATGTTGTTAGGCAGGTGTTATGACAGGAGATTGGATGCTGCTTTAATGTACACCGGAGGAATGAGGAATATTCTCACCAACCCGACTGAAAACTTGCGTCGCATTGAAATCTGTCCCGCACGTACATTTCTGCCTGGTTAATTCTACACACCATAGTTCTCTAAACAACATTCCAGAGGGTCTGCCGCAGCTTTCCAGAGATTCAGGGGTGACCTGGTTCATTTGCGGCCAACACTAACAGACTCTATTCTTGCTCAGAGCGGCCAGTTTGGAAAGAATGCAATTCACAATGTTCAAGGGTGCCAGTCCACTACTGACTACATTTGTACACTTTTTCCCTCTAGAATGAAGATGGCCGCAGTGTCTATTTGAGAGTGAATAGTGTTCTTCTGTAATGCACATATTATAAGTGTGTCTTTCTTTCTTTCTTTCTTTCTCAGGATCGCTCCAGGATGTACGACAGTCTGAACATGCATTCGTTGGAGAGTTCACTGATTGACATCATGAGGGCGGAGCAGGATCCTTTGAAGGGTAAGACCTGTTTCCTGCTCGATGCACTGTTGTCATGGTAACCGGATTAAAAGGCTTTTAAAGCCTTTGCTGCATGAACATTGATAAATATAATTTGGATATGGTGACATTCCTTATAAAGCAGAGCTTGCGATTTGTTTTTTTTGTGTGTGCAGCCCATGTTTGTTTTGGCTTGATATTTCAAAGTATCAGAAAGAGCTTATAAAACAGTTTTAGAGATAAAACCTTAGTAGATATGTCAGCAAATATATGCACACCTGTGACTGCCTTAAAGTAATAAAAGTACCCATCTTTTGTACATTTTGTTCAGTTCGATTCTCTAAAAAATAATATTATTATAAACAATATGCTTTTTATGATTTAACCGGACCGGATAGTAGAGAGGAAAGCGTTCGGTAGAGACAGGGGAGTTGTATAGGCAAAGGACTCAATCATGGGAATCAAAGGCTGTTTAGGGAAGTCGTGCCACTCGGCGGGCATCTTTTCAATGAGCCTCCGGGCAGTTATTACATAATTCAAAAAAGACTTGAATGGGAATACAGATTTTTCTGCAATCGCCGGCTAAAATCTCAATTAAACAACATATTTTAAAACAACATTTAAAAATGACGTAAACTGTACTATAACGTTTGTTTCCTATTATCAAATTGCGCTTAAAAACATAATTTTTCATGTTGCTTACTATGCGAGCCGTATCATGAAGGCGGCCATATTGATCGTTGCGTTGCTCCCCGTTCATTTCAATGGCAGTGGTGCATCTTGTTAATATTAATATCTTTATTGGAATTCAAAGCAGGTCTCCGCACTATTGATCCTGGCCAATATGCCACACGACATTAGTATATTTTTTTATATAGTTTTACTATCCATGTTTCATTAGTGCATTTTATTGCACTTCATCCAGATGTTGGATGGACATTTAGTCCTGGCCAATTTTTTGTTCTCATTCAATGTCTGAGCAATATAGTTAAGTCATTGCAAATGTTTCACATTGCGGGTATAACAGCACCTCTCAATCCCGGTAAACCTCTCAATCCCGGTAAAATCACTGTAACTTTTGCCTGCATAATTTTAGTTAGACCCAAAGAACGTTCCGGCTGATCTCTATTTTGGTAAAGTCCCAGCCGAGAGGCCTTTCATGGTGTCACAGCAGGACAGAGATGCATGTGTGAGTGCTGGGTGTGGCACTGCGCTCTCTCATTCGAGCTTCTCGATCAGCCTGCTGGAGCAGATGGACCAGACACATGGGGCGGCTTTAACTGCAGTGAGAAAGAGAGAGAGCGATGGGTGTGGGTACAGACTATATTTAGTACAGGACACACTCTGACACTCTGTGTGTGACGGCCAAAGGAAAGAACAGAATAAGCGAGGGACGTCCCTGCGGCATCCACTGACCCCTTTTTTAGTCAATGTGAAATCAAATTGGATTTTGTTAATACATTTACACTTAGTTGTGCATGATTTAACGGTCACTTCAGTTCAGTTGTTTGGAGTTGTTCTCGAAGGGAACATTTACATATCCTTTTTGAGGAATACACAACGAAACATTTTTTCACATAATTTAATAAACACGTGATTTTGAATAAAAACAAGGACCTTGCTATGTGGAGAATAACATAATATCAATAATTCTAAAGAAAATCTCAAAACTAGTGGTAATAAAATCAACTTAAAGGGAATCACAGATAACTGAATGAGGAATAACTTACAGTATTTAGTATTGTTTAAAAATATTTTCTGTCCAGTTGTGATGCGTTACTTTCGATAAAACCTTTATACTTGTTTGTAGTTTGTCAATTGATGTTAATTAAATTAATGAAATTAAAAGTTCAATTTTATGCAATTGTACAACAACTATATTTCTTGGTTTCGACTTACAATTTTCATTTTGGTGCATCACTAGGTATTGATTTTGGTGTTAATGGGCCTTTTGAGTTTAAACTGTGGCTAAGCCACGGATACAGTAGACACGCTTAGCTTTAGTATCGTGCCATAATGCTCGTAATCGAAAAGATCGTGGGAGATGTGCTGAGCGAACCACTTCTCAGGAACCTGCTAAGCAGAGGATTGCTGGGTTAATGGGTCGTCAAGAGCAGTTGTGGCAGCCTGCATCAGTGAATGTGCTGACATGAGCAAAAACAAAACACTGAAAACAATGTCATTGTGTTGAAATATTCAACATTTGGCACAGATACCAGAGAACCACACACACAATATTGGGTTGTCTTGTGGTGTTATTGTACGGGATCGGAAAACAGATGAAAAGCAAGTTGCTTCACCGCAGGAAGGACCCACCGGAGCTTGTGAAGGCTGTGTACAATTGTGTCTCTTGATGCATCTGTTTTTTCATTGAACAACAGATGGTGTGTGTGTGCGAGAGACTGCATGTGTTTCTCTGTGTATCTGTTAAGTAAGGTACACACCCATCCGATGCAACAAACTTGATGACGTCGACTGCGTCTGGGTCTAAAATTGCCCTGACACACCAAGCTGATGATAGAAACACGTCGGCCAAGAAGTACGTTGATTCCACGCCCTTAAGAGGAATAACTTTCTGTTCCAGCAGGTGGCGGTAGTTGATATTTGATATCCAAATCGGGAAACCGGAAGAGCTAGTATCAGCCGGGATATAAAATATAAATATGCCAGCGTTTGCTTTCAGATTCATAAAAATCGAACTCACCACAGATTGTTCACCAAGATAGTTGTGATATATCTTGTCTGTTCCACATGCTGAAGGAACTTAGTCCAATCATACCGAGTCAAAATAGAAACTACCGGGATTGTGTTTCCGTAGAGGAATGTAATGATTGCATGTTTCTGGGAAACAGGTAATTAAGCTAAAGTTTATTTTATGTTTTAATATCACAACACCAACTCAATCCAGACTGCCTTTATTTTAGCTATAAAAGTTCACATCGTATTGGTATGACAGATGTAGCCAATCAAAATGATCAAAATGACCGAGAAAACGGAGACGGGGACTTACTCTTGCCAACGGTCCGTAACACACCAGAAAAACTAAGCCAGACGATGCCCAAAACCTGGCCGATCGACGAGTCTGTGTGTACCGGCCTTTAAGAGAACTTGAAGGCATTACAGCTGACTATTTATATATCTGGGACTGCTTTGATTGATATAAATGTGTATTGATTGTGTTTTTGATGCAGTCACAGTTTGCATAAGCTAGGGATGAATAAAATATAGGTTATTGGCTGATGCTATCAAATTTGTATTGATTGCTGTTGGTTGTATATTTTGTACCTAAACAATATCTACACAAGAGCCAGTGGTTTGAACTAGTGCGCACAATCAATTTATAAAATAATAATCAGGATTATTTTGTTCAACATTTTTATCGCGATTAATAAACACAATTATTTTGTCAGTTCTGAACTTTTGTTTTGAATTTCACTTCAGCATGATTATTAGGCCTATACTTTACAGGCAATGAATAAGTTATAGTCTGCTGCCATTGAACTGTATTTCAAAGCACGCAATTAATCATCTAAAACAAATCTTTACATTTTGTAACCTTTGGAATGAAACCTTGCTACTCCATTTTTGATTTCTTGTTCTTTTTTTTATAAATCATTGGTCACCCTTCATGTTTGTCTGTGGGTTTTGCAAAAAAGTATTTTAATAGTAGAAATGCAATGAAAAAAAGTTTTGGTATTTCTCGTGAACTGGCAGTTAAAAAAGATATGCTTTGTGATGATTTTCTGACATTTCTGACATTTTTGAGAGTTTTTTGCTTGCTTTTAAACCATTAATATTACAACGATTATGCTCAATTAGTTGTGGGAAGCATAAGTCGTTATCACAGTTAAAATTAGATTTATCGTGCTGCCCTAGTTTGAACCAAATGTGCTCACGTGTGTCAGATCTTAAACTGTGTGTTTCACGGCACAGCCACTTTAGTCCTCATAGCTGCAAATTTTCCCATTAGAGATGAGGCCTGTGTCGAATATTTGCAACATATTCCAAACATTTTTGCTGGTGATCTACAATTAAGCAACATGATATTGCGATCATTTTAAAAGACATCATTTTGCAAGTCAATTTTTAAAGGTTTCTTCATTGTCTTGTCACTTGAGAGTTTGAGAGCTTTTAGGTGAAAATGCGTTGAAGAGACAGACATACAGTAAACGTGGATTTAAAGTCGGTAGGTTTGACTTTCAATGATTTGTTGTGTCATCAATTTCACTCTCTCTGTCTCTGTCTCATGTTCAGGCCGTGTGGGATGTCCCCACCCCGGCGCTGACGGCCTGCTCATGTTCAATGGTAATTATAACAGTGAGCTTTTCTGTTTCCATCTTGTCTGTAACACACTAAAATCCACCAGAGACCATGTCCATAAACAATATTCAACTGGGAAATCAGAAATATTGAGTAAAATGGAGTTGAAATGAAATCGGTTAATTTGCCCAGTCAAGAGAATTATGAGATACAGATAATCTCAGATAAAGGGCAAAGGTCCACAATAGAGCAAAGACTTACAGCTTTGATAAAATAGAAGCGGATTCTTTAAGTGACATCCTTTCTCTTGGCCAAGGTTAATATTTGTCATTACTGCGTGATGAATATCAGTGTCAAGGTATTTTAGTACAACTGTAGGACTATATTGGCCTATATTGATGTATCAACACCCATGACAAGGACAACAGTTGAGTCAAAGAGGACGAAGTTCACAAATGCAATTTTAGCATTTCGAAATTCTGCACAATTTTACATTTGACACTCATCTGGTTTGAGCAATCCTGGCTCGACTCATCAGCTTGCCTTATCCAGACACAGCCTTTGCCAGTTTTCCATTTTTAGCAAGCGTGAGCAAATTCTCACTGGGCTTGGATTCACTTTACCCAATTTAGTTTATGGTCTCTGAAACTAGATAGGATGGTGAATTTCGCATTTGTGCCATATTTTCAGTAACACTTGTATCGAATAAATAGATGACAGTAGATCTTACTGACACACAAAATGAGTCAAAAGAAATATTGTTTGAGCACTGTGTTGTTTTCTGTTTGAAGCATAAACTAAGCGTTGGGGATTTGAACAAACCCTTAACACCATGAGTTATAAATATAAAGAGAATAGCAGAGTATACGCCACAACTTGGTGATTTTTGGTATCCAATATTATTTTGTTAACAACATTACCTGATATTTGACTTAAAATTTAAATGTAATAAACTTATTTAATAAACTTAGATAAAGTCTGTGCTGTTGCTATTTAATTATTTTGCATAGAGAACCTTGGATTATTCAGACATGGAACTCATTGCCTCCATGCAGTTAATTAATAAACCATCAGTATCTTTTTTTTCATGCTATTGCCGATTATATCAATGGTGTTAAATTAATCCAATATCGACCGATAAATATCTGTTGCCGATACATCGGTGCATCCCTAAAAACCGGTTTTCAAAACAAATAACAAAATTATTATTTCAAATGACCAAATTACAATGATTAGATAACAGATATGCATTTGGCTCTAACTGAACTGAAATTTCTATGAACTTGTATTAATGGAATCAATGTGTAAGAAAATAATAAAATTTTCTTTCACGTCAGACAATCCAAGTATTTGGGGTTTAACTGGTTTGTGCAGCTAGTTAGGGTCACGAGAGAGACATGTGGTAGTTTCAATAACATGAGTATAAACAGCTTTCTGTAATGTAATTATATAACCAAAAAAACATTTCAATTGAAAAGAAATCATCAGTGAACAGCCACGTTAAATCATTTTTGCACTTTAAAACCAATGTCATTGGCAAACCATTATGTTGCGATATGCACTTTTCCAATGATTTTAATACGTCAAGGAAGCATTAATAGCCATGATCTTTTCCAGCAAGTCTTAATTGGTGATGTAGTCAACCAAGGTTATTTTTCTTGTGATGATACATTTTTTTATCAAGATAGTCTTCCTGGTTAAGTTGGTCAATTATTGTGGTCTTGCTGACTAACAAGTTTACTAGTTTTTTAACTCATTGAATATTGTTGCTACATGAGAACATTTTGGAAGTGAGTTGGAAATGAGTGTGTCATGAGTGTGTCATGTTGACTTCAAGCAGTCAAACCAAAACCATTTAAATCCAGCATTCCCATTGAGCTCAACAAAATGACTGACTTAATGCACAGTTTGACCAAAGTCTTTTAGCTTGTGTGTGAGAGAGAAAGAGATTAGAAATCACTCAATAACGAAAGTAAAATGTTCCGTTTGTTGTTTCATAGTTTTCTGCATTGTTTTTGTTCACATGCAGCCAGGAGCTATGGGAGACGACGAGGTAAAATCTACATTCTTTGTTCATGCTGTGTTGGCATGGCAGTATTCTGTGTTTGTGTAGGCCGACAGTGTTTGTGTGTGTATTTTACATTTTGTAGACGCAAAATCTGTGTGACGCTTCTGCTTCTTTCTTTCTTGGCCATTAGCGACACCATTTTATGAGGTTGTTATTTTAAGAATGACGTCTGGTAAAATGAGAGCAGATGTGACTTTTGAAATCGGTTCAGTGATCCAGTCCTACACACTTTGACATGCATCACAGAGCGTCTCAGGTGGTCTCATCACATGTGGGCAGCGTTAAAATCAACCAATTGAGAATTAATCTCAGAATTACGGTCTACTAACATAAACTGTTACCACAAAATAAAAAAAGTAATACATTAAGAAAAGAATTAGATGAATTAGCATTTGATTGAAATGAGATGCATTTGAGGTTCATGTAAACAGGTGTCAATGACAATCTGTTTCGACTGGCTACTTCTGATCAGATTACCCAAGATGTATGCTAATATGAGTGTAAATGGTGCTTTTGTGTTTATGTATGTCTAAGGATGTGTTCTCACCTGTCATTTATCTTTTAACAGGACGCTCCTCCCTCTTCCCCATTGATGACGGTTTACTTGACGACGGCCATGGCAACCAGGGTGTTCTGGGGTCTCCTCACTGTTACCCACATCAGAACGGCGAACGCATGGAGAGGTTCTCCCGCAAAGTGTTTGTGGGTGGTCTACCGCCTGACATCGACGAAGGTTAGTTAGACCTTTTTTGAAAAAGCTTGAGTTTTGAATCTTGTGTAGTCCAAATCTTGAATTGTGATCTTGGTACTCAGTATGTTTTTAATGAGCAGTTTGACTATGAGATAGGTAATCAATTTTAAACACATTTACGGTTTGTTTCCTTGGTGCCACTGAAATCTTTCTGCTGCACGTTATACAATAACAGCTCAGAGTAACTTAAAACCTTTACTGAGCAACAAATAGGCTGCTGCTATCGAGGAATGCTGATTTTGTGTCCGTCAGAGCAGATCTAGTTAAAATTAATACAATGATACAAAAATGGATATTAAACAGATATTGACCCTTATCGGGTGAAGCATTTTTAAGTGGCTGGAAATTTCAGGCACTCTTCTGAAAACGTCAGCTGGGAGTGTTTGATAGTGTTTCTCCAGCTGAGACGATTGGCTTGCTATGATACAGAATATCCACTGAAATAATAGCTGTATCCCAACTCAAAGGCTGGATCCTTCGATGGACTTTAAAGGCGAGGGATGTAGCCTCCAAAGCGAAATGAAATGAGACGGTCTAACCTACAGAGGATAACTAGTTGCGTCACCTCTTGCTTCTGTGTCACAGCAGAGACATCTCTGAGTTTTTAAAACAAATATGGAGCCAGATGTTTATATGACGCATTAGTGTATATTTAAATGCCCAACACCTGATCAAATTAACCAACCTTAGAAATATAAAGAATACAATGATATATATAATATGAATATTGTTTGCACATTGCTATTTGAGGCAACTGAAATAAACTCCGCCATTGACCGACTGAAACCTGGTTTTTATGTTATTTAAGAGCGTGTTAGTAATGTGCCACTATAGACAGTGCAAGTAAATCCTGCTTATTACACACAGAGGAACGCGCAGCAGTACACAAACAGGACAAATATAAAAAATAAATCGATTACAATGTAAAAGATCATTATTGTGTACATAAAGACAAAAAATCTGACTTGTCCCCTAGATGGTTTGTTTTCGTGTGCTTTAACCTCATGCACGAGCAGACGCGTTTCGTCTCTGGAGAAGCGCCTAGTCTTTGGTCTTGCAAATTCCGCCGTGTTAATAGCAAATCCGCCATGGCGCAAGAGCAACTGCTTCTTAAAGGGAATGGGAGATGAGACTCTGATTGGGTTACTGCACACTTTGCCCAAAACACACCCCTGACTCATTAATAGAATAGGGACAACCCTTTTAGACCATACGCCTGGCGTGCTGACCGTTTTTCCCGTTCTTAAACTAGTAAAAGTGGATTCAGACACACCCTAAGTGTACTTCCGCTTTAGACCATGTGCTTAGATCGTTAAAATGGGGCCCATTCAGTCTGGGCAAGGAGCCTTCTGAGGATGCAGCCTCTGAATTGGGACACAGCTAATGAGTAACTAGTATCTGATTTAACAGGGGGTTTGTTTCATCAACAAATGTTAATATTGAGGAAGCTCGGAAATATAACCTGAACAAAAATACAAACTTCTGTATGCTTTCCAGACACATATTACAAGTAAAATATGCTGGTTGCTCAGTGTGGATATGTGTGCTGTATGAAATTTCTTTAACTTTCCTACATTTTGTGCAGATGAAATCACAAGCAGTTTCCGGCGCTTTGGTCACCTGGTTGTTGATTGGCCACACAAAGCCGAGAGCAAGTCTTACTTTCCTCCTAAAGGTAATTCATGAATATGTGCATGTTAAAACACATGGTCTCTCTGTGGTATCTACATACACTAATAGTGTAAAAAATATAAATAAATAATATTTAATTATATATTATTATCAAATGACAAAATACACAATTATTGTTTTTTTCTAATACATCATTTTATCTTTAACAATATCTAGTAAGCACCATATGTTGCGAAATTCTTTTGGTTGTCCTAGTTACTGCCTTCTATGCTCGTGCTGATTAGCTGTGTTGGACTGTTGTCTAGGTTACGCCTTCCTCCTGTTCCAAGAGGAGAGCTCTGTGCAGGCCCTTATCGAAGCCTGTATGGAGGAGGACGGAAAGCTCTACCTGTGTGTTTCCAGCCCCACCATTAAAGACAAGCCTGTGAGTTCGGACACGAGCATTAATTTACAGATTATCATAGACCATTCCAATGTGAAAGAGGCAAAACGAAGTACTCTGTGCTTCTGATTGTGCTATGTGCACTCTTAGTTTACATAGTTAATCTGTGTGTGATGTTTTTAGGTCCAAATTCGTCCATGGAACCTAAGTGACAGCGATTTCGTGATGGATGGCTCTCAGCCACTTGACCCTCGCAAGACCATCTTTGTGGGAGGAGTGCCACGCCCACTTAGAGCAGGTACTTCGAACTGATAACCGGACAGCATCATAAAGAGATGCCAATACACAAAACGTCTATTTTGTATTTGAGGAAACAGACTTTCATTTGTTTTGTTGTGTCTTGCTCTCTCAAGTGGAGCTGGCAATGATAATGGACCGCTTGTATGGTGGAGTTTGTTATGCGGGTATTGACACCGATCCGGAGCTGAAGTACCCGAAGGGAGCGGGGCGTGTGGCCTTCTCCAATCAGCAGAGCTACATCGCTGCCATCAGTGCTCGATTCGTCCAGCTGCAACATGGCGACATTGACAAACGGGTAACCAGACCGAACTCATTGGTTATGTTGTGAAATTCCCTTCCAAATTTGTTTTGACCGTAACTGCACTTAAGATAAACAAAACTGTTACAAAAGGAATGTAAAATGTAAAAGGAATACTTTTTTTTTATTTCATATGCGCGACACAGGTGGAGGTGAAGCCGTACGTCTTGGATGACCAGCTGTGCGATGAGTGTCAGGGAGTGCGATGCGGAGGGAAATTCGCTCCGTTCTTTTGCGCCAACGTCACCTGTCTGCAGTATTACTGCGAGTTCTGCTGGGCAAACATCCACTCCCGCGCTGGCCGGGAGTTCCACAAGCCACTCGTGAAAGAAGGAGCTGACCGTCCCCGCCAGATCCACTTCCGCTGGAACTAAAGACGGAGATTCTGGGAGAGCGGTAGCATGCGAGACGAAGCCGAAACCACACGTCTGCAGTGGGGGAAAAAAAATGCTTTGTTTGACCCCTGAATTCAAGCTGTCAGTATAGAGTAACGTAACCATATACAGTATATAGAGAATATATATGACTTTAAATATATAAATATATCTTTATCTTTTGTAGCAGCCAGAAACACTACAAGCCTCAGTTTATTTCACCAAACCACTTCTTTCTCCTCCTTCCTGCACATCTCAGGCTCGGAACAGAGTTTTTGTGGTACTTTCATGTTTTTTAAAAAGGAGATTACGAAAAAAGAGATTGATTTTTTTGTAGTTTTTCAAATTATTTTTATATGTGAGATTTAAAAAGTAGAAATGAGAATGTTTCGCTTGGGGGGCAGCCTGTTCGTTTCGTTCATTTGTTTGGTCAATCTGTGTTCGTCTGCTGCTAAATCCCCTCCTAGTGGGCAAAGTGCGCAATTGTCTCTGAAAACCCTTGATGAGGTCGATTCTGATGCCTGCCCTGGATTTCGAACCAAAGGTTGCAAAATGCGCGGCCTGAAAAAGAGACGTTTCTGCCGCGGGGTAAAACTAAAACGATTCTATTTCCCCTTCCCCCATGTTCCCACGTGCTGTTAGCAGGAATAGGAATGATTCGCTAATAATTACAGAGACTTTCCATTTTTTACTGGCAAAAAAAGATAATACCTCAGAATATTAATCTGGCTTGTTATTGCTCTACTCTTGCAATTTAATCACAAGCTATAGAAGAAGCTTTGCTGCTATTTAGGATATACATGAGTAGATAGCGTAGGTGTTCTTTGTAATGCCCTTGTGATGTCAATGATGATGTCATAAGCAGAAATGCAGTGTGTTCCTCTCACAAAAGCATGGCCGACCTGTTGCCATGGAAACACAGAATTTGAAAACCTACATGCATGTTTGTGGCTGTACATCATCTGCATGCAGTGTAAAGGTAACCAGCACATATACGAAAGAAAAAAACTGATCAAACTAAACACGATGCATATTAACGACAAACAGAGGAATTTAATGTAGCATGAGGCGAAAAGGTCAGACTCTTAGATATAAGATAATCAATAATAACGAAAGATGGTATAAAAGATGTAAACTTATCTGTAACAAACCTCTGCATGCGTTGTTGTGATGAATCCTTTTCAAACTTATTATGAGAGGAGTGACATTAGTTTTTAGAGTAGTGAGTTCTGCCATTTTGTAACCTGAAATGTAGTCAAGAGACGGTGTGCTGTCCTGTGGTTTTTGTGTCTCGTCTTTGTGCCGTGTGAGTCTAGTTACGAATTGAGGTTTCAGTTCGATTCAAGGTCTTGGATCTAGAGGATCGCAAGAACCCTCTAGACATTTACCGCTGAACATCCCTGAATCCCCCTTCCCACCCCTCTTATTTATGAAAGTCAACTTAAGTGACGTGACCGTCGCAGGATAGGAACCCATCTGCGCTCTCGTTGTCAGTAGGACATCTGATCTAGGTCGTGTAGACATATACATTTGCGCAGAAGGAATCGTAATTGCGTTCATCGTCCGTGGAGATTACGTATTATCTGGGCAACAAAAGATCAGTAAATACAAAAGTGAAGGGAGAAAGGAGAGAAGAGAGGTACTCCGTTGACAGGTCTTCGTAGAATATTTTTGTTGCGTAGCGTTCATATTGAGATCATTTTGGTTTTCAGAGTAATCAGGTGATTCTCTGTGTTTGAGCAGTCTTATGGACAATCTCTACAGACGCAATGGTCGCTGGTCCTAAAACCAGCTGTTTGGTACTGTATTGCTCTTTCTATCCGTCTATCTGCTGTCTCTCTCTCTCTTGTTCTTTTTTGCACTCTGTATATCCTTGTGTTCTTGGGTTTGGTGAAGAATTCAGTGCCCTATCGTACTGTCTGCTAGTTCGTATGTGTGATTTAAACTTTTAAGT
Organism: Triplophysa tibetana; assembly: GCA_008369825.1. Lineage (NCBI taxonomy): Eukaryota > Metazoa > Chordata > Actinopteri > Cypriniformes > Nemacheilidae > Triplophysa > Triplophysa tibetana. The sequence goes on from CM017912.1 coordinate 6,978,426, forward strand.
GTCAACAGTGAGCTGAGATTGTATGTTTTATTTATTACGTATGTGTATTTTTAAGTAAGATATTTATTTGTTGACGTGTCGCCTTTTCCCAGACTTTGGAATCTCAAATCACTTTGTAGGACATGTGATGCACTACCTTTTCAATATCTCTCTACTCTCTTTTCTCCAATGGGAAAACCAGTTCAAATTGTTTCTTATTTTGTATCACATCACGTTTTTTTGTATACTATTTTAATTCTTGAATAATTATCACCTGTTTTAAGTCTATTGGATAATTTAAATATCTTTATTTTTACATAGTAACTTATTTGATGTCTCATGTAAGACGCTGGACCCAGATTCTTTAAACTGTGTACTCTGAATAAGTAGCAAAGGGGTTTTGGGGAACTTTTAAACACGTCAACATGTGAAATATGTGAATCGTTGTTCCATCACATGGGAAAAGTGTCACGTGATGGCCTTGTTCTAAACAAAATGGCTGCCACGATGTCAACAACACCCGTCTTTCTTTGTTTGCAAGCTGTTTGTGACAAGTACTCTGTTCTGTTTTGTTTTGTGTGTTCAACACTGATGCTTCGTTCGTGCGTGCGTGTGTGTGTATTTTCGTTGTCGTTATTTAAACAAATCATATTTATTTGACTATTTTTGTAGACAGATAACTATTTGATTTAAATTGTATTTTTCTAAATCCGTAGATCTCCAACGCTCACTTTATTTGCCCACGTATGTATGGTTACGTTCACACGCGGCGTCACGCTGGAAGACGTAAAACCCTTTGTTTCCCGAAACATCCGTGCAGTTATGTGTATATGAATCTATTTATGTATTATTGCTTAGCACACATGGATTTGGTTACTATTTAAGTTGGTTATGTATTTTATTTGAAGCAAGGAAACATTGAGGGTTCTACTATGTTCATGGGAAACACTTGAGACTCTCCCCGGTTAGATGGAGGGGTATCAGCCCTCCCCTCACTGATACTCAGAAACTTGAATATAACACATTTTGAAAGGCTTACTAACCTCGAATCTGTGTTGTGACGTGCAATACTGTTTCTAATGTTTGTATAAAAAAAGTGAGATTTGCAGTGTATACCTTTTTAATGCAGATTTATTTTTTTCATTGCATATTTTGCAAATTTCTGATTCACAGTGTCATTTTTTACTGTCAGAAAAGATTAAACCCCTTTTTTTCATTGCGACTATTTTTAAATCCAGATATCTTTGTACTGATGTAAATGATTGTAGTTATTTTGGATAGTGTTTTGCTAACAAAAGGAGAAACTTTTTCATGCATATTTCTATTTCTTCTTTGTTTTTTTTGTCTTTTATTTTACACTAATGGTAGCAAATATTTGGGATAATTTTTCATATTATATGTCATTAATATTATTTTGTATTTTTATGTGGAAAGATATGAATATATAATTTTATGATGCTAACTGCTAAAAATATTATTTCAATTTGAATTATTTTTAAAGCTAAAATCTTTGTAATATTGGTAATGTTCTAGTTTCTAAATCAAGTTTGTGTAGAGATTCACACAAGTGGTTTATGAAGTGTTCAGACTGTAATTATTACTGAATGGCTCTTTGATATGCAAACTGAATATCATGTTGTTCTTTATTTTGTATTTAAATGGGGTGTTGATTACAATCTTTTTCTTTCGTTTCTTGAATAAAGACCCATTCTGTTCAGACACGAGCCACGTCTCACTGAATTTTGCTATTCCTTTTGCTTAATGTATGTAGAGTTTCTTTATCTGTTTGGTTGTTTAATCATTTAGACAAACTGAGACAACTTCCGGATATATCATCGCGATTACAGTAATGGCCAAAAGTTTTGAGAATTACATAAATATTGGAAATTGGAAAAGTTGCTGCTTAAGTTTTTATAATAGCAATTTGCATATACTCCAGAATGTTATGAAGAGTGATCAGATGAATTGCATAGTCCTTCTTTGCCATGAAAATGAACTTAATCCCAAAAACCTTTCCACTGCATTTCATTGCTGTCATTAAAGGACCTGCTGAGATCATTTCAGTAATCATCTTGTTAACTCAGGTGAGAATGTTGACAAGCACAAGGCTGGAGATCATTATGTCAGGCTGATTGGGTTAAAATGGCAGACTTCACATGTTAAAAGGAGGGTGATGCTTGAAATCATTGTTCTTCCATTGTTAACCATGGTGCCCTGCAAAGAAATGCGTGCAGCCATCATTGCGTTGCTTAAAAATGGCTTCACAGGCAAGGATATTGTGGCTACTAAGATTGCACCTAAATCAACAATTTATAGGTTCATCAAGAACTTCAAGTAAAGAGGTTCAATTCTTGTAAAGAAGGCTTCAGGGCGTCCAAGAAAGCCCAGCAAGCGCCAGGATCGTCTCCTAAAGAGGATCCAGCTGCGGGATCGGAGTGCCACCAGTGCAGAGCTTGCTCAGGAATGGCAGCAGGCAGGTGTGAGCGCATCTGCACGCACAGTGAGGCGAAGACTTTTGGAAGATGGCCTGGTGTCAAGAAGGTCAGCAAAGAAGCCACTTCTCTCCAAAAAAAACATCAGGGACAGATGGATCTTCTGCAGAAAGTATTATAACCACGTGTCCACATACAAGACCCCAGCTACATATATCTGAAATACAGGAGGGGCCCACCAACTATTTACTTAACGCTGCTAACACCTAAGTATATTTCCCAGTGTATTGTCATAAACCATAAAACGAGTATGAAAGGTTTATATCTTTATATAAGATGTTTGCCTTCGTTAGATCAGAAATCATAAACAGAACAAAGCATGAATAAACAAAATGAAAAATACTTTGAATTAAATCAGTACAGTGAGTCAAAAACCACCTAATCATGAAATGAAAATAACAATAAAGAAACTCATATAATCAATTCAGGGTTGTACTTGGACATGGTCTGGACTCACTACTATGAAAGTCAATTGTCAATGATGTTAATGCTGATGTCCCAGTTCCACCACGGCTAATCCCATTGATCTCCAAAAACGCAAATAGTCCACAAAGTTACGATCCACCGCTTCAAATCCTTGTACTCAGGACGTTCATTAATCCTTAAGGATTAATGGATGAAAAACCTTCTTCTTCTGGTAAATCTTGATATCCAAAAGGTGGAGCTTTAGTAAATTGTTCTAGTTCCTCCCACCATAATATAAGGTCACCTATAAAGGATCGATAAGATTGACCTGGAAACTAAGTTTCTCAATCTGGACTCCCCATGCGTGTTTGCTCAAGGTCCTTAGCACACCACCTTGCTTCCCTCTTCCCAGGCAAAAAAACTCCTCTTCCTCTACCCTATCACCAGTTTAAATAAAAGGAGCTTTAGCGCTCAAGCGCCCCCTAGGAGTGTGTAGAGTCATTACCTGTGTAACAGCTAACACTGTTACAGTATAGTGGATGGACTGCTGAGGACTGGGGCAAAGTCATATACTCCGATGAAGCCCCTTTCCGATTGTTTGGGGCATCTGGAAAAAGGCTTGTCCGGAGAAGAAAAGGTGAGCGCTACCATCAGTCCTGTGTCATGCCAACAGTAAAGCATCCTAACACAATTCATGTGTGGGGTTGCTTCTCATCCAAGGGACTGGGCTCACTCACAATTCTGCCCAAAAACACAGCCATGAATAAAGAATGGTACGAAAACACCCTCCAACAGCAACTTCTTCCAACAATCCAACAACAGTTTGGTGAAGAACAATGCATTTTCCAGCACGATGGAGCACCGTGCCATAAGGCAAAAGTGATAACTAAGTGGCTCGGGGACCAGAATGTTGAAATTTTGGGTCCATGGCCTGGAAACTCCCCAGATCTTAATCCCATTGAGAACTTGTGGTCAATCCTCAAGAGGCGGGTGGATAAACAAAAACCCACTAATTCTGACAAACTCCAAGAAGTTATTATGAAAGAATGGGTTGCTATCAGTCAGGATTTGGCCCAGAAGTTGATTGAGAGCATGCCCAGTCGAATTGCAGAGATCCTGAAAAAGAAGGACCAACACTGCAAATACTGACTCTTTGCATTAATGTCATGTAATTGTCGATAAAAGCCTTTGAAACGTATGAAGTGCTTGTAATTATATTTCAGTACATCACAGAAACAACTGAAACAAAGATCTAAAAGCAGTTTAGCAGCAAACTTTTTGTAAACGAATATTTATGTAATTCTCAAAACTTTTGGCCACGACTGTACTATGCCTCTTTGGGCTAAAATGGGTAAGTGAAGGTGACCAATGTTACATGGGAATTACGAGATTAAAAATCCAATGCCTATGCTATAAAATATTATTTATGTATGTATATGAACATCAACAACTTTATTTCATATTTAATCGAATTTATGGTGGTAGAATTTTGTGGCCTTTTTAATTAATTATGATGGGTGTATATTCTACTTATCGTTTTTTTGCTATCAGTAGCCTATTAATGTAATATTTTGTAACTTCATCTGTTCTTTTTCTCATTAATATCTATTCTGGGTTGGTTGTATGTTAGATATCAATCATTTGAGTTCAGATATTACACGTTTACCATTGAAAACATGAGATCTTAATATGCTGCTTCATAGAGTTGTGCTTTCTGAGCCTTTACGCGCCCCCTACAGGAATACAACGAACAGATTTTTCCTACAATAAAAGCATAAATCCAGAATATTGAATTTTTATTGTTTTTATTTTGGGCGGCATGTAAAAGTGAAGCTCATAAAACCTTAACGTTTCAGTGAGCCACAAACACCAAACTTAATGCGACTTAATATGCAACTTTATACAAGTAAATGTTAAATCCAAACGCAACTTCCATGGTTATTCAGGTTATGTTAGTCCAGCCCAGAATTGAACAAAACAGAAACCGAAACCACAACGGCCATTTTCACAGCTCTGACAAGAAATTAAAGACATTGAAGGATAAATATACATGTAACCTAAACCGTCCGATATACAGTTTGTTTCTATGGGACTCATTATTAGACAAACATGATAGCAGATTTACACACAGACAGGGAACAAAACACACCATACAGTAGGGATCACCATGTTCAGGTAAAATTTAGAGTACGGTTTAACAAGTTTTCAGGTATTTTAGGAGTTATATTGGGATCTTTTGTCTTTTCATGACAGATTTTGCTGATGATTAGAGTAGACCACCATGTGTGACTCTAGTGAGAGCAAAGATGATGTCTCTTCTGGCCATAAAGACTCCTCACCTGCAGAAGCTAAAACACCCCATGAAGCAGAGAGGTATTTTGTTTATTGATTTTCCAAACAGTACATAGTCTATTCTTCTCAGATAAAATCTATGTTATTCTTATATTGAGTTGATAATTCGTTGTCAAGCCAAATTGTAAGACACCAAACCACTTTGTAACAATACTGATCTAATGCTGGTCCAGAAGAAATTCAGTTTGAAACATTAGAACAAAATACAACCAACCGAACATTTATAACCGAATCTACATTTTAGACAAATATCTTTAATATTTTATAAATGTAAGGTCAAAACATATTCATGTTTTATAAATAAAACTGACACCGGAAGTGCGTCTGGACCAGCGTTTACATCTTGTGAAGTGGTCTATTTGAATGCCTGACTGGTTGAAGTGTTCTTTAGAAGATACAATATTTAATCACCGCCTGCTATAAATAATTAGTTTGTGTTTTTTACTAGTTTTGGGTTTTTAAGTGGACGTAGAATGCAAAGAGAGTTCGGCAAATAAACAAATCATTGCGGAACAGCTTGATAACAGCATAGTATGTACTGATTTCAGCCCCTTCACGATTGCATTTACTGGAGAAACTGAAATACGGGAGAAATAACAAAACGAATGGATGGTGGCAGATGGGTTTGAAAAACGGGAGAGTCTCAGCCAAAACAGGAGTGTTGACAGTTGTATGGACGAAAATGCAGGCAGAGAGTGAGGACAGCCTACCTAGCGAGGTACTGTTAAATTGGGGAGAATCAAGGGATGAAAGGAGAGAGGCAGAATAAAAGCAGCGTAAGGCTGTATTGTGTTGAGATTTTTCTCAAAACGGAATAATTAATACGTACCGGACTCAGTGTGCAAGGTGTCTGTGCGTTGCAAATTTTTAGAATGATGACTACGAAAAAACGCATACGAAAATTTCGCATACGACTGAATGTGCAAAGACCTGTACTGGGTGTATTACAAATTGTCTGTATTTGCAGTTCAAATTTCTGCATATCAGCAAAAGCTTAAGTCCAGTTTGAAGAGCAGGAGCCAATGTGTATTTGAAGGGATTGCTAAGCAAGGAAATCCAACCCTTCTCAATAAGATCTACACAGAGCTGTACATCACAGAGGGAGGGAGTGGAGAGGTGAATAATGAGCATGATGTGAGACAGATCGAGACAGTACGTAGGAGACCTGAGACACAAGAAACACAAATCAAATACAATGACATCTTCAAAGCCTTACCTGGACAAGACAAACCCATCAGAAGTGTGCTGACAAAAGGAGCCGCTGGAATTGGAAAAACAGTCTCTGTGCAGAAGTTCATCCTGGACTGGGCTGAAGGAAAAGCAAATCGGGACGTTCACTTCATATTTCCACTGCCATTAAGAGATCTGAATCTGATTAGCAAAACACAGTACACATTGGAGCAGCTACTTCATTTCTTCTTCAAAGAAATCAACGGATTAAAACTTTCAAATCTTGAAAACTACAAGGTCATTTTATCTTCGATGGGCTGGATGAGTGTCGGCTACCTCTTGATTTTGGGAACAACAGAAGATGCACACAGAACACTGTGGTAGCCTCGGTGGATGTACTGCTGACCAACCTCATCCAGTGCAATCTGCTTCCCTCTGCTTTGATCTGGATCACCTCTCGACCAGCAGCAGCCAATCAGATTCCTTCTGAGTTCATCGATCAAGCAACAGTGGTCCGTGGCTTTAATGACCCTCAGAAGGATGAGTATTTCATGAAGAAAATAATAAGGCCAGTTGAATCATCACACACATGAAATCATCCAGGAGTCTGTACATCATGTGTCACATCCCAGTCTTCTGCTGGATTTCAGCCACTGTTCTTGGGAGAATGTTGAGTGAAGCAGAGAGTCACCAAATCCCTAAGTCGCTGACTGAAATGTATAAACACTTCCGGATTTTCCAGACAGTACAGATGAACGATAGGTACAGTTAAGGACATCAGTCTGACCCGTGCTTGAGCAGAAAGAACATTCTTTTGCTTGGAAAGCTGGCCTTCCAGCAGCTGAGGAAAGGTCATGTGATCTTCAATGAAGAAGACCTGCAAGAGTGTGGCATTGATGTCAAAGATGCTTCACTATACTCAGGACTGTTGACCCAGATTTTCCGAGAGGAATTTGGATTATACCAACGGAAAGTCTTTTGCTTTGTGCATCTGATTTTCCAAGAGTATCTTGCAGCTTTATTTGTCCACCTTTACTGGTTTACAACTCAAAAGCCCATGGGTGAAGATATCGAGCTGACATCCCAAAACACGGACCTAGGAGAGCTTTGTGTGTCCTCGACTCTGTTCGACCTACACAAGAGTGCTATAAATCAGGCTTTAGAGTCAATAAATGGCCATTTTGACCTATTCCTTCGATTCCTCCTCGGCCTTTCACAGGGGCGCAGTGTGACTTTGTTTCCTCATCTTTCAATTCAAATTGGAAACAGCACACACAACAATGAAAACACTGTCAGATTCATAAAGGAAAAGCTGGGGCCTGGTCTTAGCCCAGAGAGGTCTATCAATCTTTTCCACTGTCTCAACGAATTGAATGACCATTCTCTTGTTAAGGAAATCCAAACGTACCTTCAATCCGGAAAACTTTCTTCTGAGGAACTTTCACACGCACAGTGGTCGGCTTTGGAGTTTGTGTTGCTTACTAGTGATGAGGGACTGGAGATTTTTGACTTGAGGAAAGTTTTTAAATCAGATACTTGTCTTTTAAAGCTTCAACCTGTGATCAAGGCCAGTCGGACTGCCATGTAAGTACCACTAAATCTTTTTTACAGTGAACATCAATGGGCCTTTTTTAAAGAATTTAAGGTTTTACTTGTTTGTTCCAATTCCTAGATTGACTGACTGCAACCTGACAAAGACAGGCTGTTTAGCACTGGCTTCAATTCTCGAATCAAATCCCAATGTTCTGAGAGAACTGGACATTAGTTTCAATGACCTTCAAGACAATGGTGTGAAATATATTTGCTCTGGACTGCAGAATCCATGCTGCAAACTGGAGACACTGAAGTAAAGTACAATATTGTAGACTAGCTTACATTTGATTATATCATAATATAATTGGTAAATGGTTGTTTTTCTCAATGTTGTTGTTCTAGGCTGGAGTTTTGTGTACTCAGAAGAAACAGCTGCTTAGACCTTGTATCTGCTATTAAGTCAAACCCATCACACCTTAAAGAGCTGGACCTGAGCCACAATGAAATTGGAAATGAAGCAGTAACCAAGATTCTAGGTTTGCTGCCTGACTGTAGATTGGAGACTCTTAGGTCTGTATGTGTTGAAATCTGGTGGTAATTCCTTTTCCTTCTGTCTTTAGTTTTTAATTGAATTCATAGCTCAAATCTTGCTAAAACTGTTAGTTTTCTCCTACTAAACAACAAACCAATTAGCTTTGCCATCTGAATGAATAGCACACGCGTGTTAATTTTCCAGTGTAGTGTGGCATAGAACAGGGCAGAACTGTCTTTTCAAATAGTTAAAGTCATAGTGAAAGATGTTGCCAGCCCCTGAATATATTCCTTACAAGAGCTTCTCAATGTCAATTACAGGCTTCAAAAATGTGGGGTCACAAAGGAGGCCTGGGCTTTCATCGAGTCTGCTTTGAGTTCAAAACCCTACCACCTTAAAAGACTGGACCTGAGTCATAATAAACTCTGGGATTTAGGAGTTAAGGTGTTTCCTGGTTTGCTGGCAAACCCAAATTGTAACCTTGAAAAGTTGAGGTAGGTGTGCGCTGACTTTGACTGTGATAACAGATATTTTATTTGTAGTATACACTTTAAATTTTCCAAATACCTGCAGTTTTACCACTTGGAATGTCACTATGCACTTGTAAAAAATCTAAACGTTGGTGGGAATTTTAGCGCACATACACTCTAACATCAAATGTGGGTAAGCACTATTGCCTCACAGCAAAAAAGTGGCTCGTTTGAGCACTTGCTGCATGGGATGGAGACCCTTTCTACGTCTAGTTTGCTAGTTTTCTAGTTTGGAAAATGTTTAGACTTTTCATCTGGTGGTCATGTTGAAGTTCGCTGATGATTCATTTACAGTTAGTTTGTTAGTTGGAGAGAAAGAGGACCACAGGCCTATTATTGATTATTTTGCGGGATGGTGACAAGATGCCGGGCTACTTTTGAATGCTGAGAAAACTAAGGATATGTGTATCAATTTTCGTTGTTATCAGACTGTCTTGCACAGTTATAGATAATCATCCAATTGAGTTGGTTGAAAGGTATAAATAACTGGGCACAATAATAGAGAAAAATAAACAATTTTGGAGAGAATATAAACGGTTTAAAATTGGCCAACAGGGGCTTTATTGACTTCGAAAGCTATCAAAATCGAATATCGATGGGACATTGATGACTGTTTTTTATAAAGCACATATTGAATCGAGTTTTAATTTGATTGTATGCTGCCTTGAAGGTTAAGCAAAATAATGCGTTGGTTAAAGTAGTAAACAACTGTAGGAAAGTAGACGGTGTGAAAATAATGGGGCTGTCAGACTTATACAATAGGCATGTGCTTAAGAAAGCGAATTACATTATATTGGACAGCTCTGATACTCTCCATAATGCATTTCACACCCTTCCTTCTAGATCTTTGTACAGTTCATGTAGCCAAGAGTCAGACCAACAGATTCAAATTCTCATTTGTACCTTGTGCCATAATCTTTTTTTATTATTATTCTTTGTGAATTTACTATGTATTTGTTTCTGTATTTGGTGTTTGTATTTGTTTTTGTATTCGGTGTGTGTTGACTCCATGCTGTAGAACAATTTGCCCCTGAGGGAGACAACAAAAGTTACTAAGACCAAGACAAATAGTTACATAGGCTAATATGATTTAAATATATATTTTTAAAAACTGTAATGATGTTTTCTGAATAGAGCTTAACTAAGGTATTGTAAGGTATTGGTATAGTTATAATAATACAACTTTTTATTGTTCATAATGCTTACTACGAATTTTTCTTTATTTCAGATTAGAGGAATGTAACATGACATCAGAAAGTTGTGAACTTCGTCTTGAGGAGTCTCGTCTCCGAGCTCTAGATTTATCTGATAATAACCTGCGGGATATAGGGGTGAAGAAGCTTGAGAACTCACTGAAGAATCCTCTCTGTAAACTTGAGAAATTAACGTTAGGTCTCATTTTTCTGCTCATTTGAATTGCATGTCTGACAGCCATCTGTGTCTAAAACGGAAAATAAAAAAATTATAATAAGGAATCCCTAACTGTTTTTTGGTGAACAAAAAATGTCTTACTCTCATGCCATCCAAGATATAAAGTATTTGATTTCTTTCTTCAGTTGACCATAAACGAATCATTTTATATAAAAAATACTGTGATTTTAAGTACATTTGAGGTCCTGGATGGACGCTCATGTTGCCAAATGGTCTGAGGGTGTTAACATTGAGAGCCTGATCTGTCAACAGTGCTCTTTCCAAAACTTGAAAACAAACTGGGCTCCCACATGGATTAAATATAATGACCCTAGTCTGGATTGTTTAAAATGACACACATATTCAAACTGTTATTTTTGCAGGCTCACACACTGCAGACTGAACGATAAGGGTTTCTCATCTCTGGCTTCAGGTATGAGATTAAACCCCTTCTGTCTGAAGGAGCTGGATCTGACCTCAAACAGACCCGGATCCTCTGGAATAGGACAGCTGTGTTCAGTCCTCAGGGAAAAGAGTTGCGCTCTTGAAAAACTGTGGTTAGTGTTTTGCTAAATTAAAAGAAGTTAAGCGAATGGTTATGAATGAATGGTATCCTTAAATCAACAAATAGTTATTTTTTGTATTTATTATTTTTATTCCTTCAGCTTACAATCTTGTGATCTCACTGAGAAAATGTGTGAATTCATCAGTACAGCTCTGTGCAATAATTTAAGCCTGAACGAGCTGATTTTGAGCAACAACGAGCTTACAGACGAAGGTGTCTGGAGGATATGTCAGGGACTACTGGAGGCCAATTGTGCACTGAAGATATTAAAGTAAGATTTAATGATTGTGAACCAAATACATTAACAAAATCAAATTTATTCACTCAATAACTTCTCAAAGAAGGTGTCTCTTTGAAAGGCAGGCAAATACAAATTATTATAATTATTGAACATTTCCAAAATTATTGACCCGAAAGTAATTGCGCATACAGGTCATTGAATTCACATTGACTTTCCTGGCAACATTTATCCTATCAATTATAATCATTTTTAAATTAACTATGGTACAACCTTTTTCATGTAAAAAAACGCAATGTTTGTGGCAATTTCATTCACTTTTTTCAGATTATCCAACTGTTTGCTCACTGACCAAAGCTCTGAATACTTGGCCACAGTTCTGAGTCCACACTGAATGAGCTGGACCTCACTGGAAACTCTATCAGCCAGGAGGGGGAGCAATTCCTGAGATCTATATCAAACATCAATCTTTCTATTTAGTTTAGGTGTAATGCAATTTTACAATTTAAACTGCATGTATTTAAATTCATTCAGTTTCCACCGATGAACTAATAGACATATATAAATAATCATGCGCTGTGAAGCTCCGATACCATATGATTCGCTTATGTCTTGTTACAAAATAGCATGTTGAGTGGTAATGTCAGGTTTGATGTCATTGCCACTGGTTCTCATAAGGGACATATCCAAAAAAAGTATACAGTAACAAAACGTTTAGTTTAAGGTCATCCGTCACTTTAAAATGTGACAAAATGTTGTGGCACAGTAAAATGTGTTGTGTATGTAGTGTGTTATTGCTTTGGGAAATTTTAAGAACTTGAGAGGTGTGTCCCTAAAGTGGGTGTTTAAATTCTTTTATAGCGTGGATACAGAACGATCACTGTAGAGATCTTATAAACAAAAAAACAGAAGCATTCAGAAAAACGTATGAATCAGGAGGAGCAGGAGTGAAACATATGAGCATGAGAACAGAAGATAATCAAGAACGTGTCACAGAAGTGGGAGAGTTTAAACATGGGAGGAACAACAATAACCTTTGGAATCATGAGTCAGAGATGAAGTTCTATGATCTGAGGATACATGATTTCATTGGAAAAATAACTCAAGGTGACAATACAAATCAGACCACTGGCAAGTTACAATTCTTGTATTTTTCCTTTAACTTTCATTAATTGTGAGATTAAAAAGCTTTGGGGAGTATATCTGGTTTTAATCTGCTGTGCTAAAAAATGTTTTACTGTTGAAACATGAGATATTAATATATTTGTTCAAGTTGTAATGTCATTTTGCCAGGATCACTGTGCTTCTCATTGTGTTGAAATCTTGTCAGCTATTGATGCTACATCTGTTATGTACATGGAGAGAGTTTGTGACTTCTTCCAATGTTTTACATATCATTGACAAATCATATAATTTTGATTCAGTAAAAAGTAAGAGTTATTTTGAAACCAAAATGTATCTCTTTTGATCATTGGTCCTTGTCTATTTATATCGAAATATGTTTTTAAATGTTCTTTCTGACGAAAATACAATTTACAGTTTATGACTTTTCAGCAAAACACACTATTTTTGTTCTTATTCTATGTTAAAATTGTTTTTCACTATTGAATATAAATTCAATGAGAATTTTCTAATTACAAGAATTCAAATGTTTATGATAGATACAGTATATATCACTAAGCCCTTTAAATCACTTTAATAGCTGGATAAAGAACTTCCGTTTGAATGTATTTTCCAATAGCATTTGGTTAGCAGACTATTAGCTTTTTCACACTCTTCAGATTTTACCTAATGCCAAAAATAATGAACGTAAGGTGGTTTATGGCATTACAATTTGTTAAATACTCATAAATACAAAGTATGTGCCAAGTGTTTCACAGTGGTACTACACATCACATCCCCACCATCTGTTGAGATGAACAGAACTCTTCATATGTTGTTATAGTAACAGTGTTTGTCTCTCAAGGGAGGATCATTTATATCATTTCACTTTTCAAATTCTTTCTCATCGCAGATGTTTGGTTGTAGTCTCCGAGCGTGAAATTGAGCATGTTATGTTCTGTCTGCTGTCAGGGCTGTTCAACACACATCTGACAGCATGGCCATAGACATAAACCCATCTAAAAGGTTTAACTTGACCTTTTGCATTTCAAAATCAAACAACAATTCATAGCCCACAATTCAAATGAAATCAGAAAGTCTTATATTTCACAGTTTCAATAGCCTACATCTACTTTTCTGGGACAATTCTTCTCAGAATATAATTGTACAATGTTCATGACTGTCCATTTCTTTTGCAATCTAGCAATAAGTTTAGTGTCACTCTTAGACAGTTCAGGGAGTTTAATGATGTTGAAACGGAATGAGCTGGAATGAGCTGGACCAGAGCCTCACATTCACCTCATTGTTGGAGCATCAGTCAAAGAGAGGTCTAAGTAACTTCTGCTGCATGCCATACAACTCTGCAATGCTACACAATTGATCAATGGATATTTGTATGTGCATGAACGCACATTTTTGTCAATGCATGTCCTTGCAAGTTCATTAGTACAAACATTTTGCCATCTTGCTGGAATACCTGGCAGCGATACATTGCATCATGTCATCGCTATGAATTGGATAGAAGTAGTTTATTCTGTGAAAACATGTGCTGAGAAGCTGTGCTGTGTTTTATAAAAGAGAGTGAGAGACTCACAATGCACTCCAGCTTCTTACTCTCTGTTTCTCTCTATCAAGCCAAGACTTGCAGTTTCTCCTTTTATTGGTTTTGAAAATTGTGTTTTATTCTTAACCTGGGGTTTTCCTCAAAAGAAACAGTGGAAACATTTCAGTAATTTTCCTCTAGGTCTACAATTTCTTTCAGCAGTTGAATATAATGCTATATTTAATCATCAAATATTTTTACAGAGTTTTATCTGTAGATTACGATAGGAAATGTACTGGGTTAGGGGAAAAATGTTAGGGTGTACTATTTTTTGCTGTTTAGCCAGAACCATTATTCAGTAATATTATCTGTGATCGTCTGTCCTGACCCTTGCCAAGCAATGGCGGAACATTATCAGCTGGACATGGAGAACACGTGGTATAAATACACAGGGAAAACTAAATGAGCTATTTAACTATTATGGACACAAATGATGGAACACAGGCAAACGGGAACATTGAACTAAACCACAACAGAGCAAGACACAACTGTTACACACCAGACGCGATTTCTTTAAGACTGCAAGGGAAGCTCAGCTTCCCCTATAATTGTCAAAAATGAATGGTCAAATATATGTACTATTATGTTAACATTTTATTGACTAAAAATGAGTTAAACACGTTCATCTCGAACGAAAACAATTTCGTTCAGAATCAGCTACTTAGGTCGCCTGACTCGATTTCCTTCTCATTCATTCCCGCAGCGTACAGTGCATTACTCTGTTGAAGCCCAGCGTCCATTGACTTCAATGGGGCTGCTTTAAACAGTTTTTTTCAGTGCATAGAAACAAGACGGTCATTGGATAATGCTGCGATTATGTCCCGCCCACGGACGCTCAGCGTCTCTGGGATGAATGGAGGAGTGGGCTGGCCCGGACTCCGAGCGTCTGCTTGATGATTGGAGGGTCTGTCATCTCTTTTTAATCCACTTTTATGTCCTAAAACGCTCGTTTTTTGGGGTCGACAGCTTATAAAAACTTTTTTCATGTTTTTTTTATAGCTTGTTTGCTATACACATTGTCACATATCAGCTTTTAGACATTTTTTTTTTTTTTGTTATAAATCATAAATGACAAGGAGGCGGCAGCTTCTCGCAATGCAAAGAGATGGTTGGTGTGGGCGTGGGCGGGGTCTTCAGATTATGACGCGGATCACTCTGTGTCTCCATTTCCAACTCAGTCCCATTGCGGATTTTGCATGTGTAGTCAAAAGACAAACTGCTGCAACCTTCATCGTATATTTCACACAATTTCACACCACATTGTTTCAGTTTAACATAATTCCCACATTTCCTCCCGTTAGAATTAGTCAATCCAGGGAAATTTGATGACATGAGACAAGCATTTCCAGAGGAGGCCTTCCAAAGTGTCCTGAAAAGTTATGGCCATCACTTTGATTCAGGGAGAATGAGGTCTGAACTTCAAGTCCTGTATTCAGATCAGGACTTGCAGAGTAACAGGGGAAAGCTGTGTGATTACTTGGTGTTCCTTAAAGACATGGAGTTGGACAGTGCAATGCCTCAGCTTTATTAACTGTTCTCACTAGTGGCAACAATTGGAGCTACATCTGCAGGTGTAGAAAGGAGCATGTCCTGTTTAAAGCGGCTCAAGTCCTACACACGTAACACAATGGGCCAAGGCCGTTTAAGCAGCCTAGCTCTGCTGGCCATTGAGAGGACACTGGTCAAGTCACTGGAAAAGACGCCTAGTTGGTACGACAGGGTTACAGAGCATTTTCTTGAAAAGGAACGTAGGGCAGAATTTACATATAAATAAATGGACCATTTTTATGATTTAGGCGAAAATGAGCTTCCCCTCTTTAAAAGATCAGCAGCCGTCACTGATACACACGTAGGGTATTTCACAATTCACACATGCATCATAGCTCATTTCCTTTCTTCGCGTTGTGGCTCCAACAACTAGGATGCAAAAAAAGATGCTTATAACCCCAAATCAAAATTATAATAATACAAAACATTGCTCAAAAATGTATATAATATGTCTTGGAAGCCTCCTTATGTATCGTTCCTGGGCTCCTCAAGGTGCTGTTAGAGTAAGTAAAGAGTAAGTAGCATATGATTTTTATTGGTTTATGGAGTCTCCAACAACAAGTTTATGTACATATAAGGTGTAAAAACACTATTATGTCATAATAATAGGTTATCATTCTTACCATACTTTTTGACTGACCTACTTCTTGACTGACTTGAATTCGCTCTGCGTTTCATTCGTCTAATCCCCTTCCCCTGCTAGCTTAGTGTCACGTGATTTGTCAGATGGTGTAGTCTGCTATGATTGGTCAAACGCGTTTGTATCGAGCAAGGCAGGATGAGAGCCCTGGGGGAATGACGCAAAAGAGGATACTGAGTGTTAGCTGTGTTGCACGGGTATAGCATCTCTTTGAAGGAGATCTGAAGCATAAAAGGATGAGCGACCGGTGTGTACGACGAGAGAGGACCAGGCCTAGATTTTATGTCACTTTTTATTATGTTTGTGTGGCCGGCAGTCGACTGCGCAGAGCTGCCGGCATTTTACTTTCGTTTTGTGGTTTGTATATTAAAAGTTGTTGAATGTTTGCCGGTGACCGCCTCCTTCCCATTTCTTGAATTTGTTACAGCGGATAGTAGGATAGTACTTTAACATTTCCTGTAGTGAACGCGCCAAGATTGTTCGGAAGCAATCTTCAGTGAAATGACGCATGCACAGTTAAACCCTGGGCTTATACTCCTTTGGTGACATTTGAAAATGAATTGTAACCATTGTTTACTCAGAAGTTCTTCCTTTGGTAGTTTAAATAAGATGCACTTCGTTTCACAACGTAGAACACAGGTTTTAGACGGCACATGCATCACGAACAAGCGACAGTGTTTTGAAGGAGGAGAGAGTGAAGCTTTCACAGCAGTCCCAGCAAAACGAAGGCGGGGACTATGTCTAGTGACGTAGATACGCGGTGGTACTCGTTCACTTCTCATTTATGTGATTCAGAGTCCCTTTTTAAAAGCCAATAACTTTGTTATTTATTCACCTTCGGATTTACAACTTGGAAGACTACTTACTTTCAAACACGGCAATATAACAGACTGGATGAAATGTAATTCTCATGATCTAATGCTACTTACTCTTTAAAGAATTGAGATGTCCTACAAGATAGCTGATCTCTAACAGTTTCCGGGTCACAGGCTGAAGAATGGAAAAATAAAGAAATGACGAAGCCTCTGTTTGAGTTTTGAGAAGCACCCAGAGCATGAATTTCAATACTGACAATGTGAAAAAGGTCCATGACTAGAACAGTCACTAACAAAAGACTAGAGTTCTGCAGCGGTTTTAGCTGCATGTTAAAATAATGATGAGCTTAGCTCACCAAATATGTTCTCCACCAGATCTATCAATATCTAACCATGATATTAGTTATATGTATAATAATCGTTATTAAATATACATATTTTACAGTCTCTGATTAGCAATATAAATTATAACAATATTTAATATTTTATTTCGTCCAGCGAATGCATCAATGAAATTATACACTTAACGTTATCTCATGGACATAAGTAACGTGACTTTACCAAACAGGATTTAGAGCAAAGGTAGTGTCAATCAAACACAGTTAAAGGGACCAATGAGCGTGAGCACAGAAAAACCATCACAAATGAATATATGGCTGTTTATTAAACTCTACTCTACATGGTAAATATAATGCCGATCGCATAAACAAATACATGAAATACAAACACGCGAGAGACAGATATAAAGTGAGTGAAAGAGAGAGAGAGAGAGCATGGCAAATAATGCATTTCTGAAAACCAATAAAAATCATCTTTACCAAATAGGTACATACTTAACGCTACTATTCTATGTATAGAATCGGATACCTGAGAGCTCTGTGCTGGACCAATATCCGTATGTACAGGAGAGATGGGAAAGTTCTAGAAGTTTGCTGTTCTACAGAAAGCTACATCCTGGTATGCTATTGTCTATTGTTCCTTCTTTTCCCCCAGTCTCTGAAGAGACGCCACGAACCAGTTTCTGATGAGGGCCCATATAGCGCAAAAGGCAAAGCTTAACGTTTTCAGGGTAGGCTCGATATATAACTTCATAAGAGGGCATGCCCCTGAATCGACCAATCAGAGTTGAGCAGGGAAGAGGTTCTTTGTCCACTCAACAGCTAATTTGCATCTTTATGAGCTCCTAGTAACTTTACAAAATACCAGTCCAAATTATAACATAATAAGTATGAAGTGTTCTATGGGCACACAATAGATATAAACAATGAGGAATTGTAAAACCAACATTTATATATCAAATATGCTAGGTTTGAATTGCATCAAGGTGTGATTCATTCGGATGTACGAATACAAACAAGCCTGAATTCAACTTGTCTATTTAACAGCTACAGATTATTTAAAATGGCAAGAGCGCCAACATTTTACCTAGATATTTAGATATATTTAGAGAAAAGGAAAGTTTAATTACATAAGTTCATATGTGAAGTTCACTCAGATGTTAAGTTCCATCTGAGACAAAACAGAGAGACTGTTCACATCTTCTTTAACGCTTAGGAGTCGTTAATATCCACGGAGTAACAGAAGAGTTGTCAACACTTTCAGTGAGAAAACCAACCTTAATCCAGGACCTCCTGGAGCTAGGTTTGATTCTGGTCTCTTGATGATGGTATCTAGAAACCAGGACAAAAGGGAGTGGGGCGGGGGGTTATGGCTTTTCTCTCAATGATCAATGTACTACAGTTCTATGCTTTGACAAAATTTGAACATGAAACAAGGACAAAACACATAGAGAAGAGGAGGTAAGAATCCAGTCATGGCAAGCAAGAAGTGGTAGAAATCAGACTTCTTGCTCCAATTTGACTAGAAAGAAGAGCAAGGAAAATCAAAGGATATGTGCTCAAAATAAACCAAAAGACAAGACCAAGAGCATGACTTCAGACACCAAGAACAACACCCTTATACAAGAATTAAAAGTCAGTATTTGAACATCTGATTCAAGATGCAGTGCTGTCATTATCCTGTCACATAAAACTGAAAAAAGAACTTACAGGTCTGACACAACAACACTTTCTTTCCTTTTCTCTTCATTTTGAATACCACAAGTTATGTGTGTGATCAGGATAAAAAGTCCAGTCTAGACCACAGCTTTTGCATTCTCAAAAGTAATATAATGAATAAACCTAGATAAATAATGATATGCATTAGCTTCATAAAGTCTTAATTTACTCTTTTTATAATTAGGTCAAAGATGTGGGCTTTTGTTGGGGTGATCTGTCTCTCTCAGTGTATTATTGGTCAACTGCTGGAGGCCAGATCCAAAGGAGCCCCATCTCAATTCATCTGCAGCATTCCAGGGTTGCCAGGGTCACCAGGAAAGCCTGGCACCTCAGGTCCACGAGGCGAGGATGGCCAGATCGGAATCCCAGGAAGAGATGGGAGGGATGGACGGAAAGGAGAGAAGGGAGAAAAAGGACACCCAGGTAGGCCTAACCTTGACCAGAATTTTGTATATTACTCTATAAAATAAATCAATCAATTTCCATCTTTAAGTGCCATTTGTTTATTTTAGGAATTAAAGGTAAAGTTGGTCTGACAGGAAAAGTTGGGGAATGTGGAGAAAGAGGTCTTACTGGGAAACGTGGTCCTGTTGGTGATCCTGGAGATCCAGGGCCTCCTGGTTCTCTAGGAAATCTTGGAGAAAAAGGTGACAAGGGTCAGCGTGGCCCTACTGGAGCACCAGGCATCTGCAAATGTGGAAGTTTGGTTCCTAAATCTGCCTTCTCTGTAGGCATCACCAGTAGCTACCCCACGGAACAAGCTCCAATCAAATTTAACAAAGTTCTCTTTAATGAGGGTGGACACTACAACCCAGAAACAGGAAAATTCATTTGCGCTTACCCAGGAATCTACTACTTTTCTTATGACATCACTCTGGCCAACAAGCACTTGGCCATCGGGCTGGTCCAGAATGGACAGTACCAGATCAAGACCTTTGATGCTAACACTGGAAACCATGATGTGGCATCTGGGTCGATAGTGATGTTTCTGAACCCAGAGGATGAGGTTTGGCTGCAGATCTTCTACAGAGACCAGAATGGTTTGTTTGCTGACCCTGGTTGGGCTGATAGCCTGTTCTCTGGATTTTTGATTTATGCTGATACAAACTATCTGGACACACTGGCGGAGGACTACAAATAGTCAATAGCAGACACGTTGGCATGGTTTCATAGCTGAAGCCAGGACCATGACTTAGTTAAATAGGGATCTTTAAGTCACTTTTATAAAATTGCCTTGTAACAAAACATTAGCACATTATGGCAAGTTATTTTCCATAAAGAGAAAATAAAGAGACCATGAATTACCATTAAAGGTTTATTTATTTTGTTGATTCGTCGCATCCTTGATATCAAGAACATGTCTAGGTACATTCATGCATTCTCTGTTCTTGTGTTCTCGAGTATTGGAACTGGACTTTGACGGTTATTGATGACGTAGAGTGAGAAAACATGAGGACCAATGACCGCTGAAGAACATATATTGAGAAACGGCCAATGTTTGTGATTTATCAAGTTGTGTCCCAAATGACATACTATACACAATGCAGTTATATATTAACTATGTACTTAACAATCTTGTGCAGTGGTTCTCAACTCTGGCCCACGAGATCCACTTTCCTGCCGAGTTTTGCCCCAACGCTGATAAAACACCTGAATAGGCTAATAAGTGACTTCAGGAACAGACGCGTTCAACTTAATGTTGGGCTAAGAGAAGAGGAAGAGCCGCTGGAGTAGTGATTAGTTATCAGAGATTGTAAACATTTGACTGAGCTATACGCGAGCTAAACAACTGAGCTAAACAACTTTCACCTCATTACAGTCCTACAGCTGGTTATAACAATTCAGCTACACACATTCTAAGAAAACCAATGGTCAAATAACAGCTTCAATGACTTTAACATCGGCTGTGAAGCTGTTCTGTGTAATACATTGATATTGTTGGGTGCGCATACCTCTTAAACACTTCTATGAAACGTCCTTCGAAGTCCTGCTTGCAAATGTCTCCTGGTCAATCTGCTTGTTTTATTATCCAACTCAGGTCCGCTATAAAAAGTCAAAACTAACACTTCTGTTATCAGAGTTAATTAATATAACCGGTCTGACGCCATTTGGTCCTGTATCATTTCCCTCGCCATAGTAGGAGAACTAAATTGCGATCTCTAACAAAGATTGACGTTTGCACATGCACTAGAAGACTAACTTCGATAGATCCCCATGCTTTTAACTGATAAAGTGAAGTTGACGCCATTGTTACTGTTTATTGCTAAAAGCCAACGTTTATGAATACACGTGCATTGAGAGAGGCACCAACCAATCACAACAGTCTGAGAAGCTGAAACTCTCTAATTTAGTATGGGTGGGACATCTTCACACACTCTAAGTGGGGAACCAATCACGACAGACATTGTCAGCTTTACCAATAAGAGCGTTGCGGACGGATGGACTTTATATAGACCAGAAGAAATCCAGCCCTTTTTGAGAAGAGGTACAGCTGTGAACAATACACTTGAAATATGTAAAAAATAGAAAGCATTTTTTGAAATTAGAAACATGACCATCTATTGTTAACACAAGTAAAAAATTGCCTCAATAAAAGCCTCAAAAACAGCAAAAGAATGGCTCCTTTAAATAAGATTAAGCTTATATTTAAATATGTGTTCATACACTAACTAGTGAGTAAGGGAGAGTGGGGTAAGATGAGCCAAAGAGTAAATTAATCTACCCACTGTATCTCAGCGACTGAACACTTTTGTTGTCATTTTGTTGTCACCCTACACTTTGGAATCACCAGTTATTTCTGCCAGAATGTGAAAATGTGAAGCACTTGGGAGAATTGGGACTTTAAAGAGTAACCTTAATTCATATCAGCTGTTATGGCTGGTACATCAAATGAAATTTATCCAAGTCTAAAAATATTTATGATGCATTTTGGTGATTTACCAACATATAAAACCATGCAAATAATTTGGCTATATTAGCCTGAATTTGTAATTTAGCTTTTTGTTCTAAAATTTTTGAATCATAGGAAACATCCTGAACTCATAAGAAGTACAACTTTTATTGCATTTATGCCTAATTTTGTTTCATCTTGAGGACCATATAAGTAAAAAAATCGTATTTTAGCCTACTACACTCTTTCCTAAGTAGTGAGAGAGTAGTAAGGACGGCATTGCACAAAGTAGCCGCTCAATTCCCTGTTGATTTAATATTAGTAGTTTCGATTCCGGGTCAGGGAACATAATTTTGTGTTTCTGCAGTTCAACTGATTAGCATTTCGTAACCAAAAAGGTTCTTAGATTGACACCCAGACACATGCTGATGGAATGCTCTAAAGCCATGTTCACACTGCAAGCCTTAATGCTAAATTCAGATTTTCTGTTCATATCTGATTTTTTTTTGGCTGTTCACTCCATTTATTTATTTAAAATGTGGCCAATATCAGATTCCTGTGTCAACTGGTGATGGTTATAAACTGAATCGCATGCGCAAAACAATAATAACACGTAACAGGCAGCAAGCTTTCATACAGAATTAAGCAAGGGTCAAGTCAGCGTGCGAGTGTGTTTGAATTTAAGCGGTGCTGAGTGGATTGTTCTCGCAGTGCGATTTTAGAGCATTCCCGCGCAGTCCACTCTCGGGTTGTGCGCATGCCGGTTTGCACGTTGCATCACGCTGTATCCAGTTCCAAAATGTCTTATTATAAAGGATTCTGTAGTCATTTGTTGCATCGCATCGTGCGGTAGAAAGTGCAAGGGCTTATGTTTATAATCTGATGCTTAATGTTTGGCAACCGAGCTTTAAAGTGCACTTCTGTCAACAGAATAGCGCGTAAAGCTTTAAATTAGCGCAGAATAATGACGCAAGTCGATCTACAAAGCCCTAAGTCGCATGAATTCCGATATGACCGTTCAGACTGAGTGCGCATTGCGAAACATCAGACCTGTATCTGATTTAGGACTACATATGGAAGTGGCTCAGATCAGATAAAAAAAGATCGGAATCTGCTTTGTCCTTTTCACACTGTCATGCAGTAAACAGATCTGAGTCGCATATGAGCAAAAAAATCTGATTTTTAAGTCGGATATGGCTCTTCCAATTCTGTTGTGTGAAGCTTCCATTCGTCTTAGTTAATCTGTTCTACGATGTTTTTTCTTTCTAAAACGCCTCTTTGTAACCACGCAACATTGTATTGTATTATAAGATATTTTCTAGACATTCATGTCAAATCATGTATTTTAATATGCACTTCATAATACAACATAGCGGGTTGTGTAGCCCTGCCCATTTGGAGTGATTGACGTGCTTGTGGACGAATAAAAACGCGCCCTGACGCCGGGTGGGAGTTACCTAACGCTTGTGTTCAAGTTTGGTTGCACATTATTTATCTCCGTTACCAGGCAGCAGGATACATCATGGCGGTAAATCTGCTGTTATTGAACTCAAGATAGTTATCTTTAGATTTAATGCATGCTTCTCTATAAGATTAGCACTTTTTATACGTTGTGATGTCTGGAGATGTATTTACATTCTCATCGGTTTGTCTCATTTGCTCAGTTTGACGTTTATGTCTCTCTTTTTGGTGGATTACAGCTGTATGTTACTTGCTTTTACAATGTAACTTACTTGCAGAAATAACTTTACGGATTTAGTGCTTCTTTTACTCTGTCTTTCTCTCTGTCAGTCGGATGCCGAGGTTTGTGGTGAGTCCATATAATTGATTTAACACGAAGTGAACGCATCACAATCCATGGCCACCAAGATGTCATCGCCCAGGTAATCTTACCGTTTGCTTTAAGGATCAAACACTGCTGAAATAGAACATGCGATTGATTTCTGTTGTTCTTTTGTTCAGTGATGTACGGGAAAGGATAAACAAGAAGCGGAGAGCACTAAAGGAATCTCTTGGAAGAGTCAGAGACGATAAACAAGTATGAACACACTGCCATTTTTCTGTACAGTGAAGTATTATACAGCATAGTACAGTACAGTACAGTAGAATAGTTTGTATTGTATGTTACAATCATAAGGAATTCCTTTCATAAGACAAATTAGCTTAATGCAAATTTGCAATACTTTAATAATTTTAATACTTCAAAAAGTTTACTGCAAAAGAAAAACATGGTTGTTTTCTTTCATGTGTTAGTGGTGCTTACTTGAAAGAATTTAAAACGTTTAAATATATTTTGTCATAATTTAAATTGCATTTTTTCATATCACATATTAGCAAGTTATCACACAGTATTGTGCAGCACTGCTAGATATATGTAATACTTGATATACAAGATGAACTGTGGTATAATGATACACAGGCACAACAATATACACTTCTGCACACTCACATCTGTAAAGGCTTGTGTATGAAGGCTGTGCTGATGTGCTGTAGGCTTTGGTTTCGTCAGACTGGGGTTTGTCTAAGGAGAATGATCACACTACGGTGGAGGTTGGTTCTGTACTCACTCTTTTAGCTTCATGTAACCCTGATACTAAATCTATTCTTGCTGCATTAAGGGCTCGGCATAGTCCAGGCGAATTGCGCTTTCGTTCTGCGTTTTGGGGTAAAACGAAGCTCGAAAAGTTGAGAGACGGTATATTGTTTTCGAGCAATCCAACACCTATTTGTTTCTGGAGGGGGGGTTTAAATGACATATGCAAATAGCCTATGTGCACGTGGCGAGAGTGATCGCAGAGGTGTGGGTACATCTGTACCATCTCTGCAACGCGACATTCAAAAGCATTCATGATGCTCAAATGTTATCATTTTTTTAATGTAGACCTTATCTCACATCACCTCATCTAAATAAAATGACGCTTTATTTTCCACAGACCGGGTGGCGCTACATTACACACCCAACTGTTACATAATTGCCATGGACCAACATTAACTTTCCTAGAGATTTCTGTTTGGTATGCTGCGGCGAACAAGTGAAACTAATTGTTGTTTGGACCAGATTTTGTTCGAGACAGGTCACAGATGGTCGTTTTTCGATTTCGAATGTAGTGTGCTGAGCCCTTTAGTCTTTCCTTAAATATTGCTTTTCCCTTTTGAAAACAACAGCATATGCTGGGTTAGGTATGTTTAATGCTGATTTGACCAGGGTAAACCAACTATGGACCAGCACATGACAAAAACATAGCAAAACATACCAAACCAGCATATGTTATTTTCAACAGGGTTGTGACTCTTTTTCTGTGATGTTACATTAAAAATGAAAGGGTTGTCATCATGTTTTCATGCTCGTGTCATCTCAATTATTTGTTTACATTCACATTTATTTATTCTCAGTGTGTACGCTGGGTTAATTTTATTTTCGTAAAACTCAAAATTGGATTATCAGTGCTGCTCTTTTCCATGCGTTAAAAAGTTAAGGGTCATTTGGACTGTAAAGTTAAAAAAAAGCTTTGTTAAAATGTCTATATAAAGCAAAGGCTGTTTTATTCCATAAATTGATTTGAGAAGCGGATTGCATTTATAATCTCAAATATAATTAAAGTCAAATTTAGCAAATTGGTTACAGCATTTGCAAGAGATTAGGCACTATCACAGTTTTATATATTCACAGGATTTCAGTGAAACGTGACTTGAAATTAAAATAATACAGGGTCAAAACAACACGAGGTGGATAAATGATGGCGAAATCTTCATTTTGGGGTGAACTAGTATCCCTTGACTGCTATTTTTTGTGCTTCAGAACCTGCTGTGTTCAGATTATTTTAACTTTAGTCTTTAGTTTGGTAGTTTGTTTTATGTACAGGTACATCTAAAAAAAGTAGAATATCGCAAAAAAGGTCAATAATTCTTGTCACTCATTTCAGAGAAGTGAAACCCATATATTATATATATTATATCATTACACATAGAATGAGAAATGTAAAGCCTTTTATTTCTTGAGATTTTGATGATCATCATGGGTAACAGATAATGGAGAAAAAAAATCAGTGTCTAAGAAAATTTGAATATTCAGGGATCAGGTCAAGGGAGTTTTCTGGCCAATTAAGCACAGTACCACCATGGTCAATGAACCAGCTTTTGGTACCTTTGGCAGTTTGGTTAGGTGCCAAATCCTGCTGGAAAATGAAATCATCATCCATAAAGCTCAATATTTGGTTGAGCCTCCTTTTGCATGAATTACTGCATCAATGTGGCGTGGCACTGCTCAGGTGTTATGGAAGCCCAGGTTGCTTTGATAGCGGCCTTCAGGTCATCTGCATTGTTGGGTCTGGTGTCTCTTATCTTACACTTGACAATACCCCATAGATTATCTATAGGGTTCAGGTCAGGCGGGTTTTCTGGCCAATCAAGCACAGTACCAACATGGTCATTGAACCAGTGTGAGCAGGTGCCAAGACCTGCTGGAAAATGAAATGAGCATCTCTATAAAGCTTGTCAGCAGAAGCAAGCATGAAGTGCTCTAAAATTTTCTTGAAGATGGCTGCGTTGACTGCGGACAGAAAACACAGTGAACAAAAGTCCTCTTTCAGATGAAAGTACATTTTTAATTTCATCTGAAAATCAGGGTCCCAGAGTTTTGAGGAAGAGTGGAGAGGCCCAGAATCCATGTTGCTTGAAGTCTAGTGTGAAGTTTCCATAGTCAGTAATGATTTGGGCTGCCATGTCATTTACTGGTGTTGGTCCACTTTGTTTTCTGAAGTCCTGAGTCAACGCAGTCATCTATCAGGAAACTGTAGAGCACTTCATGCTTGCTTTTGCTGACAAGCTTTATAGAGATGCTCATTTCATTTTCCAGCAGGTTTTGGCACCTGTTAACACTGGTTCAATGACCATGTTGGCACTGTGCTTGATTGGCAAGCAAACCAGCCTGACCTGAACCCCATAGAGAATCTATGGGGTATTGTCAAGTGTAAGATAAGAGACACCAGACCCAACAATGCATATGACCTGAAGCCCGCTATCAAAGCAGCATGGGCTTCCATTACACCTAAGCAGTGCCACACCACATTGATGCAGTTATTCATGCAAAAGGAGGCCCAACCAAATATTGAGTGAATCGATATTAACATACTTCTCAGAAGCCTGACATTTCTGCTTAAAATGTACTTTTTTTTTAATGATTTGATTTAATATTCAAATTTTCTGATACAGTGAATTTTGGGTTTTCATGATCTGTAGCCATAATCATCATAATTTCAAGAAATAAAGGCTTGAAATATTTTACTCTATGTGTAATGATTCTATGTAATAAATGGGTTTCACTTTCTGAAATAAGTGACAAAAAAATATTGACCTTTTTCACAGCATTCACATTTTTTGAGATGTACCTGTATAATACTCCCTTTGAGCTGTATCTTTTCTCTTGGCTATTTTATATTATTTGTCCTTCAAACCAATTCAAAGATACTAACCAACGAAAGAAGTACCGTGTGTTGTCATCCAATTTAACTCTTTCATCGGGGACAAGTTACACCCGATACCAGCTGTGTTTTTCCCCTTTTTTGGACTGTCTGCAAATGTCAATGCCACAGATGACAAAAGTTCACTCTCCAATTACAAGTTTAAAAGAGGACAGTATGTCTGTATATGCCATGGGTGAAAAAACATCTGAGCATGTATTCTATCAATGTATTGCACAACATGACATATTATTAGGAGATGGCAGTTGAAGAAGAGGATCCTGGCGAGACACTCAGACGTTCATTAAAGGCAAAGCACATGAAGAGAAAAAAGAAGGTTAGGACTGCAAAAACTGATACATTCTTTTTCAACATTGAAAATAAAACGAATGTGATAATTGCATACTGAATAATTATTCTTATTGCATGACTTATTTTGTGTGTCATGGATTCTGTGTTCAGCTGTTTAAGGAAAACGTGCTAGAGTCTCCTCCAGATGAAGAGAAAGAAGAGACAGCTGTGCAGGAGAAGAGAGGAGAGGGTGAAATGCGTGATGATAGTTCATCAGTGCGGTCACCTAGAGGTGAGAGATGTCTTCAAACACCAAAAAATATTTCATTCATTTCATTCCATTCAATTTTAATTGTCTCACGCTTTCTAGAATGTTAAAGCGCCCTTACAGGATGAATAACAAAAGAAAAAACGTGTTGAACAGTAAATATCTGTTGATAGCTCAGATCCTTTGCTTTTTTAGCTGCTTGTTTTGCACTCATGACCATTGTATGTAAGACTTCTGTCTAAATCCAGGGAGCCCCTAGTCTGCATTGGAGAGTGACAAGCCAAAATTCAGTTGTAGAACTGAATATGGAACATGGTTGTCACTCCAGTAAATAAAATTTACTCAATGCGTCTAGGGCAAGATCATGCATCGATGAGAGCTGTAAAACGATTACGTCATGAATCATTTTCTCTCTCTAGATCTTCCTCCTCGTCCAGTAATAAGACCAGGCTCCAGCCAATCAGAGACGTCCATGAGACAACGTGCGGCTGAGAAGCTGAGGGCAGCCAAGGTAAAGTTCATTCAATAATGCAGGATCAAAGGGAGAAAGTAGCAAACTTTATATTTCAGTATGATCATTTTTGACTCGTGTGTTCACTTTACTTAAGTCAAAAGCTGCTAGTCTTCTGGAGCAGGAATCCATTATTGAGCCTGTCAGCCGCCTGCAGAGTCTGCGAGACAGAGAAACCCTCACTAGATTCGACAG
The DNA here is from genome assembly GCA_008369825.1 of Triplophysa tibetana. Lineage (NCBI taxonomy): Eukaryota > Metazoa > Chordata > Actinopteri > Cypriniformes > Nemacheilidae > Triplophysa > Triplophysa tibetana. The sequence goes on from CM017912.1 coordinate 7,007,010, forward strand.
AGATGTAAGCAATGACAGAGATAAATTAAAACTGGACAAGATCCCCAAATGTTCTTTATAGTAGTTTTCAGCATGCTGTATGTATTGCAGCAAATATCAGGTTATCACAGAGAGGTTTGTGTCTTCTTTTAGATTGATCAAGATCTGCGGGTTGATGAAGACTCGTCTTTTGCAGCCAGGTTGAAGTTTCGTGGCGCAGCCAGAAGTGCAGCCCAAGACAAACGGGTAAATCTCTACATTTCTTCTACAAGGACACTTAAATTCCCCTTCCATCATCTCGTATTCTCCGGTACATTTTTGAGATTTTTGCCTGAATTTGGCATACCCAATTTTAAATGCACACCATATCTACTTACAGGGGTAAGTACAAAGTTTTGTTGTCATATTCCAGGAAACCCCTCCATATCTCATAAAACACCGCTGAAAGTGATAATCATTATTGTATATGTTGTCAGTCCTATGAAAAAACAAAAGTAATGCGCATTTTTTTCTTTTTAGTAAAGTCTGTTTTTGAACCTGAGGAGCCTAGGAATCTGCAAACAATTGTGATTGATTCTTACAGTTCTCAACAAATAGAGGAAAATTTATTTTTCCAAAAAAAATCTATTATTATTCTAAAGCAACTCAAGGGTCCTTATTTCGTAATTTTCACCTGAATTTCGCATACCCAATTATAAACAGACCCCATTACCATATACAGTGGTTTTAATTTTTTTTAATTTTTGTTTAATTTCACAGTAAACCTCTCAAACTTGCATGTAACACATCTGAAAGTGCATGAAACAAGCGAAACCTGGTGTTGAGTTTGCTTGTGGTGTTTTGATCCGCCTCCCCTGTTGCGCATTGCCATATCTCAGACTTTGATTAGCCTATTTGGACAAATGAGTGGTCTAAATAGAGGTCAGAGTCTGAGTTTCCCCATTAATATGTGTCTCATGTGGATAACAGAGGTTCAGATATCGTAACTATCCAAGATTTTATGTCACGTTGCTGACGCCGCACGTTGATGGGAGACTTTGGAAGTGGATATTTAACTCTCAAAACACAAAAAGGGGTAGGAATGGACTTATTTTGTAGAAAACAACCTAGCGAAAAAGATTATGTAGCATTTATGGCTAAGTGTAATGGTGGGATGCAGTTATTAGCTTAGATATTTGATGGATGTGTTGTTTGTTTACAAATATCAATTTCATACATCATAATTCAATCGACGTGCATTCCATCTATGGTAAAATATCAATAAATCCAACTGAAGATCTATATTCTGTAGAATAAGAGCTTTCATGAGATATAAACTGAACCTGTTAGAAATATTTGAGCGTTACGAAAAATGTTCATGATCATAAACATGCATGTTTTTTGAGGGGCTATGACATGGGGATATGATGAATTTCAGCCTTAATAAGTTATTTTATGTACAATAAATGCCAAAATGGTGCACTTCTCCAAAAACTAGAGACTGTAAGCTTTCAAATGATAAAACATATGTTATTAAGAGTTACAGAAATACACGAAACATCAAGGGAAAACATTTATGGCGTAATTTTTGACAGGCCGCCGGGGCCATTGAGTTTAACAGAAATGTGCTTCCATTTTTCAGGACAGTGCATTTTTTAGGACACATTTTGAGATTTTGTTCTGTTTTTTGGAAACTGAGCAGGCTGAGGACGGTTTACCAACTGCTGAAGAGGCGTACAACTTCTTCACCTTCAACTTTGATCCGGAGCCTCAGGATGAAAGCCGTAAGCAAAGACAATCCAGAAGAAGAAATGCAGGGGAGGAAGGAGAGGCTAAATCTGAGAACGAAGAAGAAAAAGATGAGGAGGAGGAGGAGAAGGAAGACGGTGAAACAGAGAGAGAGTATGAAGGAGAGAAGCTGGAAACCAGGGTGATTGATGTTTGTATTCTTTGGGTCTGCCATAAACAAACCAAAGACAACCAGAACATTGAGTTTGCAATATCAATACTAATAAACGAGAAATATAATATTAATTACAGAAATGCAACATCACTCATCAAGCATTGCCAAATTTTTTAGGATGAAGTCGCTCCACTGGTCAGCGACGTGGAGGAGGACTTGTTTGTCATCGACCAATCAGAACATGATTTCTTGGAAGTCAGGAGGGCGGAGTATTTGGGGTACAGCAGGCAGCTGCAGAAGGAGAGAGAGACTGTTTTTGTACCTAGCATGAGGACAGGTACAGCCAGCCAGTCCTTAGACCCTAAAGACTTTCCTAAAAGACAGGAAATTACTTGTATAATGCATTTTTGTGTGACAGTTCCTGCGTCTGGTAAATTGCCTGAGAATGTGCGTCCTCGCTACCTGGAGGAGGAGGGGCTATATGTGGGGGAGAGGCCATCTGTGTCCCTGACCAATCAGAACATTCTGGAGAACCGCATCCTGAAGCAGGCTGAGGTAATAATATCATTACTATCACTTCCACTGATATAAGGGCTGTTTATTCCAAACATAACATAAACTTGTGTCCATGCGAGATTTAGGGAATGCATCTTGACAATGTTCCATTTTTTTGCATTTGGCAGAAGCTTTTATTCAAGCAACTAATATTGCCTTATACTATACATTAGTTTCTAAGTTCTTGTAGTCCCTGGGATCTTGGCGTTGGTAACCCTCTTCTAAATATAAATATTGTGATGTCTGCTGTAGGGCATGAAGTGGTTCGGAGATGATGGCCGTATTATGGCTCTGCCTGACCCGATCAAAGAGTCTTCCTCCAGACCGCCTCTCTTCCACCTGGAGGATGAGCTGGATCCAGCTCTGCAGACTGTTTACAGAAAGGTGAGGATGTTATTTTGTCAGACCCGGCTGAATCTCACAGTTGCCCAAATGTTAAAAAGTGAATCCCTTAGACATACAAGACTTTGATGGAGGGTCACACAGGAGACCAGAAAATCATGGAGACTGGATTACTTTTGGTCTAAACAACCACTTAATACTGTAGAAACCACATCAAGAAGCCCAAAGCCCTAAGTAAACATTGACGACACGAATATTTCTCAACTTTATGCAAATGAAGATCGACTTTTGGGAGCGACTACCAATAGGAGTTCTGCAGGAATACAACTCATGACAGCCGTCCCTGTCTGTTACTGCAGAGTTTGTTCATAAATGTTTCTAGGACAACTAAAGCTAGGAACGCCTTCTGATGACCTCGTTGCAAGAAACTGGCGCTTGTGTTCTGAATGCAGCTTAACAACAACTAATGCCCTAGCAACAGTTAAATAATGCCGCAAATAGCAGTACAATGACGAGCGCAAACCTTTGGAAATCACGTTGCGTTATTCATTTAATACTCTTCTCCCATTAAGTTTGCATCTGAAGAGGAAACCCCTACAAAAACATATGCAAAAAGGTCAGTCACCAATGCAGCTGTGTCCACAGCTAGTCTGGCCCTAAACCTTCTCATTAAACTTTTTATTGCCCGGCTCTTGAATATCGAAGTGAAAAAACATGTTCTTATTTTGCCTGTTTATTTTTTATTTTTAAAAGTCCTTATGCTGTCATGTCAAGTGACTGGGAAAGTTATGAGAGCACATGGAAGTGTCAGAAGCTGAGGGAACCCTGTAATATAAAATGTTCATGTCGTAAAATGCACCAGGACGTCCATTCCACACTGTCCAGTTCTAAAATGCAATCCTGTAATATGTACAAATGCTCCGTGGCCATGTCCGGCTCACAGTCTTTTGCCAGGCAATATGAAGCTGATGAGAGGTGTGAGAACAGAGATCTCTTCCAGATGTGTGGTGATGTCACAGGCTAAGCAGAGAACAGGGGCGTGTCACGCATAACTGAAAACAAAACCGCATCCTTGCAGCCATGTGTTTTGAATTCAGTAAGACAGACTTAAGACGTAACTGCTGCTTTCAAATAAACCCATTAATCAAATAAGCTAAAGAAAACACTGTGAGATTGTTCTAGCCCTCAGAGATGAATGGAACTGATTGATGCTGCTTTTCCGGTTATTACCGATTGTGACAAAAGAGAGCAAGTAAAAAGAAAATGAGGAACATCGGGTCGACTTCACGAGCATTTGGCCGATGAGAAAACGAATTGAGTTCTGATACACAATCGGCAGTACAGTGCCAGTGTTTACTGCATTCCTCAATTGAACCATTCAACCCTGTTTTCAAGTTTATTGCAAAAAAAATTAACAATCATTTTCTTTAATTACTGAGAATGAATAAGTAAGTGCTAGCCCCTTGCCAGCTAAATCTACAGTCCTGTTATGTGTTATGTTCTGTTATGTACCATTTGTTTCAGTAATATTATGTATAATATTTTTGGTAACAGAGTTTGAAAGATTGCAAAGCTTATAACAAGTATATACAAGAAATAGTAAATCATATGATAATAGTTAATACTGTACAATATAATATTAGATGTCAACACAGTAAATTACATTTTTATCTACTCTCTTCCAGGCTTTGAAGTCTAAGCATGTGAATCGCTACATTGCAATGGGTGATCCCCAAGCGGACTACCAGCTGGACGTGGATGTATCTGGTCTTATTTTCTCCCATCACCCTCTTTTCAGCCGTGAGCATGCGCTGGGAGCCCGTCTCGCCCAGCTGTACGATCAACACCTGACCGGAAAGCAAAAGAAGCTCACACATCTTCTGACAGATAAGGTAACAATTGATGTCAAAACCAATCTTCCTGTTCCTAGCTTTCTGAGACTCATTCTGAATGTGCATGTTATATCTTTAGCTGAATGGCTTGAGGAACACGATTCGTAACATGCTGGAGCTGCACAGGGAAGAGGCTCTAAGTCAGGTGACCCAGCACAGAATAGCCGAGTACAAACAGGAAGTGAGGTAAAGAAGTTTATTGTCACATCACCAACAGAATAAGCAGTGTACAAATAACAATACGCATTATAAACACTATACACAATAAATGAACACAAGATACTAACAAAACACATAAAACAGATGAAGAATATTCTATTAATGGGTTTGGAGAGTTTTTGAAAGTTATGTTGGTGTTATTTTAGTTTTTATTTAATAGTGGTTACATTGTTACTTTGAATGATCTTTCATTTCTTTATTTTTATTTTTATAATAATTTTAATAGATTTTTTGTTATACAATTTTGACAGTTTTTATATATTGCTTTATACATTTGTTTAAAAGTGTTTTAGTTTCGTTTTTATTTCAGTCAATCAGTTTAGTGCCTCAGAAAGTTAATTTACATTATTGCTAAGGAAATATTTCTCATGTTCGTTTAGTTGAAGTTTTTGTAATAATATTTAGGCCTATGTTTATTTGTTTTATTTCAACCGAATCAAGACCAATTCAGGTGAATGGGGTCCAGTTAACCACATTCTTCAAAATATCTTCTTTTGTGTTCTACGGAAGACAAAGGGCACCAAATTAGTAGTTTTGCCCTAAATATATGTCACTGCCTTTTTAAATGCTTTTTTTTTTTTTCATTTAATGTGACCATTAATTCACCACATACAGACACACTCGCCATCTGCGTGATGTGGAGCAAGAGAAGGACAGAGCTCTCCTCAAAAACATCATCAGAGTGTGGAAGGAGCTCAAAACCCTCAGGGACTTCCAGAGATTTACCAACACACCTTACAAACTCTTTATCAGGAGGTAGTGCTGCTGGTGTATGTATGTCTATGTGTGTTTGTTTCATTTCGTGAGAATATTTCATCCTCCTGTTAAACTTGACAGGGAGATGGTTGACACCGATCACGACGAGCTGGAATTCGACAATGAGATTGCGATGGAAATTTCAGAACTGCGGGCGGAAGCTGAGGAAGACTATCAGAGGAAGATGAGCGAGTACAGGAGACGACACGAGGATTGGAAATCCTGGAGGAGAAAACAGGTACACCAGATACAAACACTGTCTGAGATGGCTGTTGGAAATTTGTTATCTTATTTCCAGTATTATCTTACAGCACATGCTTTATATTGCATTTACACTGACAGATTTGTGCTAAGAGTTGCCGTTCTTTGATTATACTCGGCAATAAAGCATTTACTGTAGTAAACTCTGAATATGTTTCTTATTGATTCAGCTTTAAATGAACCTGTTATACTTTTTTCAGTAGTAGTAAATGTTTTTTTTTTCAGAAAGCCCTCAAGAAAAAACAGAAAAAGAAACGACAGCAGGAGGATGTAGATGAGGATGAAGAGAGTGAGGAAGAGCTGGGTGAGGAGCCCGAGAAGCACGAGCCTCCAGAGAAACCGGACATGACCGATGTTGAAGAACAGGTACGGGAGAAAGCCTCCAGGATTCGCAGGAAACCCGGAGAACCGGTTCTGATCCCAGAACTCACGGTGTCATGGCCCGTCACCCCCAATGAACAGTGTCCACGGTAAATAAAAAACACACAACACACGCACTCAAAAACATAGCTCGTACCTTCACATGGTGACTAAATAGGGATCATGTAGAACAAAAGAAACTGGTTGATTTTGTGAGGTTTGAAGTTATCCAACTGCTAACAATAAGACAAAACGATCTAGTTGGACGCAAATCTCTAAACCATGACGATGGTAGAGCCAGCAAAAAAAACAAAGAGCAAAAGAGAGCGTGATCGGTCACGAGCCTGAACACGAATCAATATCTGACGGATTTGCACTCGGTGGTGTGAGCTGCAAGAGGAAACGGGTTTCAAAACGGATGGAGACCTAGCCTTCCTGCTACTGGATTTGAAACTCTTATATGTAATTTTTGTTCTTAATGTCCTTTACTTTTGAGCTTCTTGGTTATCAGGCTGTGCTCAGGTTGTCTATTGGAGCACTAACGTTACGGAGTTATTTTGGTAGGCAGGCCACTCCTGGGATGGTTTACCGCTGTTCCATGCTTTCTCCATTTGAAGATAATGGCTCTCACTGTGTTTTGTAGAGTCCCAAAGCCTTAGAAATGGCTTTGTAACCCTTTCTAGACTGCTACATTTCAATTACTGTGTTTCTCATCTGTTCTTGAATTTCTTGAGATCTCGGCATGATGTATTACTATTTGAGATCTTGTAGACTACTTCAGTTTGTCAGACAGGTTCTACTTAAGTGATTTCTTGATTTAACAGGTCTAGCAGTAATTAGGCTTGAGTGTGGCTAGTGAAATTTAACTTGGTTATTAAATTCATCACAGATAATTCATGATTTACCATAGGGGGCAGTTACTTTTTCACATAGGGTCAGAAATGTTTGGATTGTTTTTTCCCTTAATAAATAAAACCATCATTTAAACACTCTGGTTTTTACTCTGGTTTTATTGGAGTAATATATATTTTTTGATGATCTGAATCATTTAAGAATGACAAATATGCAAAAAAACTAAAACTCTGGAAAGGGGCAAATACTTTTTCATACCATTGTATGACATTATAATTACAAATGATTAAACAAAATTGCATGTTTGTGTCATTTGAACATCGTTTCTTACATTAAAACCGATAATAAACTGCTTTTCCTCGCAGAAGATCTGCATTCAGTAAAAATGAGCTAATGAAAATGTCAAATTCACATTTCTTGTCCAGTTTTTTCTCATGTGGCAAGTAGCCGTGTAATAAGCTGGAAAATGTACAAACAGCCAGCTGTTATTGTGAAATAAGCCCCTTCAGTGATACAAGACCACACTGTCGGGGCTTATTTCTGCGATCGCAGAGGGTCTTGTTTCACATTGAAGTGGCTTATTTTGCGATAACAACTGGCTGCTTGTACATTATCCCGCTTAATACACGGCTACTTGCCACATGAGAAAAAACTTGACATAAAATGTCAATTTGAAATATTTTATTAGCAAATTTTTACAGAATGCTGACATTCCGCGAGGAAAAGCTGTTTAGTTTTGCGTCACAACGTCACAAACGTTCATACGTCACAAACAGGCAAATTGTTTCAAACATTTGTAAATATAATGTCATATATGTTATTAAAATGCATATTTATAATATTTTTTTAGTAATATTAAACTGCCCCTCTCAAAAGGATTTGCAGCATCTGGGTTACGGGGTAATATTAGTTTTGAGCGGTTGTTATTTGAAGATAACAACCCTGGAATGTCGCGACTGGCCAATCAGTATCGAGCATTCAAATGAGCCGTGTAATAAGGCAAAGTAACGCTCCAGTTTTTCATTGTTTTTGTAGAGCTGAGTTTGCTCGTAGAGAAGACGTGGCTAAGCGTGCCCTCTTCATCAAAGTCCTCTACAACGATAAAGAAGTTTCCAGAACAGACAGCCGAACACTCAGCATGGATTTTAGGGTTCACTTTGGTCAAATCTTTAACTTAAAGATAGTAAACTGGCCAGAGAGCATCAAACTGCAGGTATGAGTTTTATTTACACTTAACTGCAAGTTAAATGTGTGTAACTATAAACGTCATTTAGTCATTTCCATGTGTATTTTTTTTTTTCTTCTAGATATTCGAGCATGTCAGCTCCACTACCACCCAGCTGGCCGAGGTGTGTGTCCCAGTTCCAGAATCTTCCGTCTTGACCGGCAGCGCACCATTTGAGGAGATGGAGTTCAGCAGCAACCAGAGAGTCACATTTAACCATGAGGGTGTTGGAAGTGGTAAACACATCTAATAACCACATCACATCAAATTCGTTCAGCAATCTCAGACTCATTTTGGCCAAATCTGAACTTGTCCTGGGTAGGTGTGCCATTTTCTTTCGAAGCTGACGGCACTAACATGCAAACCCTGCTGACCTCAGGGAAGCTCTCCTGCTGCGTTTCTTGGGCCGTTGACATGAACGACGTCCCTCTCGCTCCCCCGTCCAATCATCCTGTTGGGGGCGTGTACAGGTCAGAGAGCCATGCAGGGGTTCCTCACTTCCTCAATTCCTCACATCCATAAGAAATACAAATAAATTGAAATGACAAATGTAAATGATTCAACATTTTCTCTCTCCATTAGTGGTCTCATGCATATGGACGCTATCGCATGTATTGGGGCGTCTAGTTTGAACGACATGAAGAAATTGGGAAAGTGGGCGTCCGAGTCTCGCCTTGACCCCAATGACCCCAACAACGCCTCCATTATGCAGCTACTCTCGGTACCTTTTCCAAAATGCTCTGCACTTTGTACTTGAGCTCTCTTCTGGTGTAACTCTCGTTCTGTCTTTTAAGGTGGTGAGTGGCGGGGAGATGGCGGTTCCTGAGTATTTCCGTCTGGAGCAGCTGCATGAAGAGTTTAATTTCCTGTCGGATGAGGAGCTCCAGCGTTCCCGTCGCTTCCGTCTGCTGATACTGAGGAGTCAGGAGGTGCCTGAGTTCAGGCACTTTAAATGCGTTCCCTCCGTGGAGCGTGAGATTTCTGAGAAAGTGTTCCAGGTGAGATCACCTAAAGCAATTTACAGAAAAATTATACCTGAACTAATGAAGTTTACAATACTTTTTAACTTATTTCCAGTGCTGGAAAGGGCTTGATTCACTAAGGGGACTCTACTCGGGGGGGTATTTTGGATTTTAAAACATTAGAAGCAGAAAATCAATGTATATAAATTAATTAATAATGAATGAAATCTGCATACCATTGGAGGCTGTTGTGTTGATAAAAAACGAAAATTCTCTACGTTTAGCCTCATTTTAGGAGTGCCCTTTTAAAACTCAGTCCCTGGATTCAATCCCTGGCGTTCCCCTTTTTCCAGCCCTGTTCATATCTCAAACAAGTTAATATTTCTGTGATCAAACAAACAGAGGGGAATTGAGTTTATCTTTATTTGATTTATTTGGCCGAATGCAAGAACATTAATCAGAGAGAATGACAATCATGCAGATGGAAAAAGTGAAGAAAACAGACACTGTTGCCAAATTTATGAGAATAGACCAGTGGTTCTCAAAGGTTGTTTTGTTGTTGTGTTTGTTGTGTGCATCGCTTTGTGGTCCCCCAAATAAAGACTGATAATCTTAACATTTTTACTAAACCAAACACATGTTCAGTTATACAATGATGGAAAATCAATTCTTTTGGTTGGTGGTCTAATTTTTTTAGGATTGATTGCATAAAATCTTTGATAAATTACTATTCATTTCATAAAATGCCACAAAATCTGTGCCTCCCGGGATCATGTGGTCCTTTTTGAGTATTTGTAGTCACAAGACTACAAGATGAGAATTCATTGTCTGTGCTTGATTTGCAAAATGTTTTGAAAAAGCTTGTTAAAGCTTGTTAAATATTTCCTTATTTTTCAGGAAATATTTCAGCGTTTATAGTAAATAGCTTATCAATAAGGGTCCTTCTCTTTTTAATATTCTGAAAATGCACTTCCGCCCTGAAATGACTATCCATCTCAAATGATATAATTTAGACAGCTTCGCAGGAGGATCCGTTAACTCCTCCACTTCAACTATCAGACTGCTGCCAGTTTCATTTAAAAATCAATGCAGCAGCTGTTTTTACACATCCAATTAATTTGCAGTGAAAAACGCAAGCCTCAGCCACAAATTTCTCCTTTGAATTTCTTTTTCCGCTCGGAAATGTGTCAGAATATGGAAGTAAAAACTATTGCAACTTCCGGTTCACAGGGACTTCAAGGTACATTTTAAGAGTAGGAACTTTGAAGCCCTTCTTAAGCTCTAAAAAACGCTCTGAAAGTGATTCCCACAATATTTCCCTTTCTATTAGTATTGAACAAACGACCTTCTCACATCATTTTAATAGTCGGTTAGAATACGAGTATTTGTGTTGCAGGAGTATGAGAGGAGGATAAAGGAAGGAGAGATCATTGATACAAGGGATCACATTGATGCACATCGAGCTCTCGTTGCCAGATATCTTCAGAGAGTGAGTGACACAAATTATTCTGTTTCACCTTATTTCTATCATCTCGTCTTCAGCTGAGTTCTTTGTGAAGTGATCTCTCATAATGAACTCTTTTATCCTCAATCCCTGTTTTAGGTGCGAGAGTCCGTCATTAATCGATTCCTTATAGCGAAGCATCATTTTATCCTGTCTGATGTGGTTTCAGAAGATGAGGTTCCCAGTATCGGGTAAACGGCTCTCTTCCTAAATCATCTCAAATACTTCTGCAGTCTTTTAATACAAAAGTCATACTGAAGCTTTTAATCATCTTAAATTCCTCACCTGACTCTCCCACGTGCCTATTTATGAGGAGAGCAACGTGTTATGGATGTGACAGAAAAGGGCTTGCGTTTTTGAAAGACAACATACTTTGAAGGATTTCTGTAAAATAAAATGCACAAACCAGACGCAGGAATACCAAAAAAAATAGTTATTATATTTTCATGTGACCATTTATGAGGAATATGGACTGGTTATGTAAGTGACAATTCTGAAAGCGGCAAAACCTTAAAGAAACTATAGAAAATCATGCTTTAAAAAATGCTTTAAAAACTTTTAGAGATACCTCACATGGGTATTTAAACCACCAAATATTGACGACTGAGCTATCAATATGGTCAAACCATTAACATCTTTATTTTTACATCGTTATGGTTGACTTTTGCATGGAATTGCCCTTGACAGTTCTCGTCTTTTATTTCTCTTTTTGTTTCTCTTATGTTTGTATATTCAGTGGTGCAGGTTCTGGGTATGTTTTCAGTACTTTTTTTGTTCCTTTAAGTCCTGCGTAAACCTTTATTTTCCTTGTGTATCTGCCCTCTTATCTGTGTGTTCGTGATGTGTCAATTTTTGTAGAGTTAATATGTTAGACTTTGTGTGTGTGTGTGTGTGTGTGTGTGTGTGTGTGCGTGTGTGTGTTGATCTGTTGTAAGGTGAGTAAGTGTGTCGTATTGTATGTTTAAAGAAACAGTCATTACATTATGTATACACACTGTTCATTGTAAGAAATTTACAAAGATAAAGCCGCAATAAGTTTTTGGGTAAAACAAACAAAAATCAGTTATTGAACAAGCACATTAATAATCTATATTAAAAACCTTACCTTTTTTGCTGGAATTGTATGTAATTTTCAGTTTTATCTTTCAAAACATGGATGGAAATGGAAACAAGATGTGCTTTAACTGCATACTGTCAGCTTTAATTTGAGGGAATAACACATGCCTGGCCATGGGACAGCTGAGAAGCCAATTGTTCCATTACTTTTGGTCCCTTAACAAGTGGGAGACACATATGCAAACTTTTGTAATTCCTACACCATTCACCTGATTTGGTTGTAAAAACCCTCAAATTAAAGCTGACAGGCTGCAGTTAAAGCTCATCTTGTTCGTTTCATTTGAAATCCATTGTGGTGGTGTATAGAGCCAAAAATGTTAGAATTGTGTCGATGTCCCAATATTTATGGACCTGACTGTATAAACGCAAAAGTCACAGTCACAAAGAGTGAGTTATCGAAAATTAATGTTTAACATAAATGGGAGAAATTTGAAAAGACTTATACAGCTAATATTTTCTTCAAATTCTTTTGAGGTCTTCAAATTTGAGGAAGTTATTTATTACAAATTTATTACGGTCATGTTAATCCCTGAGGTAGATTTTAATAATTTGAAAAGTTCACTTATAATTAAAAAATGTGAATTTTTTCCCTTAAAGGGGTTTTAAAAAAACCTGTAAATTAATCTTTCTTCTGTGGGACACAAAAGAAGATATTTTGGGATGATTTGATGGTTTTGTGGTCATTCAGTGGAAGCCAGTGTTGTTTGGTCAGCACCGTTCTTTAGTTATGTTTGGGTGAACTGTCCCTTTAAGTAACCCAAACTAATAAAAAAAAGTTAAATAACAAATTGAACAACGGAAATTAAAAGTTTACAACAAAGTTACGTTTATTATTTTGTTAATTATTTTGTATTTAGTTATAAGTTTTTGTCAATGTGCGTTTGTGTTGTTTGTTCTTGTTAGACATTGACAGAAATTAAGCAAATTAATTGTTGATATAGATAAAGCAGTCCTCTCTCAATGTCAAATCACAAAATATCCCTGACCAATACTCTAATGCATTGTGTGTACATTCACACTTGACTCTCATCCCAATCTTCTTTTAGGGTTTTGGGCTTGAACCTGTTTAAACTGGCTGAACCCAAGCGGCCCCTGAAGCCTCTCAGAAAGGAGAGGAAAAAGGTAACCGCTCAGAACCTTTCAGATGGAGACATCAAACTCCTGGTGAACATCATCAGAGGATACGACATCCCCATCCGCAGACCTTACACCAGGTTCCAACACATCTAGACATTCATTTCTTACCCTAAGCGTTAGGCTGTCACAACAGGTTATTGTTTAGATTGATTAGAGCCGGTCTAAACTTATACTTAACCTATTGTCTTTACTGCTCTCCATTTTTTTCTTTGTGTTGTCAGTAAACCCCCAGTGTCTGCAAGGTCAGCACGACCCTTCACAGAGCAATTTACAGCACCTGTGTCATCCCAGACATCTGTACAGGGCAGTGATTGGCCCCTCGGACAGGTAACACACCTTAGTACAGTGAACTACAGATGAAAAGTCAATAATAATAGTGACAAGAGGCAGAAGCAAATGCAAAATGCGAATGAAAAAAGTGTCATGTAAAAAAGCTGAAATGATTGTGAGCCATGTGTTTGTGTGTGTTGTGTAGCCTCTGATCAGGCCTTTTGTGGAGGTGTCTTTCCAGCGTTCAGTTCTCCAGACGTCTACTGCTGAGGGTCCAAACCCCTGCTGGAATGAAGAGATAGTTTTGCCATTTAGGTCAGTGTAGATCATCTCAGAAAACGTCTTGGTTACGTATGTAACCTCAGTTCCCTGATGGAGGGAACGAGACGTTGTGTCCAGAACGACAGATGGGGTTCGCCCTTGAGAACCAATCAACTCTGACTACTATAGAAAAGGCCAATGAAATTTGGCGAATTAAATTTGCATGCCGGGCTCCGCCCCCGGATATCCAGTATAAAAGGAATGGATGCCCGGATGCCAGTCCTACATGTCGCCACGCAGGACGTGGGCTGACACCGGGTTTACGCGAAGGTTGTTAAACCTTTGCGAAGGTGTTTGGGCATAGCCCAACCCGCAGCTCTACAGATGTCTGCTAGAGAGGCGCTTCTGCCAGTGCCCAGGAGGTGGCTAAACTCCGTGTGGAGTGAGCCCTCACTGCCAATGGGCATGGGAGATTCTGAGATCGGAATGCCGTCGTAACGGCGTCCACGACCCAGTGCGCCAGCCTCTGTTTGGAGACAGCCTTCCCCTTCTGCTGTCCTCCAACAGACACAGAGCTGGTCAGAGCTTCAGAGCTCTGCGTGCGGTCCAGCATGTACTGGATACAACACTGATCAGGTTGGGTCTTCCTCCCCTATGGGGAGCGCCTGCAAGTTCACCACTAGGCCCCGGAGGGAGTAGTGGGAACTTCTTGGGCACGCATCCGGGCCTGGGTCTCAAGCTAACATGAGAGTTTCCAGGGCCGAATTTAAGGCAATCCGGGGACACGGTGGATGCTCGGTGGTCCCCTACCCGCTTGAAGGAAGTGAGCGCCGTCAGGAGGGCCATCTTACTCTGTCAGGAAGATCGGAACCTCCGAGGGGCTCTTTGGGGCCCTGAGGCTCCCCAGTACCACTTAGGGTCCCAAGAGGGTATGGAGCGGAGGTGAGGCGGATTCCGCCCTCTCGCGCCCCTTAGGAACCTGGTGACAAGGTCGTGTTGCCCTAGAAACTTTCCACCGACTGAGTCGTGATGAGTGGCAAGAGCGACTACATACACATTCAGTGTGGAGGGGAGATGTTAGTCTCCAGTCTCGTAAGAAGGAAAACACAATCCTGATCGAGCACCTCAGTGGGTCTTTCTCATTGAGAGAGACACCAGGACGAGAAGAGGCGCCGTCTAGAGGCATGTAACCGCCTAGTAGATGGGGCCCTAGCCTGGGTGATTGTCTCTGCCGTAGAGGGGGAGTAACCATCTCAGGATCTTCTCGTCCCGTCTAGAGACCAGACATGGGTGTTCCAGAGGTCTGATCTGGGATGCCAGAACGTGTCCCTCCCCTGATAGAGCAGGTCCTCTGTCAGGGGAATGGTTCAGGGGGAGTCGCTGTCCAGAGCATTAGCTCTGAAGCCAAGTGCGGTTAGACCGGTGTGGTGTAACCAATAACACTTAGTGCTCCTGCTCCCTGACCTTGCACAGCGTCTGTGCAAGGAGGCACCTGAGTCCGTCGAAAAAGTCATAAAGACTAGGGGTTATGGTGCGTTGGCAGCAGGGCGGCATCACCATACGCCTGCTGCCGGTGTGGCACGCTCTCCTCGGAACTCGACTCTGAAACCAGTGTTGGAGCGGTCACATGTGCATCAACCCGAGGGGTATTAACCCACGCCATGTGTCCCAGGAGCCTCTGAATTGTTTCAGGGGGACCGCTGTCTGTCTAAAATGTTCATTTCAGACAGTTCAACACTGGTTGGGCGCAACTGCGGACAGTGGCGCCGCCATGGTGACAGAGTTGAGTTCCATACCAAGAGAGAGGATGCTCTGCACTGGGGAGAGCTTGCCCCTCTCTTGGTTGACCTGGAGTCCCAATTGATCTAGAGGCCGGAGCACCAGGTCCCTTTGTGTACATAACAGATCTCGTGAGTGTGCCAAGGTAGGCCAGTCGCTGAGGTAGTTTAGTACCCGCTCGCCTTCTTCCCCTCAGGGAGAAAGGGCGGTCAGGGACAGACCGAAAGGGAGGACTCTGTACTGATATGCCCGCCTCTCGCACGCGAACCGTGGGAACGGCCGGTGTCGAGGAGGACCGAGACATGAAAGTAAGCGCCCTTCAGGTCGATTGCCGCGAACCAATCCTGACACCTGATAGATGTCTGGACGCGCCTCTGTGTGAGCACCCTGAACGGCAGCTTGTGAAGGTACTCTGTTCCGGATACGCAGACCTTTGGGCGCAACCCACCGTCTTTCTTGGGAACGATGAAGTGCGGGTCGTGACCCACTGAACATCTTGGTTTTGAGGGACGAGCTCGATGCCTGTTTGCCAGAAGGGTGGTGACCTCTACCCGAAGTACGGAGGCGTCCTTGCCTCTGATAGAGGGAGAGATGATGCCCTGAAACTTTGGGAGAGTCTCTGGCGAACTGGATCGAGTAATCAAGACGGACCGCCCTCATTAGTCAGCGAGACAGTGTGGGCAGCTCTCGAGCTCCCAGGGACTGTACAGGGTGACCAAGGGGACGGTCTGCTTCATCATTCCCACGGGGGTGGTTCGTCGGCTGGCGGAGCAAACCATCTGTCACGGGGGTCCCCGGAGAGAAGGTTGGCTCCGCCTACTTACCTGCCTAGCGGGACAGCTGCACACACTGTCGGTTTGAGAGTGGTAGCAGCTGTCGTGTGTGTACGACCCTACGCCTCGCCAGGGCGTGAGGTCGGGTTTGCCGGGCACAGTCCAGTGGAGAGTGTGATCTGCTGCAAGTACACCCGGGGAGAACCGAAAAACTCTGTGAGTAAGTGGGCGCCAAGCCCTGAAAAGGGTCCGGCTTTGGTGACGAGGCAGGAGCCGTCCCGTACCGACCAATCAGAGCCGTGGCTGTGAAGGTTCGGGCCCGATGTTGTTCTCCCTGGGGTCTTCCCGTCAGTGTTCCTTCTCGCGAGAAGGTTGCTGACGGGGTGGAGGTTTCCCCCTGGATTTCCGCTTCCGGGGTGCCGCCTGTGGGTGCACAGGAACCGAAGTCGAAGGGGTCCTGGGTTGCAGGGAAGCAGACGTCACGTGAGATCTCGGAGGCCTGTAGGCGGCCGAGTCGCGGCGTGAAAAAATGTGGCTAATTGCCAATGTCTGCTTCACCGTCAAAACTGCTGAGCGACGGTGATACCAACAACCCACCCTGCGAGATGGGTGCATCAAGAAAGCGTACTTCCTTGGTGTCACTCTTCTGCCAAGGTATAGCCGGGGGTGTCATTCCTGGACACGACCGTGGACATCGTCCGACCCAGGCCCGTGGAAATCCTGCATTATACCGGGTCGGCTTACCTCGTGGGGCTCTCCAACGCCTTGGCCGGCGGACCTGCAGGATGGCCATGGCATAGAGAGAGGAGGCAGCCTGGCCCGCAGCATCGCAAGCCTTCGACACCAGTGATGCCGAAGTCTTACGCGCTTTAGACGGTAGACGTGGCCGATTCCCTCCAGGTGGTAGCCGTCCGCGGCACATGTGCACCGCGGGCGGACGTTCCACCCGGGGGATCTCGACGCAGTCCTTGGCTGCCCCACCATCGAGGGAAGTAAGGGAGCCGGAGCTGGTTTCACTGAAACGGTCGTCACAGCGATGTCACGGACTTTGGGGCCGTAGCCACCAATGTCACAGCCCGTGTAGCAGACGAAATGGTCGCTGGTTCCGTAGGGAAGACAGTCACAGGTGACCGCAACTTTCTGAATGACAATCTGCCCGCAGGGCGGAAAGATGTGTCAATGATCGCTGCTTCAGTGTGCTGGACGCCAAGAACCTAACGCGAGAGGGTGCCGCACTCAAGAGAACAGCAGGACA